>JBBGZY010000061.1:0-457500 GCA_037952925.1 Lithobates clamitans
CCACTATATTTACAAACTACAACCCCAGTTCCAAAAAAGTTAGGATTCTATGCAAAAACTAAAAACCATGTAATGGTTTGCAAATCTCAAGATTATCAGTATCTCAGAAGTAAAAATGAGCAGAGGTTCACCAATCTGAAAAGCAGCGTCTAGAAATCGAACAATTTTAGATTAATGTTCCAACATAAAATTGCAAAGGATTTGAATATATTATAACCTACACTACACAATATCCCAAGAGTCAGAATCTGGAGAAATCTGTGCACAGGGACAAGGCCAAACTCCAATAGTGCCTGTGATCTTTGGGCTATCAAAACAGCACTGCATTAAAAACCAGGCATGATTCTGTGATCGATATTACTGCATGGGCTCAGGAATACTTCCAAAAAATAAATGTCTGAACACCATTCACTGTGCCAGCCAAAATGTATGTAAACCCTCACCTTGTAAGGCCTCTTGCACACTGCAGCTTGAAAAACTCAGTACAGTTTTTTAAATTTATTTTACCCTGAGCTTGTCTGCCCTTTTAAAAGGGTGAAGAGAAGACAACAGATAAAGAAAAACTTATGTAGGAGGATTTGTTTCATCTGAAGCTGCATGTAGGAAGATTTGTTTCACTGGGTATATGTGGGGGTTTACGCCAGATGTCTATGCAAGTCGCACCTGAAATCGCAAAATAGCACAGGAAATTTCCCTCAAATCAGCGCAGCGCCACAAAGTCAGATTAACCCCCGATCTGAACCGTTTCATTGCCAACAATAGGGTGCGATGTGCCCTGCGATTTGAAAATGGCAAATTACACCGGTGTGAATGGGGACTTACTGATAGAGTTTACATCAGCTGATCTCTTAAAAGGAGAAGTTCACCTTTCATTACATGTTACACCCATATTCAGGGTGCAACATGTTATGAAAGCACCGGCCCCTGACCCCCCCTCCCCATGAGCGCTAGCGGAGGATCTTCTCCTCCCCGATAGCTGTCAAAATTTTAACAAACACGTGGCTGTGTGGGGCTCCTCATTTGTCACTTATTCAGTTATCTGCCAATTGAAAACTACAACTCCCTTGGCAACTGTCAGCTTGTAGTTCTCAATGAACTACCATGGCGCTGTGGAGCGCCCATGGTAGTTCATTCATGCTTCCTGTCAGAATGCATCGGCTTCCTTGTATGAGGAAGCAGACACAATCAGGTTTTACAGGAGACCTGCATGGCATCAGTGCTGGTGCAATACTTTACAGAAGGGCGTGGCGATCGCAGGTCCCAGAAGTCTGCGGGACCATTCACAAAGCGCAGCACGGCTCATGCATGCGCAGTATGAAAACCAGAAGGCTTCATTGCCGGTTTCCCTTACTGAAGATCCCAGCGTCTGGCCCCAAAGCCGATTGGAGAAATGGCCTGGGCAAGGATTTTGCTGGATCCTTGGACAGGTAAGTGTCCCTATATTAAAAAAAAAAAAAAAAAAAAAAAAAGTCAGCAGCTACAGTATTTGTAGCTACTAACTTCATTTTTTGGGGAGAGACTGGCGCTCCTCTAAGCTGGCCATACACTGAACAGGGCGAATTTCAATCAGTGTTTGGCTTCCTCTGAGGCAAGTCAATTATTTAAATCAAAATTCTGCCAAAGTGACATGTCAGAAAATTTGTGGACACTCACTGGCTGCAGCCAATCAGCTGCAAACAATGATCAGTGTATTATGGCAGCGGTTTGCCTGGATGAGGAATCTGCCCCCCCCCCCCCCCACCCAATTTAATTACTAAACCACGAGCTGGGTAATGAGCAAATGACATCTTGATTACTGTACAAACAGGTCTTTTATATAGTCTATGTCTCCCCCCCCCCTAATAGGACCAAGTGCAAGGGGCCGAGCCACTCTGAATAGATAGTCTTACTTTAGGGGGCACTAGCTAGGACCACAGTCAGGGAATCCTAGAACAGAAGGAAGATCAGAGCTGCTCTGTGAAAAACCATTGCACCGAAGAGAGATAGAGATAGAGAGAGAGAGATAGAGAGAGAGAGAGAGAGAGAGAGAGAGAGAGAGAGAGAGAGAGAGAGAGAGAGAGAGAGAGAGATAGACTCGGTGCAATGGTTTTTCACAGAGCAGCTCTGATCTTCCTTCTGTTCTAGGATTCCCTGACTGTGGTCCTAGCTGACTGTGGTCCAGGGAACCCACGATGTCAGCACAGCCGGTTCCCTACAGCACATTCGAAGCGCACTGCGCTTTCTACATGGCCCAGCGGCGGAGGAAGGGGGGACACAAGTTTTGCCCTGGCACGGTCTCTGAAAGTGGGGAGGGGACTTGTCAAACAGGTCCAGTTCCCCCCTGAAAGGAGATGAATAAGTGGAAATTCCACTTTTGTATATCTTCCTTGTTTAGTTGGCTTTACTTTGACTTCACCTCGAGTAAGATGTGAAAGGTTACCTCACGTCTTACATTTTCCCATAAACTACATGGATTCTCAATGTATTAACAGTGATCAAATAGGGAATTTTAAAGAGAAATTGTCAAAAAGAACCAGCTGCAGGTAAACTGTATACAAAAAAAAATACAAAAAAAAAAAAGGTACCCAAGCATACCTGGTTCAGGTTCTTGGTCTACACAGTTAAAGCCCAGAGCGAAGCCATTAAACAGGCACAGCTTGCCAATGACTTTACTGCTTCTGGCAAAATCATACTGGCCGAACAGGCAGCCCATCAGTTATGGGCCAATAAGAATAGGTGGGAGGTGGAGTCTGCAATAGGTATATGAGGGCACCTGTGAGGTAGCTGCAGTATTTCTTTTTTATTAGACAGATCTCAATAAGGAGGTCTTGTTTGATGTCAGTATCTAGCCACAGACAATACAATACAGCATGTAAAGTCAGGCAGTCCTGCATTCCCTCAGTATGTCCAATATGAATTGCCCCAATCTGTGCCAGGATCACTTTAAAGGGGCTTTGACTAACACGGAAATCCCACATTTCCATGCCCTGACAAAAAACAGAGCAACCTTTTTCTTTGGACTTCAATAACCAGATAATACGCCTTTGTTTACAAACAGGGATCGCCATGTCCATTACATGATCTGCAAGATCTACAACTACTTCTGATGTCTTCACATCTGCTTGGATGCTAAAGCACTTCAGGCAGGATTTGTTATGTAAATGCCCCCCCACCTACACACTGCATGAAGTGCAAAAAACTGGGGGTAAGGCAATATATTCTCACCTTTACCACCTTCTGTAGCACTGGAGGCGAAGTCACCCTCCTGTGCCAAGAGGCCTGGGAACGCAGAGTAAATCAAATCGCACAAGACCGCAGCATATTGCAGGGCGATGCTATTGTAACGTTTAGGCCTCTCCGCATTTCCTGGCATCTTAGAAAATGTCATCACCCTTGCACTACAGAGGTCAGGTAAAGGTGGACTATTTAGCAATCCCCTCGTTTCCCCCCCCCCCCCCCCCCCAAATTTTTTTTTTGCACTTGATTTATTTATTTATTTTTTTAAGAGTGGTGGTGGGGATAGGGGGGTATGGGGACGCTGTCTTAAAAAAGCTGGGTGTGATCATGCAAAGGCCGTACCATAGTGTGTGGGGAGTGATCACAAGAGCCACAAAAGGATTCTGCAACCAAGACTGGCAGATGGGGCCGCCTCCAAGAACCGCGAAAGCCTAACAAACAATATATCACTTAAACCATACCTCTGCCTGTAAATGGGTGAAATCAGATGTCTAGTGGATAATTGGCCTGCCTGTGAGGGTTTACTATTGTAAGCCCTGGCAATACAGATGGTGGTAGGCTTGAGCATGCTCGGAATCAGAGGCTGTTTGACAGGTTGTAAAGGGGGAGAGAGGGAAAAAAAAAAAAAAGTATTCTATATATTACAGAAAAGACATAAGTCTCTAATGCAATAAAAAGCTTACCTGTCTGGTGGCTCCTTTTTTGTTCCACTTTAAGCCTAGGTTCAGACTATTGCAATGCGGGAACCAGCACCGGTTCCCATACCCCTTCTCTCCGACAGGCAGTTCACAATGCCCTCTGCAAACCGCTGCAGGTGTCAATACAATGTTAATGATATCCCCCAGAACGGTTCACGGATAGCAGTGAAAACTGGATTTGTACAGGAATCGGAATGCATGGGTGATAACACCCATGCGATCCGATTCCAGTGCAGAGAAAAACAAGTCCTTGCACTTTTTTCTGTGTGAACTTGCATTGCTCAGACATCGCATGTGATTGGCACCTGCAGTGTGGGTGTAAATCACATGCGATGTCTGAGATTGCACTAGTCTGAACCTAGACTAAAGCCCCTCCCTAGAATACATGTGTGGACATACTTAATAAAACCTAAAAAAAAAAAAAAAAAAAAAAGCCAGAGGGCCTTATATTTAGTACCCCTCGTTTACATTACCAGCAATTGAGTAAAAGGGTTTAGCAGTACCTCTATACTGCTTGGTCATCAAGACCTGTGACCGATGGAGGTTTAGTTATCTTTGTCTTATCAAGACAGCTGTACTCTGGATGTGACTGAGGCGCATACAAAAACAGAGGAACTGCACCCCGCTTACCTACAATTACTGTTCTACTACCAGATAACTGAAAAAAAAAAAAAAAGCCACACACACTTACTGGGCCATAGGCTCCAGAGTTAACCTCCTGGCAGCCAAAAGTGTTCCTAACCAATTTCCTCCAACGGCTGCCATCCGGACACAAGATTCTCCCCCCCCCCCCCCCCCCCACAGGTGCGGGCGAGTAATGGGTCTATGCAACCTGGCACAATCCCACAGCATGCCTGCACAAAATCCGGAAAAACCTGTGTGCAGAGACACTGCAAGCCTGTGCATGGGCCCATAGACTGGCAGAGATCTGTTGCCTTCTGTGCACCCATGCCACTGGTCTCCACCAGGTTTTATAGAGCTGCAGCAGTTTGCACTTGTGTGAGATATGCATCAATTTCGCATCATCTCCACCTAGGTGAGGAATTAGGAAGTGAGAAATGGAAAGACTCAATCGAAAAATTAGGTGCAAAAAATAAATAACCACATTTCTCCAGGGCTTGTTCAAACAAGAGGTTTTCTATCCCCCGGTGAAAAGTGATCCATGGTAGATTGCTTTTCAGGGTGGTCAAGCAGTAGCTGACAGGCATTCAGGAAGGGACACTGCCATCTACTGAACGTTCATTTGGCTTCCTAGCCAATGAGAGACTTTCTATTGCAATCCCGTACTGCAACTGCACAGCAGTCCAGCTCACGGTTTGTGTGTGGCACTATTTAGCTACGGGCCCGTTCACATTAGGATGCAGTACAGGAAATCCAGGTTCCCGTGCGGCTTCATGCACTGCCTTTGCAATCTGCCGCAGGGGTCAGTGCAAAGTAACCACCCCAAACGCAGTGAGTTTGCCAACATGGTACAAAAGTACCATGCAATACGGTTGCTGTTCGTTCGCATGCACTATTTTAGCTGCAGTGCAATTTTAGCCCACTCAAAATCAAACAGGGATGAAATAGCATTGTACAGAACTGCATGCAAATTGCACAGGAGCCGCATAGCATTTATGTACAGTGCCTAGTGTGAATGGGTTATTTAGGGTCCTTTCACACTGGGGCGGTTTGCAAGCGCTATTGCGCTAATAGCGCCTGCAAACCGACCCGAAACAGCTGCTGCTTTAATTCCAGTGTGAAAGCCCCGAGGGCTTTCACACTGGAGCGATGCGCTGGCAGGATGGTAAAAAAAAGTCCTGCCAGCAGCATCTTCGGAGTGGTGAAGGAGCAGAGTGTATACCGCTCCTGCCCATTGAAATCAATGGGACGGCGCGGCTATACCGCCGGCAAAGCGCCTCTGCAGAGGCGCTTTGCGGTGGTTTTAACCCTCTCTCGGCCACTAGCAGGGGGGTAAAACCGCCCCGCTAGCGGCCGCACACTGACGGTAAAGCGCCGCTTACAATAGCAGCACTTTACCACCGACAACGCCCCCGCCCCAGTGTGAAAGGGCTCTAAAGGAGGAGAAGTTTGGGTTTGAAAATTTACTTACTCACCTCTATGGTGCAGCCTTGTGCAATGCTACATGCAGCTGTTCCACATTGGCTCTTAAAACTGAGCAATCACCTGGCCGCTAGTCACTCACTTCTCGTCACCAATTTCTGCTGTGCCCCTTCAACGCTCACTGGAGTGCCAAGCTGGTGAGAGGCCGGGTGCAGCTGACTCTAGTTCCCAACTCTGCGTTGAGAGGTGGAGCCAGTTGTCAGACAGCTGGTTGAATCCCAACAATATAGCCGGAATCTTTCCAGAGCCAATCTAGGATATCAGCTGATGGTGGCTAATAGCATGCTGTCAGCGGATTCTGGGTCACATGAGCGCAAAAGTGAGTGCACTCCTGAGACCCTCCATAGAAGCGAGGGCCAAATGCCCATTCACACCACAAAAACGTCCTGTGTGTTTTTAATTGCATTTTGAGGTGCTCTGGTGCGTTTTATTTTTCCTGTGTTCCAGTACAATTCTGTGCAGGAAAAATGAAGAAAATAAAAAAGCAGCACGTTTTACTTTCTTTTCTGGAACTGAAACACACTGGTGTATACTATGCAATTGGAACCCATATATAACCTACTTTCCATGTGTTTTTGATTGGGGGGGGGGGGGATGAAACACACAAACATATTATATTTAATAATTTTTTCTCTGCAGTTGGTTTTTCACAGAGCAGCCTGGACCGTCTACTTCTCGGGTCCCTCTTTTATGGCTCCTGGCCCCTCCCTCCTATTCAGTGCACCCAGTCAGCAGCTTCCTATGGGGGTACTGGAGCATAGTCACAGCTCCGTGTGTCCATACAGACACAGAGCTCTGAGCCGCCGCCGCCCCCCCGCCCTGAATGACTGCTACGGGAGCCAATGGCATCGCTGTTGTGTCTCAGCCAATCAGAAGTGTCCCAGACATTGCTGGAGAGTGATGGGGCTCAGGTAATTATGGGGTGCCGAGTGGCTGCTGCTCACAGAATTTTTTTTTTATCCCAATACATCTAAAAAAAAAAAAAAAAAATTCTGCCTTTACAACTCTTAACCCCTTCCCAAACAGCCGCAGTTATACTGTGGAAGGATGGCGAGCCATCGTAGGTGTACTTTGGCTCTTTAAGACAATGTAGCAGGCGTATGCCCGCAGCATGTCCCCGGAGCAGACACGCGTGCCCAGCGGGAGCGATGACCGCCAGGCATCCACAATCACTCGTGACAGAGCGAGAACCGGGATAGATAGATAGATATAGATATATACATACATATACACATCCCGGTTCTGTCAGGGGAGAGTAGAGAGATCACGTGTTACTAAGTAGGAACAACGATCTCTCCTCCTCTAGTCAGCCACACCCCCCCCACGGTTAGAACACACACTAGGGAACACAGTTAACCCCTTGATCGCCCCCTAGTGTTAACCCCTTCCCTGCCAGTGACAATTATACAGTGGGTATTTATAGCTCTGATCGCTGTATAGATGCCACTAGCCCCAAAAGTGTCCATCTCAATGTTGCAGTCCCAAGAAAAAAAATAAATATAATAAAGTGCCATAAGTCTATCCCCTATTTTGTAGACGCTATAACTTTTGCTCAAACCAATCGATACATGATTGCGATTTTTACCAAATATATGTAGAAGAATACATATTGGATTTAGGATTTATCGGCCTAAACTGATGAAGAAATTAGTTTATTAAATTTTCTCTTTGAATATTATAGTAAAAAGTACAAAAATTTGTTTTTTTTTAATTTTCAAAATTGCCCATTTTGTTTATAGTGCAACAAATACCGCAGAGGTGATCAAATACCACCAAAAGAAAGCTCTATTTGTGGGGAAAAAAAACATAAATTTTGTTTGGGTACAATGTTGCACAACCGCGCAATTATCAGTTAAAGCGACACAGTGCCGTATCACAAACAATGACCTGGTCAGGAAGGGGTAAATTCTGCTACTACTATTTGCACCAGTCCTAATCATCTGTGTCAATGTAGCCTACAAAAGGAGGGGGATTGATGGGGGAAGAGGAAGGGATCGCATATGAACTGTCCAGGTCAGGCCCCAGATTGTATTGTGCGTGTGATGTAGGGTGTCAGGCCCCAGATTGTGACGTGTGTGTGATGTTGTAGGGGGTCAGGCCCCAGATTGTGACGTAGGGGGTCAGGCCCCAGATTGTATTGTGCGTGTGATGTAGGGGGTCAGGCCCCAGATTGTATTGTGCGTGTGATGTAGGGGGTCAGGCCCCAGATTGTGACGTGTGTGTGATGTAGTAGGGGGTCAGGCCCCAGATTGTGACGTAGGGGGTCAGGCCCCAGATTGTGACGTAGGGGGTCAGGCCCCAGATTGTGACGTAGGGGGTCA
The DNA here is from genome assembly GCA_037952925.1 of Lithobates clamitans. Lineage (NCBI taxonomy): Eukaryota > Metazoa > Chordata > Amphibia > Anura > Ranidae > Lithobates > Lithobates clamitans. Next base: position 8,339 of record JBBGZY010000061.1, read on the forward strand.
GGCCCCAGATTGTGACGTGTGTAATGTAGGAGGTCAGGCCCCAGAACACACACACACACACACACGTGAGAGGCTGTGTACACAATAAACGATTAGTATACACAGGGGGTACAGGACACTATCACCCTTGTATAGAAGGGTCCATTACATACGGAGGGGGTGTCAGATAGACACCCACCCCCCGATATCACTACATTCATCCTATAGACAGAAAGTCAGCAGCTTCCCCCACCAACCGGGCCTAGCCGGCAACCTCCGTCCACAAAGCCTTCCCACGCACAGCCCACAGCGCCCCTTGTACCGGGCGGCTCCCTCCCCCACATGGCTCTTACCGAATGTAAGTCAGGCAGGAAACGGGCCAGAGACGGGGCGGGCGGTAACGGGAAACAAGTACAGGCCTCGTCCAAGAATTCTTCCTGTGCTGTTCGACGGCCAGAAAAAGAGAGAGAGGCCGGAGTACCGCCCAGCTACGTCACCGGAGGCGGGGAAAGGGAAGGGCGAGACCATTGAGGCCAAACATTCGAGGGGGGAAGCGGAATTGCGGTGTTTTAAAATCTGCCAGATTTGTATTATATATGCGTGGTTGTGTCACCATTTACTAATGGCAGCGCCGTATTTAATCGTCCTGAGATGAGAGGGAGAGGAAGCTGAGCTGTGTGTCTGATACACGATATAGGAGCGTGCCTCTGTGTGTGTGACGTAGGGTGTGTGGTGGTGGCGGATTGGAGGGTCGGAGGGTAATTATACGGGAGAGCTCAGGACCTGGATAGTGGGCGGGCTTTGCTTCCATCTTGGCCCATTGTTCCCATGGTGCTGTAGGCGGGGCTGTGATAGCTGAGAGAGAGAGGCGCACATAGGGAGCGGGGTGCTCCGTCCTGTCAGGGGAGATGATTTTATATATACATTTATATACGGGGTGCCAATGGGCTTCACGCATTGTGGGGACTTCCTGTCTTTTTTGTGGGTGTGTCAGTTCCTGGAGTCCTCTCATCTTTTGTATGACAGTACAGAGCTGGTGGTGTGTGATTTGTGTGAGGCCTATATACTGTATAGTACTTCACAGAGTATATGGAACTACTATGACGTATGGACAGACAAATTGTTCACACGTGCAGCAACACTATGCGTTTAAGCTGCATTTTTTTTTAAAGCCTTAAAACCGCCCTTCATCGCCTGCCATGAATATTACAATGGCAGCACACAGTGCTGTACACACAGGTGCCATGGTGTTGTGTTAAAGTGGAGGGTCCACCCTGGAATAAAAAATGACATTAATATTCTCAAAAAAATATATAAAAAAAATTTGAAAAAAATTTTTTTTTTTTACTTACCAGAGACCCCTGTTGCTAGGCAGTCTTCCTAATCTGCCTCTTCCTATTCCGCGGCGCTGTTCCTTCACCTCCTCCTCTTCTGCGAGCTGCCCCGTTGTCTTCTGGGACATGTGTTTGTCCCAGAAATCAATAGGGCCATTCACAGTGCGCCGCACGACTCGCGCATGCGCAGTAGGAAACGGGCAGTAAAGCCGCAAGGCTCCACTGCCTGTTTCCCTTCGTTAAGATGACAGTGCCGGCACCCGATCCGATGGATGGATCAGCCTCGGGGGGCCGACATCGCGGGCTGCCTGGACAGGTAAGTGTCCTTATTAAAAGTCAGCAGCTACAGTGTTTGTAGCTGCTGACTTTTAAAAAAAAAAAATCACGGCTGTAACACTGCATTAACATTTAACCAGTCCCGGAAGGATTTACCCACTTCCTGACCAGGCCATTTTTTGTGATATGGCACTGCATTACTTTACCTGGCAATTGCACGGTCGTGCAATGCTGTACCTAAATAACATTTATGTCCTTTTCTCCACAAATAGAGCTTTCTTTTGGTGGTATTTGATCACCTCTGTAGTTTTTATTTTTTCTGCGCTATAAACAAAAGAGACTGTCAATTTTGGGGAAAAAAATTACTTTCTGCTATAAAACACATCCAATAAAATTTTTAAAAAAATCTAATTTCTTCATCAGTTTAGGCCAATATGTATTCTGCTACATATTTTTGGTAAAAAAAATCCCAATAGGCGTATATTGATTTTTTTTTTTATCGAAAAGCCAGTGGCGTGCAAAACACACCTCAAAAACTTCCACTCGGTGCCAAAAAAAAGTGCCCACACATAGAGAGTGAAACACAAAAACGTGCAACGGGTGTACAGAGTCCTCCACTAGGGAAGGACCTTACCCTGATCTCCCGGGGCGTTAGGCTCCAGACAGGGACTGAGGTACTCAGACAAAGGGTCCATCTGGCCGAAACCAGGCGGACCCCCACAACTGGAAGGTCTGCTGAAGCAGACTAACCCAAGTACAGTGGGGCTCCCCTGAAGGGAGACCCCTCAAAGGAGAGGGCGAACCAAGCCAGAAGGCCTATGTCCACCCCCTCCCAAGACTTTCAGAGTAGGCCCGAGGACCCACACCCTACTCGCCACACAGTGACAAAACGTCTATACACTCACAAACAAAAAAAGACAAAAAGGTGACAAACAGGGGTAAAAGAAAGAGTGGGGAAGATAGTGAGATGGGAGAGTGAAAGTGGCCATTGTGCTTTACAATGGCCGTCCCTCCGGCCAGGCATAAAAATTTCCCCTGGTCCTGGCCAAAAGGCCCAGCCCAAGAGGTAGGTGCGAAAAACGTGTGTTGTGGTGAAAGTGACCATGGTGCCATAAAATCAAGTGCTTACACACCGTGACTATACGGCACTCCTGAACTGCCACTTCAGGGGCACATTCACCACTGGCTTTTTGAAGCAACCCTGACCCACAGCCCAGACCACAGCAGCCCCCACCCCAACCAGGAAGGCCTGGAGTTCAGGAAACCCGGTGAGAGCCCTGTGGTTTGACTCCACCATCGTTCCGTTCCTCCTGCCTAATTATATTTATCAGGAGATACTGACCGCTCCTCCCCCCTCTCCAAAGGAGGAGCAAGCGTTCTCTCCCAGAAAAACTGGCTGGAGCTAGAGCTACCCCAATCTAGGCCAGAAGGCCAGGGGCCCGACCCTCCGGATCAGACCCCGTGGTTCTCCATCCCCATCAGAAGGCTTCCCTTTCGGCTACAAACCGCTCCAGGTCACCTTTACTCCAACAGGCTTTGCATAGCAAACGCAATCCTATCTCTATTTCGCAATAGATCAGGGACGGAAGCAAGCGCCACCTCCTGGAAACTGATAAGAACAGATACTACACTTGATCTTAGCCAAAAGGCCTTGATTGGTTCGCGCAAAAGTTATAGCATCTACAAACTATGGGATATTTCTTTCTTGTTTTTTTTTATTTACTAATGGCAGCGATAAGCGACTTATAGCGGGACTGCAATATTGCAGCGGACAAATTGGACACCTGACACTTTTTGGGGACCACTGACACCAATACAGTGATCAATGCTAAAAAAAAAAAAAATATGTACTGTAACTGTACTAATGACACTGGCAGGGAAGGGGTTAACATCAGGGGCGATCGAGGGGTTAACTGTATGCCTAGGTTGTGCTTTCTAACTGTGAAGAGGTGCATTGACTAGTGGAAGGCAGAGATCTGTGTTCCTGCTTAGCAAAAAACACAGGATTAAAGCCTTTCCTGCTGACAGAACAACAATCTGCCTTGTTTGGGACACAAGCAGAGTGGCAGTCTGCCTGTGTATACGATCAATGGGTCGGACATTAAGTCTGCCAGACCCGCTGATTGCCTCCCACTGTGTCCAATCACAGCCAGAGCGGGTCGCCGGTGCCTCGCTTATGCACCCCAGACCTGGAAGTGTCAGATCACTGACTAGGTACGTGATCTGGCACAGATCGGCAGCCCTGCCTCAGTAAATGTATGTGGGGCAGTCGCTAAGTGGTTAAGCAGCATGTCGCTTGTCAGCCACCTCCATTTATTTCAGTTCAGTGGTAGCGCATCCTATAGCATTTACAGCGCATTAGTGAAGCATGGGCGCTGGGAGAGAGGCAGTGGAGGTTCCTATATCCCAGTATGCACTGGGAAATATTATCAAACTAGGACAGAGGAACTCCAGACCTTTCTTGGTTTTACAGAGTAGCCGTGTGGCAACACCATTTGTGTGCGGGCAAAAGCATGAAGCCAGCCAGCAATACTGCCAGTGCCAGGTAGGAGCAGAGGCATTGAGCGTTATTGCCAGTGGCAAAGCCTATTGTGTCATAAAGAGTCATTGACAGTAAGTTTCTCTGCAAGCAACTGTGCCAGCAAATTTAGGTGCCAGAAAGTATCAAATTATCTTGCAGAGAAATCACAAAAATGTCTGCTATCACACCACAGCCTCAAGGCAGATCATTTCCTCTATACCCCTAACCTTTTAAGCACTTTCCCCCAGAAAATCAAAACTTTCATGGGCGGTTGAAGAGTTTTCCAGATGCTTTTTATAGTGCTTCAAAAATGCTAAAGGCTATAGTTTGAACAGACTGTTTTCCCAATTCTTATGGGCACATAAACCACCACGTCTCCACTACAAGATCTTAGGATTGGCTTAACCTTATGGAGGCATTGCTATACCAGATATTGTTGGATACTACACCGCTTGTCATTTAAACAGAGTAAAAGATTGGGGTCGACATAGTCAGCGTAAACAATGGGTCATGATAGAATAGGCTACATCTTTAATCCCACTTGTGGCACTTCCCTGGTGTGCAATTAATGTCCCCAAAGACCTTAAAACCCACCCTACACTCAGAATAGCTTGGAAGATTTGATTTCATCAACATGGGGACAAGGTGCTTTGGGGTGGGGGGGCCCGCAGCGTGCCCCCCCTCCCCCAAGGCACCAACCCCCCCATGTTGAGGGCATGCGGCCTGGTACATTTCAGGAGGGGGGAGCCGCTCGCTCGTCCCCACCCCCATTCCTGTCCGGCTGGGCTGCGTGCTCGGATAAGGGTCTGGTATGGATTTGGGGGGACCCCCACGCCGTCTTTTCGGCGTAGGGGTTCCCCTTAAGGTCCATACAAGACCCAAGGGCCTGGTATGCTCTTGGAGGGGGAACCCATGCCGTTTTTTTATTTAAAATTTGGCGCAGAGTTCCCCCTAAAGATTCATACCAAACACAGTGCCGGGCATTGGCGGGGATCCAAGTCGGATCCCCGTTCATTGAAAGTCGGACACATGCCGGCTTCATGTTGCAGGGCAAATCCGGATCCAAAGTAGGACAGCTGTTGTGTCGCACCAGTGTGAACCCAGCCTAAGGGGTTTGAATGGCTATTAAAGGTAACCATCCTCACCTGTGATCTGTTTTCTTGTAATTAGTGTGTGTGTAAAAGGTCACTGAGTTTCTGGAATCCTGACAGACCCTTGCATCTTTCATCCAGTGCTGCACTGACGTTTTTAGATTCTGAGTCATGGGAAAAGCAAAATGATCTGCGGGAAAAGATAGTTGAACTGTATAAAACAGAAAAGGGGTATAAAAAGATATCCAAGGAATTGAGAATGCCAATCAGCAGTGTTCAAACTCTAATCAAGAAGTGGAAAATGAGGGGTTCTGTTGAAACCAAACCACGATCAGGTAGACCAACTAAAATTTCAGCCACAACTGTCAGGAAAATTGTTCGGGATGCAAAGAAAAACCCACAAATAACTTCAGGTGAAATACAGGACTCTCTGAAAACATGTGCCTCCACAACAGTGTTAATTTTGGCAGCAAATTTCGATTTAGTTTTAGTCTTAGGACTAAAATGGCATTTTAGTTTTAGTCCCATTTTAGTCTTCTGCAATTGTTTTAGTTTTAGTCGTATTTAGTCGACTAAATCCCAAGTACATTTTAGTCGACTAAAATGTCCTACGTTTTAGTCGACTAAAATCTCCAGTACATTTTAGTCGACTAAACTCATTTTAGCTGTCTAAAATCTAATGGGTGTAATTAAATTGTAATGCATTAGTTAATATTTCTCTACAATTTCCAAACTCATTATATACTGCTGGAGTGAAAAATTGAATATGTTATTTATTATGGTATTACGGTATGAACATGCACTACAGACCAGTGTTAATTTTGAAGTCAAATTTCAATTTAGTTTTAGTCTTAGTCTTTAGACTAAAGTGGCGTTTTAGTCCAATTTTAGTCTTTTGACTAAAATGCCATTTTAGTTTTAGTCGTATTTTAGTTATCTCAGTTGTTTTAGTTTTAGTCGTATTTTAGTCAACTAAAATAATATTCATTTAGTCGACTAAAATGTTTTAGTCGTTTTAGTCAACGAAATTAACACTGCTCCACAATAGGGAGGCACTTGAAGAAAGATGGGCTGCATGGTCGAGTCACCAGAAGAAAGCCATTACTACGCAAATGCCACAAAGTATCCCGCTTACAATATGCCAAACAGCACAGAGACAAGCCTCAAACCTTCTGGCACAAAATCATTTGGAGTGATAAGACCAAAATTGAAATTTTTGGCCACAACTATAAATGTTACATTTGGGGAGGAGTCAACAAGGCTTATGATAAAAGGGTACAGAGGTGGATCGCTGTTTTGGGGATGTGTGAGCTACAAAGGCACAGGAAATTTGGTCAAAATTGAAGGAAAGATGAATGCAGTATGTTATCAAAAAATACTGGAGGAACATTTTCATTCGTCAGCCAGGAAGCTGCGCATGGGACGTACTTTGGGCATTCCAACATGACAATGATCCAAAACACAAGGCCAAGTCGATCTGTCATTGGCTACAGAAGAATAAAGTGAAGGTTCTGGAGTGGCCATCTCAGTCTCCTGACATCAAAATCATTGAGCCACTCTGGGGAGATCTCAAAATGAGCAGTTCATGGAAGACAACCCAAGAATTTACAGGAACTGGAGGCTTTTTGCCAAGAGGAATGGGCAGCTTTACCATCTGAGAAGATAAAGAGCCTCATCCACAAATACCACAAAAGACTTCAAGCTGTCATTGATGTTAAAGGGGGCAATACACGGGATTAAAACCTGGGGTATGTAAACTTTTGATCAGGGTAATTTGGGTAGTTTCTGTTGCCATTATGATTTAAAAAGTATAAACACAGTTGATTGATTCAGCCAAACACTAACCATGAGTAAAAGAAAAGTTTTTGTGTTTTTATGCACATTCTCTGAAAAATGGCAAAGAAATCATAAAATCTGCCAGGGTATGTAAACCTATGAGCACAACTGTATACCCATTCTCTTCTAACAATTGTTTGTGAGGTGGAAACTCACTCTGAGACATCCTCCTTTTTTTTTTTTTTTTTTTTTTGGACATGTGATCAACTGAAGTGAGAATTTCTCAAAAATTTACAATACACCAATATTAAGCTCATTTTCTACACCTACCCCAACCTCCTGTTCTAATTTTCCTCCTTTTATTTCCTCTTTTTTATCTATGCATAAGATGAAGATTATCCTTGATAAATTAGTCTCCTATTTTTCATGACTTCCTATATACAAGTCTATTTAGGTTAACAGACACAGGAAGTTCAGGTTAACTAATTGCATAATTATACTTTAACCACTTCAGCCCCAGAAGGATTTGCCTCCTTCCTGACCAGGCCATTTTTTGCAATACGGCACTGCGTCGCTTTAACTGACAATTGCGCAGGCATGCAACGCTGTACCCAAACAAAGTTGACGTCTTTTCCTTTTCCCACAAATAGAGGTTTCTTTTGGTGGTATTTGATCACCTCTGTGGTTTCTATTTTTTGCGCTATAAACAAAAAAGAGCGACAATTTTGAAAAAAAACACAGTATTTTTAACATTTTGCTATAATAAATATCGAAAAAAAAGTCTTCATCAGTTTAGGCCAATATGTTTTCTTCTACATACTTTTGGTAAAAAAGATTGCAATAAGCGTATATTAACTGGTTTACGCAAAAGTTATCACATCTAAAAAATAGGGGATATATTTATGGCATTTTTATTATTATTATTTTTTTTTTTTACTACTAATGGCGGTGATCTGTAATTTTTAGCGGGACTGCAACATTGCGGCGGACAGATCAAACACTTTTGACACTTTTTTGGGACCAATGACATTTATACAGCGATCAGAGCTAAAAATAGCCACTGATTACTGTATAAATGTCACCGGCAGGGAAGGGGTTAACACTAGGGGGAGATCAAGGGGTTAAGTGTTCTCTAGGGAGATGTTTATCACTATGGGGGGAATGGGACTGACGAAGTAGAGAGAGATTGCTGTTCCTGATTACTAGGAACAGCAGATCTCTCTCTAGTTCCCTGACAGAATGGGGATCTGTCTCTTTACATTGACAGATCCCCGTTCTGTCTTTGTGAGGAGCGACCACGGGTGGCTGGCGGACATCCCGACCGCAGGCCACGGGCATCGGCTCTGGTGTTGTACGCCCCCTAGTGCTCTTAAAGCAGCCAACGTACACCTACGGCGATTCGCCCAGGAGAGCCAACCTCTCGTGGTATAATGATGGCGGCTGGTTGGCAAGCAGTTAAATATATTATATTTCAAATGAACTGTTATTTTTTATGGAATTGTAAAGTATATTCAAACAAATTCTGATGATTGTTAACATGCTTTAAAATGTTAAAATTGCATATGCATGCAATATTGTACACACCCTCTTAATACATAAATATAGAAAGAAAAAAAAAAACGTTATAGGCACATTAATGAGCATTGCTTTAATTTTCATAATCAACACACATGTGAACAAGCACTTAGGCCCTCTTCACACTGGAATTAAAACAGGTGTTTGGAATAAGTTTTTACTACTCTCCGAATGCCTAGTAAAGCAGCCTAAATAATATAATAATAATGGATAATATGGACAACGGATTGAGCTGTTCACATTTGAAAAACATGTAGCATTTGCATTGCTTTGCATCGCTGTGCAGCAGAAATTAAGGTACAGGTTGAGTCTGGGAGGGTTTAAAGCTCTTTAGGGTAACAGGCGCGAATGCGCGCCACCAGTGGCCCGCTCCCGCTGTGATTACAACACAGTGGGAGCCGATCAGTGGGTACCGCAGACTCGATGTCCGCCGGCACCCGCCAATCATCCTGCAGAGACACAGAACGGTAGTCTGCCTATGTAAACAAGGCAGATCGCCATTCTGACAGGAGGGAAGGCATAGATCTGGTGTCTCTGCAAAGCAGGGACATGGGTCCATGTCTTCCCCTAATAAAAGCACCTCACACACTGTAGTAAAACACTGGCTAGGCACACAGTTTACCCTTTGATTGCCCCTGATGGTAACCCCTTTCCAGCCTGTGTCTTTAGTACAGTGACAGTGTCCAAATGTCCGCCACAATATCGCAGTCCTGCTATAAGTCGCTGATCGCCGCCCTTACTAGTAAAAAAAAATGAATAAAAATATCCCATAGATTGTAGCCTTTTGAGCAAACTAATCAATATATGCTTTTTGGGATTTTTTTTTACCAGAAAATATGTAGCAGAATAAATATTGGCTTAAATTTCTGAAGAATTTTTTTTTTTGGATATGTTTTATAGCAGAAAGTAAAAAATATTGTTTTTTTTTTCAAAACTGTTGTTTGTTCATAGCGCAAAAAATTAAAATCACAGAGGTCTTTAAATGCCACCAAAAGAAAGCACTATTTGTGGGAAAAAAGGACATACATTTTATATGGGTACAGTGTTGCATGACCATGCAATTGTCAGTTAATGTAACGCAGTGCCGTATCACAAAAATTGGCCCGGTCATAAAGGGGGGTAAATCTTCTGGAGCTGAAACTGTTAATAAAAACAAAAAAATTACTTGGAGGGCGTCTGGGGTGTGTTTTTTAGCATGGTAAACACGTCAAAAATGCAAGTTAATGTTATAGGTGCATCTAAGATGAAACTCCCTGCCTCCAACTATGCAAAGAAAGCCTTCCAAATGCGAAGACGGAACTTCCTGAGAGGTTGATTTATTAGCTTTAAGCAGCATAGAAGTAATGGAGTTGGAGAGATCATGATCCCTCAGGGCTTGAACGTCAACAGTCAAGCTGTCAAAGCCAGAAACTGTGAAGCAGGATGGTAGGGGGGACCTTGAGACCACAGGTCTGTCGGGAAGTTCTCACAGAGTGTTTCTCAGGAGTTGGAAAATGTCAGAGTACCAAGTCCTTCTGGCTCAGTTTGGTGACACCAATATACCCTCCATCTCAATCCTGCAAAGCAGCCAAGGAAGAATTTATAAAGGGAAAGCACATCAACTGTAAAGGCTCTTGGATCCTGGCCACAAACCTGTCAGCCTCGTTGAAGCGGGATGCCAACAGATCCACATCCCCCAATGGTGACAGATGTCTTAGAACATTTTGGGGTGAAGAGGCATTTCTTCTGCATCTAGGTCTGAAGACTGAGGAAGTCTACCTGTCAATTGTCTACTCCAGGAACGTGGAATGCAGACAGGTCTGGAATGTCTCTTTCGGTCCAAGCCAGAGTTATGTCCGCTTCTCGAAGGGCCACAAAGCTTCTGGTGCCACCCTGATGACTAATGTAAGCCACAGCTGTGACTTTGTCTGATTGAACTCTTGTTGGTCGCTGCTGAAGCTGGTTGGTCCACTGCATTAGGGATAGGTTAACAACCGTTAGAATGGAAATGATGCAAAGTCTGAACGTCTTCCTTGATCACATCCCTTATGCCGCGTACACACGGTCGCACTTTTCGGCTACAAAATCCGACAGCCCGTCCGACAAACTTTCAACGGACTTTTGGCGAACTTGTGGCGGACTTTCTAACGAACGGACTTGCCTACATACGATCACACAAAAGTCAGACGGATTCGTATGTGATGACGTACAATGGGCTAAAATAAGGAAGTTGATAGCCAGTAGCCAATAGCTGCCCTAGTGTGGGTTTTTGTCCGTCGGACTAGCATACAGACGAGTGGATTTCTGGGTCCGGCAGAGTTACGACGTAAAGATTTGAAGCATGTTCCAAATCTAAAGTCCGTCAGATTTGCGACTGGAAAAGTCAGCTGAAAGTCCGTGGAATCCCACACACGATCGGATTGTCCGCCGGATTTGGTCCGTCGGACTTTTGTAGCCGAAAAGTCCGACCGTGTGTATGCGGCATAAGACTGTCTCTGTCCCCAGGACTCCACTTCAACCCAGCGGGCTGGCACCACTCATGAGAACTAGGGATGAGCCGAACAGCCCCCGGTTCGGTTTGCAGCAGAACATGTGAACAGGCAAAAATTTTGTACGAACACGCGAACACCGTTAAACTCTACGGGACACAAACATGAATAATCAAAAGTGCTCATTTTAAAGGCTTATATGTAAGTTATTGTCATAAAAAGTGTTTGGGGACCTGGGTCCTGCCCCAGGGGACATGTATCAATGCAAAAAAAAGTTTAAAAAACAGCAGTTTTTTTGGGAGCAGTGATTTTAATCATGCTTAAAGTGAAACAATGAAAGTGAAATATTCCTTTAAATTTCATACCTGGGGGGTGTCTATAGTATGCCTGTAAAGTGGCGCATTTTTCCCGTGTTTAGAACAGTCCCTGCACAAAATGACATTTCTAAAGGAAAAAAGTAATTTAAAAGTACTCGTGGCTATAATGAATTGTCGGTCCCGGCAATAAAGATAAAGGAAGTAATTGAAAAAAACCACATGGGATCCCCCCAGTCCATTACCAGGCCCTTTGGGTCTAGTATGGATATTAAACACTTGAGCCCCGGACCATTATGCTGCCTAAGGACCAGAGGTCTTTTTCCAATTTGGCACTGCGTCGCTTTAACTGCTAATTGCGCGGTCATGCAATGCTGTACCCAAACGAAATTTGCGTCCTTTTCTTCCCACAAATAGAGCTTTCTTTTGATGGTATTTGATCACCTCTGCGGTTTTTATTTTTTGCGCTATAAACGGAAAAAGACCGAAAATTTTGAAAAAAAATGATATTTTCTACTTTTTGTTATAAAAAAAATCCAATAAACTAAATTTTAGTCATACATTTAGGCCAAAATGTATTCGGCCACATGTCTTTGGTAAAAAAAATGTCAATAAGCGTATATTTATTGGTTTGCGCAAAAGTTATAGCGTCTACAAACTAGGGTACATTTTCTGGAATTTACACAGCTTTTAGTTTATGACTGCCTATGTCATTTCTTGAGGTGCTAAAATGGCAGGGCAGTACAAAACCCCCCCAAATGACCCCATTTTGGAAAGTAGACACCCCAAGGAAATTGCTGAGAGGCATGTTGAACCCATTGAATATTTATTTTTTTTGTCCCAAGTGATTGAAAAATGACAAAAAAAAAAAAAAAAAAAAAATATTTACAAAAAGTCGTCACTAAATGATATATTGCTCACACAGGCCATGGGCCTATGTGGAATTGCACCCCAAAATACATTCTGCTGCTTCTCCTGAGTATGGGGATACCACATGTGTGGGACTTTTTGGGAGCCTAGCCGCGTACGGGGCCCCGAAAACCAATCACCGCCTTCAGGATTTCTAAGGGTGTAAATTTTTGCTTTCACTCTTCACTGCCTATCACAGTTTCGGAGGCCATGGAATGCCAAGATGGCACAAAACCCCCCAAAATGACCCCATTTTGGAAAGTAGACACCCCAAGCTATTTGCTGAGAGGCATATTGAGTCCATGGAATATTTTATATTTTGACACAAGTTGCGGGAAAGTGACACTTTTTTTTTTTTTTTTTCATAAAGTTGTCACTAAATGATATATTGCTCACACAGGCCATGGGCATATGTGGAATTGCACCCCAAAATACATTTAGCTGCTTCTCCTGAGTATGGGGATACCACATGTGTGGGACTTTTTGGGAGCCTAGCCGCGTACTGGACCCCGAAAACCAATCACTGCCTTCAGGATTTCTAAGGGTAAAAATTTTTGATTTCACTCTTTACTGCCTATCACAGTTTCGGAGGCCATGGAATGCCCAGGTGGCACAAAACCCCCCCAAATGACCCCATTTTGGAAAGTAGACACCCCAAGCTATTTGCTGAGAGGCATGGTGAGTATTTTGCAGCTCTCATTTGTTTTTGAAAATGAAGAAAGACAAGAAAAAACATTTTTTTTTTTCTTTTTTCAATTTTCAAAACTTTGTGACAAAAAGTGAGGTCTGCAAAATACTCACTATACCTCTCAGCAAATAGCTTGGGGTGTCTACTTTCCAAAATGGGGTCATTTGGGGAGGTTTTGTGCCACCTGGGCATTCCATGGCCTCCGAAACTGTGATAGGCAGTGAAGAGTGAAATCAAAAATTCACGCCCTTAGAAAGCCTGAAGGCGGTGCTTGGTTTTCGGGGTCCCGTACGCGGCTAGGCTCCCAAAAAGTCTCACACATGTGGTATCCCCGTACTCAGGAGAAGCAGCAGAATGTATTTTGGGGTGTAATTTCACATATTTCCATGGCATGTTTGAGCAATATATCATTTAGTGACAACTTTGTGCAAAAAAAAAAAAAAAAAATTTGTCTCTTTCCCGCAACTTGTGTCGCAATATAAAATATTCCATGGACTCGACATGCCTCTCAGCAAATAGCTTGGGGTGTCTACTTTCCAAAATGGGGTCATTTGGGGGGGTTTTGAACTGTCCTGGCATTTTATGCACAACATTTAGAAGCTTATGTCACACATCACCCACTCTTCTAACCACTTGAAGACAAAGCCCTTTCTGACACTTATTGTTTACATGAAAAAGTTTTTTTTTTTTGCAAAAAAATTACTTTGAACCCCCAAACATTATATATTTTTTTAAAGCAAATGCCCTACAGATTAAAATGGTGGGTGTTTCATTTTTTTTTTTCACACAGTAATTGCGCAGCGATTTTTCAAACGCATTTTTTGGGGAAAAAACACACTTTTTTTAATTTTAATGCACTAAAACACACTATATTGCCCAAATGTTTGATGAAATAAAAAAGATGATCTTAGGCCGAGTACATGGATACCAAACATGACATGCTTTAAAATTGCGCACAAACGTGCAGTGGCAACAAAATAAATACATGTTTAAAAGCCTTCAAAAGCCTTTACAGGTTACCACTTTAGATTTACAGAGGAGGTCTACTGGAAAAATTACTGCACTCGATCTGGCCTTCGCGGTGATACCTCACATGCATGGTGCAATTGCTGTTTACGTTTGACGACAGACCGCCGCTTGCGTTTGCCTTAGCGCGAGAGCAGGGGGCGACAGGGGTGTTTTTTTTTTTTGTTTTTTTTTCTTTATTATTTTTTTGCTTTTTTAATCTTACTTTTAAACTGTTCCTTTCATATTTTTTTTTTTAATCATTTTTATTGTTATCTCGGGGAATGTAAATATCCCCTATGATAGCAATAGGTAGTGACAGGTACTCTTTTTTGAAAAAATTGTGGTCTATTAGACCCTAGATCTCTCCTCTGCCCTCAAAGCATCTGACCACACCAAGATCGGTGTGATAAAATGCTTCCCCAATTTCCCAATGGCGCTATTTACATCCGGCGAAATCTAAGTCATGAAATACTCGTAGCTTCCGGTTTCTTAGGCCATAGAGATGTTTGGAGCCACTCTGGTCTCTGATCAGCTCTATGGTCAGCTGGCTGAATCACCGGCTGCATTCTCAGGTTCCCTGTTGAGACAGGAGAGCCAGAGAAAAACACGGAAGACGGTGGGGGGGGCATTCCCTCCCACGGCTTGTAAAAGCAGTCTAGAGGCTAATTAGCCGCTAGGATTGCTTTTACATGAAAGCCGACCGCTGGCTGAAAAGAATGATACCAAGATGATACCTAAACCTGCAGGCATCATTCTGGTATAACCACTCAAAGTCGTGAATGGCGTACCTGAAGACAAAAAAATGGTTAACAATGGTTAACAATAAAGCACAGTAAAGTGTAAATAATTACACACCTGAAAAACAAACATGATAAAACATAATAACAATAACAATAACAATAAAACATTGCAGAATAGAATACAGTAAAAAAGAGCAGAACAATAGAGAGAGAGAATAGAGAGAGAGAGAACAATAAAACAACAACTATTTTTTTTTATTTCATATTTTTTTTTTTTTTTACACTTTTTTTGTAACTAACTTTTATAACGGTAACCGGTTCCAGGTTCGGGTCTCTCAAAATGCGCTGGCATCTTGGGAGACCCTGTGAAATGGCGCCTAGTCTGTGCAATGCTGTACCCTACGCTAATACTCAACTAGTGAATGGTAGCGTTCAAAACATTCACCAATGCAAAGACCAGGATTGTCAGGACAGGAGGGACAATAATAGTGGGCGTCACGCCTATATCCGCGCTTGCTGCAGACACGACATCTTTTTTGGGGGGTTCGTTGGGTAGGGGTACTCGGGAGGACATAAAAATGCCTCTCATGCAGCCGACTGCATTTGGTTGGGGATGTGAATGGGGGAAGTACGGGCGCTGCAGAAGCGGTGGGTTCCCAATTAGGATTGGCGAATGCAGCAGGAAGGGCACTATGGGCATGACGGGCCTGTGTTTGTCTTTTTGGTGGCAGCGGGACACTACTTGTGCTTGCCACCTCACCAGCTTCAACTGCACTTATGGGACTCGCCACGTCACCACGTGTTACTGCAGTGCTGGTATGACTATGACCGGGGTGTACTAGGCCGCTGGCGCTTGCCAGTTCACCAAAACGCTACCAAAAAACTGTTAGCGATCGCAGGGATCAGGCCTGACTCTGCGAACGCTGCAGTTATGCGTTTAGTGTTTTGTAAGTGACAGTGATCGATCGATACTGCACTTGGGTGGGCTGGGCCGGGCCGGGCGGAGGGGCAAAACGCAGGTGCTAGCAGGTATCTGGGCTGATCCCGCTAACACTGCGTTTTTGGGAACCCTAAACTGCTGGTGACGCTAGTATAGATCTGATCGGATCAGATATTGATGCGATCAGATACTATACCACTAAGGGAGGTGTACGGTGTGTGCGTGGGTGTTAGCGGTACTGGCGCTAATCTGACGCTGCCTGGGGCTGGTGCTTGCCAGTTCACCAAAATACTACCAAAAAAACTGTTAGCGATTGCAGGGATCAGGCCTGACTCTGCGAACGCTGCAGTTATGCGTTTAGTGTTTTGTAAGTGTCAGTGATCGATCGATACTGCACTTGGGTGGGCTGGGCTGGGCCGGGCGGAGGGGCAAAACGCAGGTGCTAGCAGGTATCTGGGCTGATTCCGCTAACACTGCGTTTTTGGGAACCCTAAACTGCTGGGGACGCTAGTATAGATCTGATCGGATCAGATATTGATCCGTTCAGATACTATACCACTAAGAGAGGCGTATGCTGCGTGCGTGGGTGTTAGCGGTACTGGCGCTAACCTGACGCCTGGGGCTGGTGCTTGCCAGTTCACCAAAATGCTACCAAAAAAACTGTTAGCGATCGCAGGGATCAGGCCTGACTCTGCGAACGCTGCAGTTATGCGTTTAGTGTTTTGTAAGTGACAGTGATCGATCGATACTGCACTTGGGTGGGCTGGGCCGGGCCGGGCGGAGGGGCAAAACGCAGGTGCTAGCAGGTATCTGGGCTGATCCCGCTAACACTGCGTTTTTGGGAACCCTAAACTGCTGGGGACGCTAGTATAGATCTGATCGGATCAGATATTGATGCGTTCAGATACTATACCACTAAGGGAGGTGTATGCTGCGTGCGTGGGTGTTAGCGGTACTGGCGCTAATCTGACGCTGCCTGGGGCGACGCATATCACCGCCGGGCGATCGGGGGGCTAAACCTTTATTCGGTAATAAACGGCGGGTGCCCTGACACTATAAAAAATAAACAAACTAACCAGCGTCAACCGTAACGGTTATACGGTGATCAGTGGTGAAAGGGTTAACTAGGGGGCAATCAAGGGGTTAAAACATTTATTAGGTAGTATATGGGGGTCCCTGACGCTATAAAACGCTGACGGCGAACCTAAATATTTACCTCACTAACTAGCGTCACCAGCGACACTAATACAGCGATCAGAAAAATGATCGCTTAGTGACACTGGCGACAGGGGGTGATCAAGGGGTTAAAACTTTATTAGGGGGGGTTAGGGGGGTACCCTAGACCTAAAGGGGGGTAATACTAACTGCCCTAACACACTTACTGTCACAAACTGACACTATGCAGTAATCAGAAAAAAAAAAAAAAACTGCTGGTGTCAGTTTGTGACAGGGGGGGGGGGGGGGGATCGGGGGGTGATCGGGGGGGGGATCGGGGTGTTTTGTGTGCCTGGCATGTTCTACTGTGTGTGTAGTGTTTGTGCACTCACAGTGATGTCTTCTCTCCTCGGGCCGGAACGGAAATTACCGAGCCGAGGAGAGATGACATCATTTTCTTTGCTGCTGTTTAGCATACAGCAGCAAAGGAAGATTCTCATTGGCCGGCGGCGATCGCGAGGGGGGGGCCACGAACGGATGGTCTCCCCCTCATCACCGATCGCCGCTGGACAAACGATGACCGCCTCGGGCACCGGGGGGGGGTCCGATCGGACCCCCCACCCGCGGAAGGCAAATCACGTACCCTGTACGTGATTTTGCCTGTCCGTGCCACTTTGCCGACGTACATCGGCGTGAGGCGGTCGTCAAGTGGTTAAGGGGAACCCCGCACCAAAATTTAGAAAAAATGGCATGGGGCCCCCCCAAAAATCCATACCAGACCCTTATCTGAGC
Organism: Lithobates clamitans; assembly: GCA_037952925.1. Taxonomy (NCBI): domain Eukaryota; kingdom Metazoa; phylum Chordata; class Amphibia; order Anura; family Ranidae; genus Lithobates; species Lithobates clamitans. The sequence goes on from JBBGZY010000061.1 coordinate 25,905, forward strand.
ACGCAACCTGGCAGGCCGCAGGAAAAGAGGGGGGGAAGAGAGAGCTTCCCCTCTCCTGACCCGTACCAGGCCACATGCCCTCAACATGGGGAGGGTGCTTTGGGGTAGCCCGCCAAAGCAACTTGTCCCCATGTTGATGGGGACAAGGGCCTCATCCCCACAACCCTTGCCCGGTGGTTGTGGGGGTCTGCGGGTGGGGGGCTCATCGGAATCTGGAAGCCCCCCATGTGAAATGGTAACGGGGTACCCCTAGTGATACCAAATCAAATAATTAGCAGCTGCAGTGTAAAACTTTGCTGTGCAAATCAATAACAAAATGGAAAATTTACAAAAACCCAAAAATACAAATGGAAAAATGGAAATCATATATAACGTATATTGTATTGTTGTGGTTGCTGGTTAGACATTTTGTTATTTAATTTTGATTCTCATGCATAATATTTGCTGGTGTGTGATTATCTTTCTTTAAAGCGATTGTACGCCCCGCTTTGTGATTTCTGAAGGTCCAGTGTATTGTGCCGGAACTTCATAGCTTCTTGCCAAAATATGAGAGCCTGGCCAGAGAGCTTGCTAAGCGGAAGATCGTCCAGATATTTGATAATGTGGATTCTCTGATAGTGCAACAGCGCAGAGATCGGGGCAAGCTCCTTGGTGAAGACCTGAGGGGGCTGTGGACAGGCCAGAGGGAAAAAGTCACAAATGGAACCAAGTAAATACGCATCCCTGATATCTATTGAGGCTAGAAATTCCCCTTGTAGCTAATTTCATCTGAAACTTTTGGAGCCACAAGAAGGCAATGATAAACTTCAGGTCTAGGATAGAGTTGATGCCCCTGTTGTGCTTTGGGACCATAAACAGGTTTGAATGTTTGACAGGTTTGAATGAAGCCCTGAAATTGTTCCTCTGAAGTAACTGGGAAGTTGCTAGAAGGGCCCACTATCTCGTTGCTGCTGGTGCTCTGTATGTGTCAACTGAGATAGGGGAAGAAAGCATACAATATATTACACTATACTTTTGTGTTGTTGGATAGGCTTTCTTGTGCTTCCATCTATAAATATGGTGGATTATATGGGCTTCAATGTGGGAACCAAAATGCCTTGAGATTAAGAAGTATATATTATTGGTAGATCCCCATTTTTTTTCTCCTCCTTCTTTTTTATGTTTTTTTTTTTATCTTGGATTGGGGGTTTCCTTTAGCTAGTAGATACCTACCATCATGTTATTATTATTTTTCATCGTGTTATTGTTAATTTTAGGGGATCTTTTTTATTCTCTCCCTCCTGTTTTCGGGTTTCTTTATACGTCTCCTTAGATCCGGGATGGCACTGATGGCCTCCCCCTGATTTACATTTTCTTGGTTATGTTCTAGTTTAAAGCTATAGTATGTATATTTATGTTTATATGCACATATTTTGTTTTCTTGGTGCGGACAGTTTTTCACTTGTCTGGTTTATTATGTACTGTATATTTACTGTACCATTTTGGATATATAATAGTTGATTTGTGTCTATTTTTGATACTTTGTCATCTGAATTTTGCTTATCTCTGTAGATATTTTGATAACATGTCAAGCTTGTCTCAGCCCTGAAAAAGCGAGCAATCCGTGAAACGTGTCAACTGATGCTTAAATGTTGAATATAATTGTGTCATGAGACTTCTTCAAATGTGATTTTAAGAATTAGGTGTTTTTGTTTATCTATTTGTAATAAAGTATTGTTATTTTCTATACACAAGTGTCAATCAGAATCCCATTTTCTTTGTGGCTGGGTATACACTGGTACGACATACACTCCGACATTGGGAGAACATGTCGCGTGACGTGTATAAATCAATGGTTCCCTATGAGAGCCATCCTAACTGGTCCGACATTGAAAAAGGTTCCTGTACTACTTTGGTCCGACTTTGGTCCTACTTCAGCCCATTGAACATCATTGAAGTCGGATCATCATCTTAACTGATCCGACTTTGGTATGCGACTTGTGCTCTGAGGGTCTTGAAGGGGAACCTCATGCCAAAAAAGGCATAGGGTCCCCCCCAATCCCACACCAGGCCGTTCAGTCTGTAAGAAAACCCACACGCCAAAAGAAAACAGCGTGGGGTCCCCCCAAAATCCACACCAGACCCTTATCCGAGCACACAGCCCAGCAGGTCAGGAAAGGGGGGGGGGCGAGCGAGTGCCCCCCCCCTGGACCATACCAGGCCACATGCCCTTAAGGAAAGAAGAAGGAAATGGCTGCACATCCAGATATCCCGATAGCCTTTTATTGATCACAGGGATAACACCAAACACCAACAATGGTCATGTAGATGCCTTTCACACATACATCTGGTGCTTAATCATTACCAGCCATTTCTTTCTTCTTTCCAAGTTTCCCACGGAGGCGGGCTGGGGCTGGCACTCTACGAGACTCCCTTGGTCTCCCATTACACACCTTGAGCAGCGATTCCTTCTTTTTTTCACATGCCTTCAACATGGGGGGGTGGGTGCTTTGGGGCAGGGGTTGATGGGGAAAAGGGCTTCTTTCCGACAACCCTGGGCGGTGGTTGTTGGGGTCTGCGGACGGGGGGCTTATCGGTATCTGGAAGCCCCCTCTAACAAGGGGGCCCCCAGATCCCGGCCCCCCATCCTATGTGAGATGTGAATGAGTAGGGGTACATTGTACGTTTTGGGGGTGCAACCCCTTCCTCTCACCTAATTGAGTTGGGAGGAAGGGGTTGCACCTACAAAACGCGTACATTGATATCCCGTGATGGCAGATAGCACATGTTGACACACTGTGTGCATCTTCAAAATTTGGCTTTTAAAATACTTTAAAACTTTTTTTAAAATTCAAAAATACACGAGAAAATGGTCCAATTTTTGTGTGTTTTAAATTCTGCCTAAAACACCAATGATGTTCTTCATTTTTTTTTAACATCATTGATGTTTTCCTTTATATTTTCTAAATCACGATTGCACCCCATTCTCTCCCCGATGAGGATCTGGGCACTTTCACTGGTGAAATGAGATTCTTCTTCCACAACATCCACATCACCTAAAATAAAAAAAACACACCATGTATTATAAATATGCAGGAATAGATCTCCTACCTGAAGCTGTGGTCTCAGACACTCACCTGTTGTGACAATTTCGCCCACTTCATAAACCTCTCCCTCCTCATCCTCTGCTTGTGGTGTGGGGATTTCCCCTTCTTTAGGAAGTGGGGGGTCCCTGGTGTCCTCAGATGTCCCGAGTCTTTTCTCCCCTATGTGAATAAAAAATAGGTATACATAGCACACAGATATTGGAGGGCAAAAATAGGAATATGAAACATTGCTTGGAAGTGTCGTACATTTGCCTGTTTTGGCAGAGTTCCAAGCTGAAGAACATTTTATTTCCTTTCTAAAGCTGGAATACTTCGATTTTTTGTTAAAGTATCACACATGTAGACACCCCTATAGTATCCACTGGAGCACCTGTGTAGGACATCCTAAAAAGTTTGTTCTGGTGTCCCACACTAGTGCTCCTGCGTCCAGATGTGTAAACAGCTGCTGAGTGTCCTCTCCTTACACTGAATCAAGTTTGCATTTCATTCTATTTACAAACCCATCTAGACAACAAACTTATTTTAATACAAATAGGCATGAACAAATGTAGCAAACCTGTATCTGCCAAAAACATCTTATAAGTGGGTGAACGAACGATGTTTCCTACGACTGATTACTGTGCCCATGAACATGAAAGTTGCCATTTTAAAATGTACAACAGTAAAGAAAAGCACATGGAGCAGCACGAATGTTAAGAAGAAGAATAGGAACACACGACAAAATACTTACTTTTTTGCAGCACTCTCTTGATTCTTCTGTACTGATCGTGCTCCCTCATTTTGAGGTCTGACCATCGTTTCCTCAGTTGATAAAGGCCATAATTGAGGCCTTCAATCTCCTCTGGGATCATGACGTTCATGGCTCCGGCCTTTCATCTTTGCTGCTCTCCTCCACATGCACCTGTTGTCTCTCTGCCATGTGATCTCCCACTGTGCCGAAAGACAAGGGCGGGGTATAAACTAGAACTTCAGGGGCGGGTGGAGTTTCGTGCATGCGCAGTGTATATAAAGCGTGACACGTGTGCATCATACGTACAATCTGTGAGCAGAGGACGAAGTAACGGAAGCGACAATCGTTATAACGAAGGTACAATTTTAAGTTGGTGCATCAGTGGCCTATACTGCTTATAGATTGAGGCATATATTGGGTCAAGATTAGGAGAGTTTCACCTGACATTAGGGTTTGTCTTGTGTTGTGTCTTGCAGAGAAAATGGATCTATTCAATGATGAGGACTTTATTCCCATATTTATTGATATGTACAGAGAGCTGCCCTGTCTGTGGCAGGTAAACCACCCCTTTTATAACAATAAACCAAAGAGGAAGGCAGCGCTGGATCAACTGCTGGAATTTGTAACGCTGGTGATCCCCACGGCAGACATCCCCTATTTGAAGGTCCTAATTGGTGGCATGAGGAGCACTTATAATAGGGAGCGCAAGAAGGTCCAGGATTCCCTGAGATCAGGAGCAGCAGATGACATTTATGTACCCAGGCTGTGGTACTATGACAGACTGCGTTTTCTGCCAGGCCAGACTGAACCCAGGCAAGCACTCTCCAGTCTTCCTTCAAGGCTTCCTTCCCCCCCAGCCGAGGCTTCCGACAACCAACCTGGACCTTCCAGGCAGCAACATGTGGAGAAGCCCAGCTTGAGTCAGGTATAGCATTCTTCAAAATATTTCTGTTTGTCAAATTAATGATGTTAAATATATGTTAGTTTTGATAACTAATTTCTGATTTCACAAAGTGTTTTACATATCAATAGACAGTAGTGGCCACAAATGATTGGTACAGGAATGAAAAATGCTGGGGTCAGAATGATAGTCTTTTCTATTTATTAACATTCAATTTGCAACAGTCATGAGCTGAAAATTGTGTGTGATTGATGAACAAAAAACTAAAACTATGTCCCTTTTTCAGACACAGGAAAGCTTCAGCCAGGGCGTGGAAAGTGGCAGCCAGGAGGTGGCCGGGCCCAGTAGCTTACCTGAATCCCAGGTCCCTCCCCTCGGCCCTCCACAAAAAAGTGCCAGGAAGAGGAGAAATCTGAAGGAGGCAGCAATTGGCCTATTTCTGAAGGCTACTGCGGCCCTCAGAAAGAGAGCTATGCCTACATAGTCTGCAAAATGCTGGAAAGCCTGCAAAATGCTGGAAATGGAGGAGGGCCAACGCCTCTTATGTGAGGAAGTTATGTTACAAGCCCTAAATAAGGGGTTGAGGGGCAAACTCACAAGCCAAAGCCACATTTGTGAGTTGAACCATGGTCCTCCTCCTCCAGGTCCTCCTCCACCTCCTGCCACAACTCCAACACCAGAGCCACAGCCTGGAAGGAAGCGTCCAAGGAAGACAAGAGACTGATGGCCTGGGTTCAGTCTGGCAAAAGACGCAGGCTGTTGTATGACCACAGCCTGGAGACAGATATGTCATCTACTGCTGTTTTTGATCTCTTGTAGTCCTGGACCGGATTGTGCTCACTATTCTAAGGACTCCTCAGGCCACCAATTTTGACTGTAAAATAATTGATGTGTGCCCTGGGGTACAAAGGCTTCGCAAATTTCACCAGTTTCTCCAGCTTTGCCTTCCTCTTTATTTTGTTATGACCCAAAATAAATGGCTATTTCTTTTTCACAAATACTTGGCTATGTGTTTTAGTTCAAAAAGGACAGTTTGTTTGTGAGTAGGCAGGTACATTTCAAAAATACTTGATCAAATTAACAAGGGACACCAACCAACCTCCTTGAGGTTAAAAAATACAAGATAATAATGGTGTTGTGGTAACACACAAAATGAGAAATAACATTATGGAGAGCACTAGGAAAAAAAAATGCAGATCTTGGTAAAAAAAAAAAAACATTATTATGGAGGATCTGACGAAAAACAAAATTAATATTATTCATGAGATCTTCTAGCATTATAAAGAAGAAGAGAATGTGCTGCATTAAACTATTTAAAAAATTGCAGCGTGACGAATGTGCTATCTCCATTACGAACGGTAGTTTTCCCAGACCGTGCGCTTCCGACTCGTAATTTATTTTGAGCATGCGTGGCACTTTGTGCGTCGGAATTGTGTACACACGATCAGAATTTATGCGAACGGATTTTGTTGTCGGAAAATTTGAGAACCAGATCTCACATTTTGTGCGACGGAAATTCCGATGGAAAATGACTGATGGAGCCTATACACGGTCAGAATTTCCGACAAAGGGCTCCCATCGAACATTTTCCGTCGGAAAATCCGACCGTGTGTACGAGGCATAAGAGTTGAAGTAGGTCTCGACGGGCATTAGATAATCAAATGAAAATGACAGGGTCTAAATCTAATTTGTGGAGTGGTTCAAGTTCTGCAATAGCTGCTTGCTATATGAGCACGCCCTGTACCACACATTTTAGAGCAGGGATATGCAATTAGCGGACCTCCTGGTGTTGCAAAACTACAAGTCCCATGAGGCATAGCAAGACTCTGACAGCCACAAGCATGACACCTGGAGGCAGAGGCATGATGGGACTTGTAGTTTTGCTACAGCTGGAGGTCTGCTAATTGCATATCCCTGTTTTAGAGCTTCCTATTGATTGAGGGGAGAGGTAGTGTCCGAGGAATGATCGGACATGAAATTTCAAATAGTTTTGGAGATTTCGGCTACACAGACAGAATCCCGTAGCAAGTTATCATTGAGCCTCCAGTGTGTGCCCCTACGGGTCTCGGGGGGCATGCCAGGGTCAGATAGACTGGGGCGTGATCGGACCAGGGAAGATGGCCTATGGAAGCTTGCAGGGGTGTATCTAGCAGGGATTGTGAGATCAAAAAGTGGTCAAGTCTGCTATAGGAGTTGTGTGCTGCGGAATAGTGGCTATAATCCCTCTCTGTGGGATGCTGAATACGCCAGAAATCAACTAAATGTGAAGAGTGTAGTAAGGATTTGATGCGTGTCAGTGAAGAGAAAAGAACAGAGGTCTTACCCGAGGATGTATCTGCAGAAGGGGAAAGGGCAATGTTGAGATCTCCCCTGATGATAAAACAGGGGCCTCCAAAGGAGGATAGTCTGGTGAGAACAGAAGAGAGGAAGCAAGCCTGATCCACATTAGGGACGTAAATGTTGGCCACTGTAAAGAGAATGTAGCGGTTTAGTTCCCACTAGTAACAGACATCCACCAAATCACCCCGCTGCTAGACTCCCATACATTTTGTTTTTGTTTATTGGGGGGGGGTACAACTTGGTTGGGGAAAAGGGTATATGGGATGCCCATAGGCTAGTTCAATTGCCATCATATTTTAAAGATTTCACAATTAGAGCCAGAAGAGATGATGTGCATGTATTAATTGCTATGGTCTTCCTCCTGCATCACAATGCAGACTGTTGCTTCTCCTCTGCTCAACTCCCGCAGACTATTACTTCCAGGTATTCCCCATCCATTAACGTGTAAGGGATGAGGACATCACTCTTGACCGTGTAAGGGTGATGTTCCCAGAACTCCTCTCCTCCTGCACCAATCTTATATTGAAATAAAATAATGTCACATCTTCTGAAAGCTATAACTATCCACTCTGAACAAATCCTTTAAGCTGGCTCTGATTGCAGGCAGCTACTAGGCCAGAGGCCTGCAGCACCTCTCCCTGGAGGCCTAGTAGTTTAAAAGCACATGTTGGATAATGGACTGCTGTTCCCAGCCAGCCCAGCTTGCAAATCCTGTGTCCTCAGGCTACATCGATTTAACACATATCTCCACAGTCTCTCCTCTGATCCAGGACTCTCCATAATTGACCGTGTAATGATGAAGACTTTGCTGATGACCATGTAAAAGCGAAGTTCCCTCACAGACTTCCTGGCACATCCAGCCCTCCACTGTAGTACACTCACCGATCTTTCTCTGCTCCTGAGTCCTTGATGGAGAACTTGACCGGACCATACGTTCCGACAGCTTCACCTGCCCCTTTGCTCCAGGAGTTCTTTACCAATGACCGTGTAATGGTAAAGGCATTGGCAATGACCGTGTAATAGCAAAGTTCCTTCACAGCTCTCCCTGGGCCTCCTCCTGCAATCGGCGCACCCCCCCCCCAGATGGGGGTGCCCTCCTGCTGCTGTCTAGTATTCCATCCTCCACTTCACTCAGCCGGCATCTCCCCCCAGTGGTATGTTACCTCAGCTTATATAGGAGGCCCTCCCCCTGCCAATACCAATTGGGGATTGGTCAGGGCTCCCACATGAGCTGCCTACCACTCCAGTTCTAGGCCCTGCCCCTCTTCCAGAACATTCTCCCTGGAAGCAGGGGAGTCGCCTCACAACTAGAGCACGGGTGGCCACACCCACTACTACTCTGACCACTCCCAGCCCCCAGATCAAAACAGACAGGCCTAGCTTGCAGCATAGGCCTGCCTAAATTTGCCTGTGCTGACAGTCTCCTAGTAAAAAACTATTACTGGCACCTACCTATTGGTAGGGGGTACTAAATTCACCCCCCACCAAAATCACAGCTGTCCTCAGCTGTGGAAAATAATTTTCCAAATATACCTCCTGGGCCCAGGAGTAAAGGCATCCCATATAATTTGGTTGGATAGGGAAAAGGGTAAAAACTTGGACAGGGGATTTGTATAAAAGTTCAAAAATAGAATATATACACTCTGATCATATATTTACATTGCACATTTCATACACACATCCTAACTACAGGTCCCTGTAGCAAAATACATACAAGTGGAGGCAGAGCACTGCTCCCTTAGGAGGAATACCCTGCCTACCACAGGTCTTCATATGTTCCCGCGGTGGAGATGGACAGCCGTCACATCCCTGGCGCTCCTAAAAGAAGACACAACACACAACCTACACACTATCTATACAACTAGTTCACCAGGCAGAGAGGGTTACAATCCTCCACGTGGTGAAAGAAACACAGTTTTCAAATTTTACAATGGGTGGCATGTTGTTCTCTGTTTCACTGTCACTCCTGCAAGAGGGATCTAAGGGGACCTCCTGCTGAGTACAGTCAAAACAGACATGCCAATGACAAATAAAACCCCCTGATCACTCCTGGTTGGAGGGGCCCCTCCTGAAAGTTTAGGTAGCAAAAAGGTTTGGCAGGGACAGTGCACCCTAGTGTCCATGATCACTTGTCCTCCTATAAGGCACCCTGGGTGGCTGGCAAAAAAGCTGTCCATGCGAAAATTTTGAGATTGTCATTGGAGAAAAACACACAGTCCCTGCCCTGTCCTTGCAGTCCTGGTGGCCGGTTCCATGTGGGCTGCACATCACAGCAGTCCTCCCTACACATAAAACCGTGGATCCGGCAATCTCCTCCAGCTATCCCCTTCTCCTCTGACTGAGACCGAATGGCTCCTAGTAGGCCGACCCGCCATTACAACCAGGACTCGGTCTTTGTGAATTGCATGGCGCAAGCTCCATTTCTGCTTGATGTCCTTGAACCGGGTCCAGGCATCACTCTCTGGTACCCGGAGTGGCTTGGGGTCGTGCAAAAAGTCCCAAACCATGTCATTCTCCCACTGTCCCCGTGAGTACTCTATGATGTCCATGGTCTGGGCTGGGACATAGGGGTAATCTAAGCCCCACTCCAAAACGATCCTCCTTTGTACCTCCCGCTGGAAACGTGAGAGTCGGGGTAACGCAGGCATCTGGGGCCTTGATGACCCATTGTCTGTACGTAGGTGCCCTGGTCTGGGTAGTGGATGGCTGATTGGTGAAGATTCTGCTGGCTTGCACTGGGGTCCATGCTGGGGACTGTGGTTCCTCCACTGCATCGGATGGGGTATCAACGGATGGGGAATCTCCGGTCTCCCACTCCTCCTCACTGGAGCCCCTCCTCGGGGGAAGACCAGGAAAACAGCTTCTCTACTGACCCAAACCTCTCCAACACTCTGGGTGAACCCCAGTCTATGACCCAGCCCTCGCTCACCTCACCTCATCCAGCTCACCTGAAGGTTTTCCCTCCTGCAGAATAGGCTCCCTCCGGATGGGCACAGCAAGGGTCTTACTTGGAGCTGGCTCTTCAGGGATATCAAACGGAGGCCACACACTGACTCCTTCAGCCTCCGGGCCCCTGGCCAGGCCACGGGTCTCCACAGCAGTCTCTTTCTTCCATATGTCCCGGAACTCTGAAGTGGACATACCTGATGGTCATTCTCTTCCATCACTGGCAGGTGATCCTTGGCCCTCTCCGGCCTTCCGAATGTCCTGCGGTTGCAGCATGCATAGTCCTGTGAGCAGATGGATGTTACAATACCTTGACTCCCGCTGCAACGGCCAAAAGTGGGTTAGTGGCTCCCCACAGTGACCGCACCGGGCCCAGGCATTGATTCCAATCATAGGTAGGTGGCACCTGGGGCACAGGATGCATAACTACTCCTCCGATCACCCCCAAAGCTCCAATCGGATGCCAGTGACGACTAGCACCCGGTCCTGCATCTTAGGTAGTTGCTGTACAGCAGGCATCCTCTGATCACCCTCCGCCATCTTCCTCCCCCTCGTGTCTGGCCGAGCAGCACGCTGAGTTCTTTTCTGTCCTCCGCTGGGGCATGACTCCGCCCACACGCTCGTTGGTTCAGCATGAAGGCGGACAGGGCCGCCATCAGGGGGGTACAGGCAGTACTCCTGTAAGGGGCCAGAGTGTCCCAAGGGGCCCACCTGGCCGGGTTCCCCCTTCCCACCTCCAGGGCCCCCTACAGAGAGGGAGAAGGGAACATACACATTCTGTTGCTGATATGATAACATCCAGCACAGCCAGGGATGGGCGAGCAAGCCAGCTGGATGTCCACTGTGCAGCCAGGACAAGAGACTTCACCTGTCAGATCAGAGCTGTGATGTCGGGTATGGGCGGGATTACTACCCATACCCACCCCCTTTGTCAAGCAACACCCACACTCACCGACCTTTCTCTGTCCTGAGTCCTTGATGGGAAACTTGACCGGACCATACGTTCCGACAGCTTCACCTGCCCCTCTGCTATCGTGTAATGGTAAAGACATTGCCAATGACCATGTAATGGCAAAGTTCCTTCACAGGTCTCCCTGGGCCTCCTCCTGCGATCGGCGTACCCCCCCAGATGGGGTGCCCTCCTGCTGCTGTCTAGTATTCCATCCAGTGGCATGTTACCTCAGCTTATATAGGAGGCCCGCCGCCTGGCAATACCAATTGGGGATTGGTCAGGGCTCCCACATGAGCTGCCTGCCACTCCAGTTCTAGGCCCTGCCCCTCTTCCAGAACATTCTCCCTGGAAGCAGGGGAGGTGCCTCACAACTAGATACAGGTGGCCATACCCACTGCTACTCTGACCACTCCCAGCCCCCAGATCAAAACAGACAGGCCTAGCTTGCAGCATAGGCCTGCCTAAATTTGCCTGTGCTGACAGTCTCCTAGTAAAAACCAATTCTAGCACCTACCTATTGGTAGAGGGTGCTACAAGAAAAAACTTACCGGTAAACTTACGGAGTTACTTACCGGTAACATCCTTTCCCAGGAGTCTTTCAGGACAGTACCATAGAGAGACACTGGCTCCTCCCCTCTCAAGAAACACCTCCTTTCAATTCAATATTTAAATCTCACCATCCCGCCGGCCCCTCAGTTCTTCAAGAGTATCTCCGGCCAGCTGGGGAGACACAAGAATACGTCATACTAATCTTTATCTTACCCATCTCATACGATGAGTTCTCATAGATAGCCAACAATTTGGGTGGGTACCAGTGCTGTCCTGAAAGACTCCTGGAAAAGGATGTTACCAGTAAGTAATTTCATCTTTCAGGACAGCACCATAGAGAGGATAAGCGAGCACCCTACCTTAAGGTGGGACCACTGCCTGCAGCACTTTACACCCAAAGGCCTGTTCTTTGACTGACAGCAGGTCCAACCTGTAGTGCTTCACAAACGTGGCAAAACTGGACCACGTTGCAGCCCTACAAATCTGCTCTGGAGAAACACCAGTCCGCTCTGCTTGAGCAGTCACCACCTCCCTGGTGGAATGTGCCTTAATACCCCCCAACCACATAAGCTTGACTAATGACCAATTTTAACCATCTGGCTATCGTACGTCTAGAGGCTCTGGACCCTTTCCTAGCCCCTGAAAATAACACAAAAAAGAGAAATCAGATTTCCTAAATTGTTTTGTACTAAGTACTGAAGGACGCACCTTCTAACGTCCAATTTATGAAAAATATGTTCCTGTTCCCTCACAGTATTCGAACAGAAGGTAGGTAAAATAATTTTTTGGCCTCTATGGAAACTAGAGGCCACCTTTGGCAAAAAGGCCGGATCCTTTTTTAAACTCAAAGTCTGGGAAAACCTGAAAAAAAGGTGCCCTAATAGAGAGGGCTTCCAGTTAGTGGTGATCGCCAACAAAAACACTGTTTTATGGGTGACCAACTTTAACGTACAGGGCTCCAATGGCTCAAAGGGTTCCCCTGTAAGGGCCTGTAAAACTAAAGAAAGATCCCACACAGGGAAGGGGGGATTCTGACTGGTCTCTGTCTGCCTAAGGCTCTGAAAAACCTAGCTACCCAAGGATCTATTGCTTGCAGTTTTTCCAGGAAAACGGTCAGGGCGGATACCTGTCCTTTCAAGGTGCTAAGGGCTAACCCTTTATCCGTTTCTGACTGCAGAAATTCCAATACTGCCACAGAACTGCGTACATCGAAGGGGCTTTTTGCTTACCAGCTATTGAATCGTCTACACACCTTTAGGTAGATAAAGGGAGAGGCAAGCTTAGAAGAGTCGCCACTAAACGATCCGAGAAGCCTTTGCCCTTCAGCAACTCCTCCTCAGTAGCCACGATGCGAGATTCCACCACTCCACCTGGGGACAACAGATCGGCCCCTGAGAAAGAATATCCTCCTGGATAGGCAGAATCCAGGGAGGTTCCAAAGGCAGGCCCTTCAAGATGGAGATCCACGGCCTCCTGGGCCAGTGTGGTGTGATCAGAATTAGGGTTGTCTCTTCCGACTGAAACTTTCTCAGAACTGCTGGAATTAGTACAGGAGGGGGAAGGCATAACACCTGGAGAAACGCCAGCTCTGAGCCAGTGCATCCACCCCGGCCTCTCTGTCCCATCTGTTCAGGGAAAAGAACAGGCGCGTTTTTGTGTTCTCCCTTGAAGCAAAGAGGTCCACACAAGGCACCCCCCACTTTCAAATGACCATCTCGAAGATGTCCTGGTTCAAAACCAAGTCGCCCTCCCTCAGCCTCTTCCTGCCGAGAAAGTCCGCTATGTGGTTTTGTTCCCCCTTCAAATGTACCGCCGAATGGGATACAATGTTTGTTTCAGCCCACCTGAGGATGGATTCCGCCAGGACCCACAAGGGTCTGCTCCTGGTATCCCCTTGCCTGTTGATATAGGCCACCGCTGAGGAGTTGTCCGAACGGACCCGCACGTGCTGTCCCTGGAGTTCTCTCTGAAAAGCTCTAAATGCCAAGGCTATTGCTCTCAGTTCCCTCCAGTTCGAGGACTTCTTTGCATCCTCTCTCCCCCAAGTACCTTGTACCATCCTAGAATTTAGGTGCGCCCCCCAATCTGTGCCACTCGCATCGGTCGTGACCTTCCCGGAGACTGGTAGGACCCACTCCAGGCCTTGTGAAAGATTGAACCCCTTTCTCCACCACCAGAGGGACCTCTTGACCTGACTCCGCACAGATATTAGAGAGTCCAGGGACCCTTGACTGTGGTCCCAGACCCTCAGGATAAACAGTTGTAGAGGGCAAAAATGCAGCCCTGCCCACTGTACTGCCGGGAGCGTGGATGTCAGTAACATAGCTTTTCTTACTGAGACCTGACGGCTTCTCTAAGGGAAGGAACATTTTTTGCTTTGTTGAATCTAACACGCACCCCAGGAAGGTGACCTTTTGGGATGGAGCCAAACTGGATTTTTCCAGGTTCAAGAGCCACCCCAAGTTTTCTAGGATGTCTCTTGCTACCTGTAGGTCCTGGAACAACTGCTCTGGGGAAGAGGCAAACAGGAGTAGATCATCCAAGTATGCGACTACCGAGATGCCCCTGAGCCGCAGGAAAGCCAGGACCTCCACCATGACTTTGGTGAAGATGCAGGGGGAAGAGGATATCCCAAAAGGGAAGTGCCCTGAACTGTAAATGGAACGTCCCTTCCCTGTTTTTTACCACCAGCCTGAGATACCTCATAGGCGTCCTTCAGATCTATCAACGCCATGAAGCAATTCGGGGGAAGAAGCGCCTTCACCCAGTAGACAGAGTCCATCCGGAATCTCCTGTATGTAACTGAGGCATTCAGAGGCTTCAAGTTCATGATAAGCCTGAACTTTCCTGAAGGTTTGCGGACCACACAGATGTGGGAATAGAAGCCTCTGACGGTCTCTTCTGCTGGGACTCTTACCACCACCTCCTGTTCCTCCAACTTCTGTAGGGAGGATAGAAGAGCTGATGATTTTTCTGCGCATTTTGGCAGCTTGTGACAAGGAGTCTGTGCGGAGGGTGTTCTGAGAATTCCAGCCAGTATCCTCTTCTTATGATCCCTAACACAAACTGGTTGGAGATGATCATCTCCCACTATGGAAGGAAAGACCCCAATCTTCCTCCCACCGTGGTTGACCCGTCATTGGGTTTTCTTGGGGTGTTCAGAAGGGCAAAAAATCACCCCTCCACGCCCCTTGACCTTCTGCCCCCAAGCCTTTTTCTGACGTTCGGCTTTTGGGGCTTCAAACTTTCTCTGAGGGCGAGACTTTCTTTAATGCCCCGCACACGCGGTTGGATTTTCCGATGGAAAATGTCCGATCGGATCGTGTTGTCGGAAATTCCGACTGTGTGTGGACTCCATCGGACATTTTCCATCGGATTTTCCGACACACAAAGTTTGAGAGCAGGATATAAAATTTTCCGACAACAAAATCCGTTGTCGGAATTTCCGATCGTGTGTACACAAATCCGACGGACAAAGTGCCACGCATGCTTAGAATAAATAAAGAGATGAAAGCTATTGGCCACTGCCCCGTTTATAGTCCCGACGTACATGCTTTACATCACCGCGTTTAGAACGATCGGATTTTCCGACAACTTTGTGTGACCGTGTGTATGCAAGACAAGTTTAAGCCAACATCCGTCGGAAAAAATCCTAGGATTTTGTTGTCGGAATGTCCGAACAAAGTCCGACCGTGTGTACGGGGCATTAGTCTGCTCCCCAAATTTCCTTTTAATGGGAAAGGCCTTTTTCTTATCAGCCGTCCGACCCATAATGGCCTCCAACCCTGGTCCAAACAAAAGATCCTCTGTGAGTGGATTCCCACAGTGTTTAACCTTAGACGTGCTGTCTCCTTGCCACGTCTTAAGCCATAAGGCCCTTCGTGCTGAATTAGTCAGGGCTGAGGACCTTGCGGACATGCGCACCGATTCGGCTGAAGCGTCCGCAATATATGCGACCCCCTCAAGTAGCATTGAGAAGGAAGACAAACAAGTTTATTTTGGCGTCCCTGCTTCAATGTGCGCCTTAATTTGAGTAAGCCAATATTCCATGTTACGGGCCACCACTGTGACCGCCATGTCAGGCTTAAGGTTTCCCTGCGACGAGTCCCAGGTCTTCTTCAAGAGCGAGTCCATCCTTCTGTCCATGGGGTCTGAAAGAGCCCCCATGTCCTCGAAGGCCAGGTCCATATGCCTGGAAACCTGAGACTAGCTGCGTCTAGTCTAGGATATTTATTCCAGACTAGAGCCTCCTCTTCTGCAAAGGTGAAACCTTTGTTTCAAAGCCCTTGAAAAGAAAGGTTTCCTTTCGGGATCTTGCCATTCCTTCTTAATGGCTTCGACCAAGACATCATGGACCGGGAACTCCCTCCTTTTTTGTTCCCCCAGACCTGTATACATCTGGTCATGGAGCGATAACGCCTTCTTTTCCTCTTGTATTCCCAAAGTGGTGTGGATAGCTCCTAAGAGATCCTCCACCTCATCAAGGGAAAGTTTATAACGAGAGGTTCTTGTGGAATCCCCATCCACCCCCTCTCCATCCGACTCCCCTTGGGAGTCTGAAGTGGCGCTGTCTGGCTCATCCTCAATTTCCTCTCTGGAGTCCCCTGGTCTCTCTCCACTAACAGAGGGAGTATCCGCTGGACTAGGTGTAACACTCTGCTGCGCTGGTGGAGGATTGCTCGGGGCTGCGGCAACTGGAAACTAGAAAAGAGAGCCTTGAACAACTGAAAGGTGCAAGAAAGCTCCTTGACGGACGCTTGCAAGTCCGTACCCTGGTCTGCCACCTGCTCCATCACTAACCCCTCAATGCACTCCTTACAGAGTGCCTTGGTCCAGGAATCCCCCATGGTGACTCTGCATGAGGGACATTTCTTCTTAGAACCGTGGGGCAACCTGTTTTTGTCTGTGGCTTTCTGAAACACAGAAAGAGAGAGCAGCCATAAATATTTAAGCCTACCAGCGCTACCACAGAGGACCACAGGGAGTGCCCCCCCAGGACCAATCGCCACCAGGGTCCCAAACGCACTCCCCTTCCCCACTGACCACCAGGGAGGGGAAACACTCGTGAAGCTAACGGGGATAAGTAAGGGAACGCAACCTCAGCGTTCCTCTTACCTTAGAGTGGCTGGTGCTGTTCTCTCCAGGAACTGCCCACAAAGCCTCTGCTTCCGACATGTCCTGCTGAGGATGGATGGTCGAACGTGCCTTCTGATAGCTGTCTGCACAGCGAACGAACAGGCCGCACCAGCCGAGCGCTCGGTCGGTTCTCGTAATCTGCTTCCGGAACCGGAAGACGCGGATCCGCCGGAAGTGCCCGCCCCCACCGGAACTGACGTCACCCGTCGCCCAGCCTGTAGCTCCAACGCTGGCTGTATTACAGGGGGCACCTGGTGCACCTCCTGCACCGCCCCTCTGGACGGAAGAGAACAAGACCTCCCCAGACTTTCTCCTTCCCCAGGAGAAGCTGGGGTGCATCGAATGCCGCCAACCCAGGCCCCCTAGCCACCAGGCAGCCTAAAGAGAGACCACCATCTCCCCCTTCTCAGGTATGTCTGGCCTCAGCCTCCCTGGCTGTTTTTGCCACGGCTCCTTAGCGATGTCTCCCCTCCGGAGGAAACACCATATCTGAGGGGCCGGCGGGACGGTGAGATTTAAATATTGAAATGAAAGGTAGTGTTTCCTGAGAGGGGAGGAGCCAGTGTCTCTCTATGGTGCTGTCCTGAAAGATGAATGGGGAAATGATTTTGTTTCAGTTTGAGAAAGATGAAGCGACCAGCTACGTCAATAAGGGAGTCTAGGACCTCAGGATTTAAAGATTTATGGAATGCGATGGAAACCCCTTTAGATTTGGAATGAGAGTTAGTACTGTGAAGCCAATTTTGAGAATATCTGCTACGCAAGGCAGGTATGGAGCCTGTGCGAAAATGCGTTTCCTGTAGTAATAGAATATTAGAGCGTATTTCATGAAAGTGGTAAAGGATTTTGCTCCGCTTCTCCGGCACATTAACCACTTAAGGACCGCCTCACGCCGATGTATGTCGGCAAGGCGGCACGGGCAGGCAAAATCACGTACATACATGTGATTTACCCCCCCGGTGCCCGAGGCGGTCCTGTTATGTTCCCCGGTGATCGGAGGTGAGGGGGAGGCCATCCGTTCATGGCCCCCTCCTCGCGATCGCCGCCGGCCAATGGGAACATTCCTTTGCTGCTGTATGCTAAACAGCAGCAAAGGAAATGATGTCATTTCTCCTCGGCTCGGTATTTTCCGTTCCGGCGCCGAGGAGAGAAGACTGTAATGTGAGTGCACAACACACACACACACAGTAAAACATGCCAGGCACACAAAACACCCCAATCCCCCCCCGATCACCCCCCCCGTCACAAACTGACACCAAGCAGTTTTTTTTCTGATTACTGCATGGTGTCAGTTTGTGACAGTTACAGTGTTAGGACAGTTAGGGTTAGCCCCCTTTAGGTCTAGGGTACCCCCTTAACCCCCCCTAATAAAGTTTTAACCCCTTGATCACCCCCTGTCACCAGTGTCACTAAGCGATCATTTTTCTGAATTAGCTGTATTACTGTCGCTGGTGACGCTAGTTAGGGAAGTAAATATTTAGGTTCACCGTCAGCATTTTATAGCGTCAGGGACCCCCATATACTACCTAATAAATGTTTTAACCCCTTGATTGCCTCCTAGTTAACCCTTTCACCACTGATCACCGTATAACTGTTACGGGTGACGCTGATTAGTTCGTTTATTTTTTATAGTGTCAGGGCACCCGCCGTTTATTACCGAATAAAGGTTTAGCCCCCTGATTGCCCGGCGGTGATATGCGTCGCCCCAGGCAGCGTCAGATTAGCGCCAGTACCGCTAACACCCACGCATGCAGCATACGCCTCCCTTAGTGGTATAGTATCTGAACGGATCAATATCTGATCCGATCAGATCTATACTAGCGTCCCCAGCAGTTTAGGGTTCCCAAAAACGCAGTGTTAGCAGGATCAGCCCAGATACCTGCTAGCACCTGCGTTTTGCCCCTCCGCCCGGCCCAGCCCAGCCCACCCATGTGCAGTATCGATCGATCACTGACACTTACAAAACACTAAACGCATAACTGCAGCGTTCGCAGAGTCAGGCCTGATCCCTGCGATTGCTAACAGTTTTTTTTTGTAGCATTTTGGTGAACTGGCAAGCACCAGCCCCAGGCAGCGTCAGGTTAGTGCCAGTACCGCTAACACCCACGCACGCACCGTACACCTCCCTTAGTGGTATAGTATCTGATCCGATCAGATCTATACTAGCATCCCCAGCAGTTTAGGGTTCCCAAAAACGCAGTGTTAGCGGGATCAGCCCAGATACCTGCTAGCACCTGCGTTTTGCCCCTCCGCCCGGCCCAGCCCAGCCCAGCCCACCCAAGTGCAGTATCGATCGATCACTGTCACTTACAAAACACTAAATGCATAACTGCAGCGTTCGCAGAGTCAGGCCTGATCCCTGCGATCGCTAACAGTTTTTTTGGTAGCATTTTGGTGAACTGGCAAGCACCAGCCCCAAGCAGCGTCAGGTTAGCGCCAGTACCACTAACACCCACGCACGCAGCATACACCTCCCTTAGTGGTATAGTATCTGAACGGATCAATATCTGATCCGATCAGATCTATACTAGCGTCCCCAGCAGTTTAGGGTTCCCAAAAACGCAGTGTTAGTGGGATCAGCCCAGATACCTGCTAGCACCTGCGTTTTGCCCCTCCGCCCGGCCCAGCCCAGCCCACCCAAGTGCAGTATCGATCGATCACTGTCACTTACAAAACACTAAACGCATAACTGCAGCGTTCGCAGAGTCAGGCCTGATCCCTGCGATCGCTAACAGTTTTTTGGGTAACTTTTTATTGAACTGGCAAGCACCAGCGGCCTAGTACACCCCGGTCGTAGTCAAACCCACGCTGCAGTAACACTTGGTGACGTGGCGAGTCCCATAAGTGCAGTTCAAGCTGGTGAGGTGGCAAGCACAAGTAGTGTCCCGCTGCCACCAAAAAGACAAACACAGGCCCGTCGTGCCCATAATGCCCTTCCTGCTGCATTCGCCAATCCTAATTGGGAACCCACCACTTCTGCAGCGCCCGTACTTCCCCCATTCACATCCCCAACCAAATGCAGTCGGCTGCATGAGAGGCATTTTCTTTATGTCCTCCCGAGTACCCCTACCCAACGAACCCCCCCAAAAAAGATGTCGTGTCTGCAGCAAGCGCGGATATAGGCGTGACACCCGCTATTATTGTCCCTCCTGACAATCCTGGTCTTTGCATTGGTGAATGTTTTGAACGCTACCATTCACTAGTTGAGTATTAGCGTAGGGTACAGCATTGCACAGACTAGGACACACTTTCACAGGGTCTCCCAAGATGCCATCGCATTTTGAGAGACCCGAACCTGGAACCGGTTACAGTTATAAAAGTTAGTTACAAAAAAAGTGTAAAAAAAAAAAAATATATATAAAATTAAAAAAAATAGTTTTATTGTTCTCTCTCTCTCTATTCTCTCTCTCTATTGTTCTGCTCTTTTTTACTGTATTCTATTTTGCAATGTTTTATCTTTATTATGCTTTATCATGTTTGTTTTTCAGGTATGCAATTTTTTATACTTTACCGTTTACTGTGCTTTATTGTTAACCATTTTTTTGGCTTCAGGTACGCCATTCACGACTTTGAGTGGTTATACCAGAATGATGCCTGCAGGTTTAGGTATCATCTTGGTATCATTCTTTTCAGCCAGCGGTCGGCTTTCATGTAAAAGCAATCCTAGCGGCCAATTAGCCTCTAGACTGCTTTTACAAGCCGTGGGAGGGAATGCCCCCCCCCCACCGTCTTCCGTGTTTTTCTCTGGCTCTCCTGTCTCAACAGGGAACCTGAGAATGCAGCCGGTGATTCAGCCAGCTGACCATAGAGCTGATCAGAGACCAGAGTGGCTCCAAACATCTCTATGGCCTAAGAAACCGGAAGCTACGAGCATTTTATGACTTAGATTTCGCCGGATGTATCACACTGATCTTGGTGTGGTCAGATGCTTTGAGGGCAGAGGAGAGATCTAGGGTCTAATAGACCCCAATTTTTTCAAAAAAGAGTACCTGTCACTACCTATTGCTATCATAGGGGATATTTACATTCCCCGAGATAACAATAAAAATGATTAAAAAAAAAAAAAATGAAAGGAACAGTTTAAAAATAAGATAAAAAAGCAAAAAAAAAAAAAAAGCACCCCTGTCGCCCCCTGCTCTCGCGCTAAGGTGAATGCAAGCGGCAGTCTGTCGTCAAACGTAAACAGCAATTGCACTATGCATGTGAGGTATCACCGCGAAGGTCAGATCGTGGGCAGTAATTTTTGCAGTAGACCTCCTCTGTAAATCTAAAGTGGTAACCTGTAAAGGCTTTTAAAGGCTTTTAAAAATGTATTTATTTTGTTGCCACTGCACGTTTGTGCGCAATTGTAAAGCATGTCATGTTTGGTATCCATGTACTCGGCCTAAGATCATCTTTTTTGTTTCATCAAACATTTGGGCAATATAGTGTGTTTTACTGCATTAAAATTTTAAAAAGTGTGTTTTTTCCCCAAAAAATGCGTTTGAAAAATCGCTGCGTAAATACTGTGTGAAAAAAAAAATGAAACACCCACCATTTTATTCTGTAGGGCATTTGCTTTAAAAAAATATATAATGTTTGGGGGTTCAAAGTAATTTTCTTGCAAAAAAAAATAACTTTTTCATGTAAACAAAAAGTGTCAGAAAGGGCTTTGTCTTCAAGTGGTTAGAAGAGTGGGTGATGTGTGACATAAGCTTCTAAATGTTGTGCATAAAATGCCAGGACAGTTCAAAACCCCCCCAAATGACCCCATTTTGGAAAGTAGAAACCCCAAGCTCTTTGCTGAGAGGCATGTCGAGTCCATGGAATATTTTATATTGCAACACAAGTTGCGGGAAAGAGACAAATTTTTTTTTTTTTGCACAAAGTTGTCACTAAATGATATATTGCTCAAACATGCCATGGGAATATGTGAAATTACACCCCAAAATACATTCTGCTGCTTCTCCTGAGTACGGGGATACCACATGTGTGAGACTTTTTGGGAGCCTAGCCGCGTGCGGGACCCCGAAAACCAAGCACCGCCTTCAGGCTTTCTAAGGGCGTGAATTTTTGATTTCACTCTTCACTGCCTATCACAGTTTCGAAGGCCATGGAATGCCCAGGTGGGCAATGCCCCCCAAATGACTCCATTTTGGAAAGTAGACACCCAAAGCTATTTGCTGAGAGGTATAGTGAGTATTTTGCATTTAAAAAAATGTGTCACATTCCCGCAACTTGTGTCAAAATATAAAGTATTCCATGGACTCAATATGCCTCTCAGCAAATAGCTTGGGGTGTCTACTTTCAAAAATGGGGTCATTTGGGGGGGTTTTGTGCCACCTGGGCATTCCATAGCCTCCGAAACTGTGATAGGCAGTGAAGAGAGAAATCAAAAATTTACACCCTTAGAAATCCTGAAGGCGGTGATTGGTTTTCGGGGCCCCGTACGTGGCTAGGCTCCCAAAAAGTCCCACACATGTGGTATCCCCATACTCAGGAGAAGCAGCTGAATGTATTTTGGGGTGCAATTCCACATAGGCCCATGGCCTGTGTGAGCAATATATCATTTAGTGACAACTTTTTGTAAATATTTTTTTTTGTTGTCATTATTCAATCACATGGGACAAAAAAAATAAATATTCAATGGGTTCAACATGCCTCTCAGCAATTTCCTTGGGGTGTCTACTTTCCAAAATTGGGTCATTTGGGGGGTTTTGTACTGCCCTGCCATTTTAGCACCTCAAGAAATGACATAGGCAGTCATAAACTAAAAGCTGTGTAAATTCCAGAAAATGTACCCTAGTTTGTAGACGCTATAACTTTTGCGCAAACCAATAAATATACACTTATTGACATTTTTTTTACCAAAGACATGTGGCCGAATACATTTTGGCCTAAATGTATGACTAAAATTGAGTTTATTGGATTTTTTTTATAACAAAAAGTAGAAAATATCATTTTTTTCATATAAGAACATTTGTCTCGGTCACTGTCACCAGGTTCAAAAATGGTGGATGGAGACAATGGGGTGAATTCTCTTATGCCCCATAAACACGGTCGGATTTTCCGACAGAAATGTTCGATGGGAGCTTGTCGTTGGAAATTCCGACCGTGTGTAGGCTCCATCGGACATTTTTCGTCAGAATTTCCAACAAACGAAATTTGAGATCTGGATCTCAAATTTTCCGACAACAAAATCCGTTCTGGTAATTTTTTTTCAAATATAAATTTTATTGTTTTTCAAGAAAAAACAAAGGATGAGAACAAAGGGAACAAACAAAAAAAAAAGAAAAAGGGAAACGACAGACAGTACAGTACAATGCCAGGCTTAACAACTGATGTTTACAGGTAAGTACATACAATAATGATAACCACAATATCAGTACTAGCCATAATCGTGGTGGTACAGTCATCTTCCATACTTTCAATCTACAGAATAAAAAGGTGCACTGGACAAGGAATCTCACCATGTCTTCGTAGTTGTAGGTCTGGTTGTACTGCAAATATAAATACCTCAAATACCTCATAAAACCAGAGAAGAGAGAGAGAGATGAAAAGAGAGAAAAGGAGAGCTGAAGCATGGTAACTAGAAAGAAAGGGACGTGAAGGTTCCAGTAAGGCTGGAGAAAGGGGGAGAGAGAGAATCAGAGAAGAGGGGGAGGGGTGGGAAGAGGGGAAGGAGTAGGGAAAAAAGGGGGGGCACATTATCTTCAGGTCTGTGTTGTTTCATTATTCATGTGGCAAGCAGCGCCATTCCTTCATCAGAGAATATAAACAGCCTTCAGAGCCTCCATGCTTTGGAATGTTGTTCTTGTTTATTCTGTGCCGTCAGGACTAGGTCCTCCAACTTCCTGATCTCCTCCACTCTGCGTAGCCACAACCCAATAGTCGATGGTGAGCTTTTCTTCCACATAAGTGGGATGCAATATTTAGCTGCATTCAGTGTCTTATTATCGACTTTTTGTAGCTCTGTGCTGGTATTGTGGTGGCGTGGAGCAGAATGAAAGCTGGGTCATCACTTATCATGTGATCCGTAAATTTTTGAGTGATCGTCCGGACTGTTGTCCAAAAGTGCTGAAGCAGAGGGCAAGACCAGAAAATGGTGGAGTGTCCCTGTGTCTGTCTGACATCTCCAACATCTGTCTGTGGTAGTAGGGAAGTATGTGTGTAGCCTTTGAGGTGTATAGTACCATCTGGTCAGGATCTTGTATCTTTGTGCAGATAGATGTTATTAAGGAGAATCTGATAATCGTTTGAATTTGGGCATTAGCAAATTTGCATTGTAGGTTTCCCATTTCTGTATGAATGTCAGGTCAGGTTGTTCAACTGGGGAATTGAGTAATTCATATGTTTTAGATAGTACCTGAGGTAGTACTCCCTTGTTTGCACAATAATCTTCAAAAGTCGTCAGGTCACGGTTAAACTGTGATGGGTTAGGGATCGAGTGTAGAAAGTGGTGTATTCAAATTGCTTTCCAGAATGGCAGTTGGAATTGTCCCCTAACATCAGTCAGGTCTTGAATAGAGGGCCATTGATTTTCAACCAAGAAATGTGATGCCCAGTCCCTGCCGGATGATGTAAGTGTCTTGTACTCCGATTGTTCTAAACCGGGGGGAAAAGAAGGATTCCCCAATATCGGGTAGAGAGGGGAGTCTCTAGAGGGGAAGGAGGTAGTGAATAAAGTGGATGCGCCTATTCTAAGGGTCGTGCCTATTACCGGGTGCAATTTCAATGCTGGCGGTAACTGGTCAAAGCACCAAACCGCTCCCTTCAGTGGGACCGTGGACTGGGCCTGTTCCAGTTGTATCCAGAACTTGTTTTGGCCGTGTCGGTTCCAGTCTATTGTTCCACCCATGTGAACTGCCCGGTAGTAGTTCCGTAGATCTGGGAGGGCTAGTCCTCCAAAATGTTTGGGTAATGTTAAATACCGCCTGCGCAGCCTAGGTTTCGAGTTCGCCCAGACGAATTTAACAATAAGGGAATGCTCTTGTTTAAGGTATTGGGGTGGAATCCTGACTGGCAGTGCCTAGAATAGATATAAAAATGTTGGGAGTATAGACATTTTGATAAGGTTACACCTACCGAACCAAGAGTGCAGTCCTTTGTTCCACTCCTCCAGAAGTAAGCGGGTCTTAGTCAATAATGATGGAAAGTTAAGTGCGAAGGTGTACTTTAGGTCATTAGTGATTTGGGTTCCTAGGTATCTGAGGGAAGCATCTGACCATTTAAATCTAAACTGTGATTTTAGGGAGCTTAATCTATTCGGTGTGATATTAATCCCCATCGCCTCCGATTTATCAAAATTGATTTTTGCGTTGGATAAGTTTCCATATCTATCAAATTCTCTGAGGAGGTTTGGTAAGGACACTACTGGGTTGGTTAGAGAAAACATCAGGTCATCAGCGTAGGCTGAGATCTTGTATTGGGTGTCTCCTACTGTCACGCCAGATATATCCGGGTTAGATTGTATATTGCATAAGAAGGGTTCTAGAGCTAAAGCAAACAGGAGGGGTGAAAGCGGGCATCCCTGTCTGGTACCATTTGATATAGGGAATGAATCTGATAGTATTCCGTTGGCCTTGACTTGGGCAGTGGGGTTGTAGTATAAGCTAAGGATCCACTGTAGCATCTTGTGCCCCAGGCCGATCTTTTTGAGAACTGAGGACATAAAAACCCAGTTGACCTGGTCAAACACCTTCTCCGCGTCTGTACTAAGGAAGACGCATGGGGTTTTAGTAGTCGAGACTACATGAATGAGATTAAGCACCTTGGTGGTGTTATCCCTCGCCTCTTGAGCAGGGACAAACCCCACCTGATCCGGCATGTGTTGGGTTATTCTATAGCTTCCACAGGCCGCCGCGTCTTTACCTTCTTTCGCTATGAGGGAAATATGTGCCCTCAGAGTGTCTCTGGGTAGAGGGGCCCCCTCTCCCAGACAGTTAAACATCCTAACCATATGGGGGGCCAGGAGCGGCAGGAGGGTTTGGTAGTACTGTAGGGTAAACCCCTCTGGGCCCAGGGCCTTGCCAGGTTTCATCCCACCTGCTGCAGCTCCACCACGGTAATGGGGTCATCCAATTCTGTACTAATTGCCGTCGAAATTTGAGGGATTTGAGCTGCTGATATGTAGTCATTTATTGACGTGTCGTTTGGTAGTCGTACTGGGAGGTTGTATAGGGAGGAGGAGTAGTCTCTAAATTCTTTCGCTATCTGGGTTGGTGTGGTCTTTTTCTGTCCCGATGAGGCTATGATATGGGGGATGTACGTGTTTAATTTATGACTTCTAACTGCTTTGGCGAGTAGTTTCCCGCATTTATTCCCTGATTCATAAGAGAATTTTCAACAGACTTGCAGTGCCGCTTTGGCTCTATAGTGTAGCAGGTCTACTGCTTGCTTTCTGAGGGATAGCAGTTATACTTCTAGTGAGGCAACTGGGGTTTGTTTGTGTTTCGATTCAACTACATGTATCTTATGGAGGAGTTGGAGCAGTTGTTGCTCTCTTTCTCTTTTGATGTGAGCGCCATGTTTAATTAACACTCCTCTTATCACAGTCTTGTGGGCCTCCCATAAAATACCAGGGGCACAGTCTTCAGTATCATTAGTTTGAAAGTAATGTTTCAACTTGTTTGTGACGTCTGTCATGACTACTGGTGTCTGGAGTAAACTTTCATTTAGTCTCCAAAATTTGGATCTGATGTTCAGAGTGGATGACCATAACGCATGGTGATAGGGGCGTGATCCGACCATGTAATATTGCCTATCTCCACACTGTGGACAGCTTCTAGTTTCTGTGTGGGACAAAGAAATAATCTATTCTCGAATACACTTTATGCGAAGACGAGTAAAAAGTGTAGTCTCTTTCTCCCGGGTGGTGTAGTCTCCAAATGTCTATTAGTTGGGCATTGTGAAGATCTTGGGTTATGCATTTGTGTGTGCTTGTGCGTATGGAGGAGGTGTACGGGGAGGTGTCCACTGTAGGGGCTAGAGGTATGTTAATGTCACCCCCCCAAGATCAGTTGACCCTCCCTGAATTCTGCAAGTAACTTCAATATACGATGTAGAAAGGCATCTTGTCGGTCATTAGGAGCATAGATAGTGGCCAATGTAACCTTCTTGTCCCCTATCCATCCCCTAACACATAGCGGCCCTCAGGGTCTACTAAGGTGTCACTACATATCCAGGGTACTGCCCCAGATAGGAGTATGAACACTCCCTTGGATTTGGCAGCTACTTTAGTGGCATGGTAGGAATGTGGGAAGTATCGGTTTTTAAGGCATGGTGGGTTACCTGTCTTGAACTGCGTTTCCTGAAGGAACGCTATGTCAGCGTGTACTCTTTTAAGGTCATGTAGCAGCATGCGTCTCTTTTCTGGTTTGTTTAAACCCTTCGTATTCAGCGAAAAGATGGTGATGGTGTCCATTGTTGCCCGGGCTTAGGGGTATTGGTGGAGGAGGTGGGGTGAGGGGAAGGGGGTGGAGGGAAGTCAAAGGGGATTAGAATAAATAGATGTTAGTAAAGGCGTGAAGGAAGGAGAGATAAGAAAGAGAAAGAAGATGGAAAAGGTGAGTATGTAACCGTCCAACAAGACGGATAATGGACAGTGAAATCTTACTGTCTTTTAACTAAGTGCAAATAAACGTATTTGCCAAGAAGCATGTCCCGGTTCTCACCAGGGGGATGCTTTGTCCTATTGGGGAAGAGGTAAGAGTTGACTGAGAGAGAGTCTCCCAATCCACTCCAGTCCTCCCAGCTTCACAACATAAATTAACAATTAACTCTATAACAACTTAATTGCGTAAATAAAAAACAAAAAAGGAAAAAAGAAGAGGTGAGGAAAAACAACCACAGAGGGCCCCCACCTCCCTGGTATAGCATGAACAACATTACGGTGTATGCCCCAATATATGCCCCAATATAATTCGGGGGCCAGCTACCAAACCGCGAGGTCGGTGCCAACCTCCATGTAACCTATCCCCTTGCCCCCTGGATCCTCTTCCAAGGACCGCTGGAGCAGGTGTCCTCTGGTAAGTGTCCTAGTGAGGAATAGAGAAGGGGAGGGGGGGGGCAAGCACGGTTTGCAATCCCCTTTGTTGTGGGGTTATGCTTCTGGGAGAAAAGTAGACCCGGGTACTCACCTGCCTGTTATTATTGTTAGCCCGAAAATTGGCGATATGAAACAAACCTGTAGCCCCCCTCCCTCCGCATCCGAGTGACCCATCCTAATCCTCCCCCTCCCCAACAATCCCTCCGGGGTCACCCGGGGGCATTGGTGATGCTGTGGATACAGCGCATTCCATGAAATACTGCCCGAGTTTTAACCTTTAAATGTGGGTGTTCTCTGGAGAATATAGCCATAGCAGCATGAGTTTACCACTATACAATCTTACATCTCAGTTAACCCCACATATTTCAGATCATAGCAATAAATAAGTATAGAGATCAGCAAACCTCTAGGCATGTTAACACAGTTCACAGGTCTAAACATAGTCTCCGTTTGTCCTTAGCATGTCAGGAATTGCTGAATCATCTGGTGTCCCCAATCCATGTTCTGAAGTCCTCTGGATGACTACCATAAAGTCCCATTAGCCCTTCTGCTCGAAAAGAGTTTGTTCAAGTCCTATGTTAGGGGGCGTTGGTTAGAAGTAATTAGGGCGGGATGAGGAGAGAGGAAAACAGAAGAGATGAATGGGTTTCCCTGTAGAACTTACGGTGAGTAGAGAGAGAGGGATTCCCCCCTCTCCGCACACAGCCCCTCCCTCCCTCCCTCCCTCCCTCAAAGACACTCCACAGAGTGCTCCAATATCAGGCAAACTTGTGCAGGCAGAGATGCAGGGAATGTACGAACACGTTTCTGCTTATGTAAGGCATTCGTAAAGCGATCCTCTCCCCCCGGCCTCCCTGTAAACTGTCACTGTCTCTGGGTGGCTGGTGGCATCTAATGCTATGGCCAGAGGGGGGGGGAGGCAGCATAGTTAGTCTCAGACTATGAGGGGGTGTCCTGGGGGGGAGAGAGTTCAATACCAGAATGAGAAGAGACAACCAAGGGATGGGGAGGGCGCACGGAGCATACAAGAACATGGAGTGGGGGAAAGGTGCATCAGGGGGGAGACCGGTTTCTAATATCTCACCACAATACTGGCATCGATCAGTCCTCTCTCGGTGCTTCTGCCGAAGTGAGGCGTGATCTGCGTCGGCTCCTCTGTGTTCTGGGTGATCTGGCTCTTCGTATGCCTGACACTCCTCAGCCAGTCAGGTACCTCGATGGGTTCTGTGTCCGTGAACGAAAATAGAGCAGAAAGGTCTGCAGGAGTCCGGAGAGTAAAGAATTGCTGGGTTTTCCTAAATGTTACTGAGATGGGGAAGCCCCACCGGTATGTGAGATCACCGCGCCTGGGAGCTTCCAGTACTGGTTTCAAGAGGGCCCTCCGCTGTAGTGTCGCTCTGGCATGATATGGATGGCAGACACTGAGGATTCTCCAGTCCCCATTCGTTCCGATAGTGATTGCACTTCTTGTCTCACTACCGCCATCACTTTAGGGTGGGTTGCTTCCATTCTGCTGACTATAGCTTCTATGTCCAACCGTGTTGGGAGAGCCTGCAGCGCTCTCAGCTCGGCATCAGCTTTCAGGATCAACAGCGTGGAAGATGGCTGTGATGGTTCTTGGAATTCCATTCGGAACATCTCCGGGGTAGTAAGGTACATGTCTAGATTAGTGCCATCGGTAGGGAGGTAGAGGGGGCCCGCGGCTGCTGTTCTGTTGGAGGGCCAGGCCTCGTGGTGTCCGCCATCTTGGTGACCGGAGAGGCCCCTTGGTTGTTTAAGAGGTATTGCTGGATATCTACACTCCTGTGTGATTTAGGAGATTCCCTCTTCCTCTGCTTTCATCTACGCTTGCCAGCCGGGTACATTCCAGGTGTACTTAGAAAATATATGCTGAATAAAAGCGGTTTAAGGATGGATCAGATTGGGAGGTCCTCAAGCACACATCCTCACTCAGTCATGTCCAGACCACGCCCCCCATAATGAAGTTGTTTTGCTGCTCATATTCACACAGAGTTCTGTAACCTGATTTCTTTATTATTTCTCGTGATCTCATAAATAATTTATTTTTTTCATCAGATCTCCATAATAATGTTTAGAATTTTTGGTTATAGTGTTTTTTTTAATCCAGATCTCCTATTTTTTTTTTTTTTCTTGTTATAGTGATCTCCATAATTTTTTCTTTCGTTTTGTGTCAAGTTACCACAACACTATTATTATCTTGTATTTTTTAAGCTCAAGGAAGTTGGTGTTGGTGTCCCTTGTTAATTTGACATTGTATTTTTGAAATGTACCTGCCTACTAACAAACTGTCCTTTTTGAAGTTAAACACATAGGCAAGTATTTGTGAAAAATAAATAGCCATTTATTATGGGTCATTACAAAATAAAGAGGAAGGCGACGCTAGAGAAACTAGTGAAATTTGCGAAGCCTTTGTACCCCAGGGCACACATCAATTATCTTACAGTCAAAATTGGTGGCCTGAGAAGTCCTTATAATAGAGAGCACATTCCGGTCCAGGACTACAAGAGATCAGGAACAGCAGCAGATGACATATGTCCCCAGGCTGTGGTCTTACAGCAGCCTGCATCTTTTGTCAGACCAGACTGAACCCAGGCCATCACTCTCTTGTCTTCCTTCCTGGCTTGCTTCCAGGCTGTGGCTCTGGTGTTGTAGTTGTGGCAGGAGGTGGAGGAGGAGGACCATGGTTGAACTCACAACTGTGGCTTTGGCTTGTGAGTTCGCCCCTCAACCCCTTATTTAGGGCTTGTAACATAACTTCCTCACATAAGAGGCGTTGGCCCTCCTCCATTTCCTGCATTTTGCAGGCTGCTATGTAGGCATAGTCGTCTTGATTATTGGGGGGGGTTCTGAGGGCTGCAGTAGCCTTCCGAAATAGGCCAAGTGCTGCCTCCTCCAGGTTACTCCTCTTCCTGGGACTTTTTTTTGGAAGGCGGAGGGGAGGGACCTCGGATTCGGGCAGGCTACTGGGCCCGGCCACCTCCTGGCTGCCACTTACCCCTGCCACCTCCTGGCTGCCACTTTCCACGGCCTCCTCCTGGGTAAGACTTTCCTATGTATGAAAAAGGGACATAGTTTTAGTTTTTGGTTCATCAATCACACACAATTTTCAGCTCATGACTGTTGCAAATCGAATGTTAATAAATAGAAAAGACTATCATTCTGACCCCAGCATTTTTCGTTCTTGTCCCAATCATTTGTGGCTACTACTGTCTAATGATGTGTAAAACACTTTGTAAAATCAGAAAATAATGATCAATGATAACATCTAGTTAACATATTTCATTATTTGACTAGAAATATGTTGAACAATGCTATACCTGGCTCAAGCTGGGCTCCTCCACTTCTTCCTGGGTGGAAGGCCCAGGTTGGACGTCGGAAGCCTCAGCTGAGGTGGAAGGAAGCCTTAAAGGAAGACTGGAGAGTGCTGGCCTGGGTTCAGCCTGGCCTGCCAGAAAATGCAGTCTGTCATAGTACCACAGCCTGGGTACATAAATCATCTGCTGCAGCTCCTGATCTCTGGGAATCCTGGACCTTCTTGCGCTCCCTATTATAAGTGCTCCTCATGCCACCAATTAGGGCCTTCAAATAGGGGATGTCTGCCGTGGGGATCACCGGCTTCAAAAATTCCAGCAATTGATCCAGCGCTGCCTTCCTCTTTGGTTTATTGTTATAAAAGAGGTGGTTTACCTGCCACAGACAGGGCAGCTCCCTGTACATAGCAATGAATATGGGGATAAAGTCCTCATCATTGAAAAGATCCATTTTCTCTACAAGACACAACACAAGACAAACCCTAATGTCAGGCTAAACTCTCCTAATCTTGTCCCAATACCAATATAGTAAAGAAACAGTCAGACAGCGCAAAACCAATCCTAACACACAACAGCTGGACACCGAAGGTCAATATAAAAAAATCCTTAAATGAACAATAAAAACAAAGCGGTCAGAAGCAGTATGAATAAAGTCCCAAAGTATGTAGTTCCCGTAGATATAAGCAGATGTCACTGCAACAGGCAGAGAGGAGACCCCCTTAAAGGTGAATCACAGATGCGCTGAGGAAGTCCTTACCCACGGACGATACGCGTGCGAGTGCTTCGTGACGTCAGTACAGCCACCTACCTGGTTTCTATGTTTATGTTGTGTACTCCAGCACTGGGATTCAGTGCCACTCTTTGTATGCCGGTGATTATGCTATCTGGATATCGCATGACCGAGGGGAGGACATATATGAAGCCAGTCTACTCATCTTTATTATTACCCTTATGAAGGGACTGCACTTGTGACCTATATGTTAACTCAGTGGGTCCATTTTAGAAGGTGAGTGGCCTGTACTTCAGGTGGTGGAATACACTGATTTGGAAGCACGATTGTTACCATCGTTCCATTACAGCACCTTATTCACCTTTAGGGGGGTCTCCTCTCTGCCTGTTGCGGTGATATCTGCTTATATCTACGGGAACTACATACTGTGGGACTTTATTCATACTGCTTCTGAGCGCTGCACCGCTTTGCTTTTATTGTCCCAATATAGGCCTCAATCTAGAAGCAGTATAGGCCACTGATGCACCAAGTTAAAATTGTACCTTCGTTCTAAAGATTGGCACTTCCGATACTCCTTCCTCCGCTCACAGATCATACGTACAACACACGCGTGTTACGCTTTATATACACTGCGCATGCGTGAAACTCGGCCTGCCCCTGAGCTTCTACCTAGATACTTCCCCGCCCCTTGTCTTTCGGCGCGGTGGGAGAGCACATGGCGGAGACAAAGCAGGTGCCTGAGAGTAGCAGCAACGACGAGGAAAGCCCGGAGCCACAAACGTCCCGATCCCGGAGGATATTTAAGGCCTCAAACATGGCCTTTATAGAGATGGTGGACATCTTCAAGAGGGCCGACTATGACGGGAAGCATGGACTGTACCCAAACCCAAATGTGAGAAAGGCCAAGATCATGACTAAAGTTGTGAAGTCTGCAGAAGAATTTTGGGGTACAGCGATCCAAGGATCAACTGAGGAAATGATGGTCAGACCACAAATTGAGGGAGCAGGATCAGTACAGAAGAATCAAGAGAGTGCTGCAAAAAAGTAAGTATTTTGTTGTGTGTTCCTATTCTTCTTATTACGTTCATGCTGTTCCATGTGCTTTTCTTTACTGTTGTACAGTTTAAAATGGCAAGTTTCAGGTTCGTGGGCACAGTAATCGTTCGTAGTGCACATCGTTCGTTCGTCCACTAATACGATGTTTTTTTTCAGATGCAGGTTAACTACATTTGGTCATGCCTATTTGTCTTAAAAGAAGTTTAGTACATTGTTGTCTAGATGGGTTTGTAACTAGAATGAAATGCAAACTTTATTCAGTGTAAGGAGAGGACACTCAGCTGCCGTTTACACATCTGGATGCAGGAGCACTAGTGTGGGACACCAGAACAAACTTTTTAGGGTGTCCCACACAGGTGCTCCAGTGGATACTAGGGGTCTCTACATGTGTGATACTTTAACAAAAAAGGTAAGTATACCAGCTTTGTAAAGGGAAAAAATCATGTCTTCAGCTTTGAACTCTGCCAAAACAGACAATTGCACGACACTTCCAGGCAATGTTTCATATTCCTATTTCTTGCCTCAAATATCAGTGTGCCAAGTATACCTTTATTTTATTCACATAGGGGAGAAAAGACTCGGGACGTCTGAGGCCACCAGGGACTCCCAACTTCTTAAAGAAGGGAAAATCCAAAAACAACAACCAGAGGATTTGGAAGAAGGAGAGGTTTATGAAGTGAGTGAAATAGTGACCACAACAGGTGACTGTCTGAGACCACAGCTTCAGGTAATAGATGGATGCCTGCATATTTATAATACATAGTGTGTTTTTTTTTTTTTTTAGGTGATGTGGATGTTGTTGAAGAAGAAACACGTTTCACAAGTGCAAGTGCACAAGTCCTCATCGGGGAGATCATGGTGTGCAATCGGGATTTACAGAAGATAAAGGAAGACATCAATGATGTGGAAAAAAGACTCAAAAACATCATTGATGTTTTAGGCAGAAACGAAAACACACCAACATTTATAAAATTCTTTCTA
Organism: Lithobates clamitans; assembly: GCA_037952925.1. Taxonomy (NCBI): domain Eukaryota; kingdom Metazoa; phylum Chordata; class Amphibia; order Anura; family Ranidae; genus Lithobates; species Lithobates clamitans. The sequence goes on from JBBGZY010000061.1 coordinate 59,670, forward strand.
TTTTTCTAACTTTCCTCCAAAATTTTGAAAGTCAAATTTTGAAGATGCACACAGTGTGTCAACATGTGCTATCTGCCATCACAGGATATCAAGGTACGGGTTTTGAGGGTGCAACCTCTTCCTCGAGACTAAAGTAGATGAGAAGAAGGGGTTGCACCCCTGAAACACGTCCATTGATCCCCTATGATGGGAGCTAGCACATGTTGACATTAGGCATGGGATCAGGAGGGAAATCCCCATTTTGACTCTCAATTTGTGTGCATCTTCAAAATTTGGCTTTTACGGGGTGACATCATGGTGAAGGTAATATCAACACCGTTTGGACATACTAATGTCTGATATTGCCTTCACTTTGTCAAAGTTGAACTTTGTAAGTTCCTGAGTTGTGTATTGTTTAATGGTTTGAAACATGCCAGTTTTAAACACAAAAAGGCTATTTGTACTGTCCAAAAAAAATGTTATTACTAAAATATATTGGTTTGTTCAAAAACCCTTTTCTAACGCACATGTGAATGTGCACAGAGTAAAAAGTTTTCTACTCAACAATGTGTGGCTATAATTGTTTGGACTAAGTTGGTGTTTACACTGAAATGGGGGTTATTTACTAAAGGCAAATCCACTTTGCACTACAAGTGCACTTTCAAGTGCAGTTTCATGTGCACTTTTGCAGTGCACTTGGAGTGCAAAGTGGATTTTCCTTTAGTAAATAACTCCCAGAGTGCTTTATAATTGGCCACAATCATGCCATTTTCGTGACTCACCAAAATTCATTCTTGGTGCTGAAAATTATGAATATTTTTGACAGTAATGCATTACTGTGCAGACCCACAACATAATAATATTTCACTGAAGAAGAGATTGTCACCTCATGCATCAAATAAATTACGTTTGCACTATTGAAGAAAATGGCCAAAAAGAAAAGCCCATTGGAGAACCTAGGAGACAGCTAAAAGAAACACAAGCAGTAAATCTAAGTAAATATTATTTCAGTTTAACTAAAAAAATTATTTGGAAAATGTTTCTTAAACATTTTCTGGCATATCAATGGCCCCCCTACCCGCAAAGTACTCGACATACTTCTGTCTTACTTTGCGTGCGCTTTGGGGGGGAAGCCAGGACGGCCAGCTTCAAGCGCCGTCAGGGTTTCTTCTTGAAGTCCGGCCTCAGGCCCAACTGAGGCAACATAGTTAATTGAATTTCTCCTTAAAAAGTTGTGGACAATGCAGCAAGGATTATAATGGTTAAGTTTATATTCCGCCATGTTGATTGCCGTAAGGAATAGGTGGAACCGGCTGGCCATTATCCCAAAAGCGTTCTCCACCACTCTTCTGGCTCTGGCCAGCTGGTAGTTAAAAACCCTCTGGTCCAGGGTGAGGGTCCTCATGGCTTCAAAACGGTCGGCTGCTTAGAACAAACAGAACGCACTGAAAAACAGAAAGGCCTGAGAAGTGCGAACTGAAAATCAGAAACGAGCAGACAAGAACGCACTGAAAATCAAATACGTACTATAAAATACTCACTGGAAAACAATTGCAAAATGACTACACGCACTGAAAACCAGATACGAACCCCAAAACGTGAATCATCTCTCACCAAACTTCTACTAACACGAGATTAGCAGAAGGAGCCCAAAGGGTGGCGCACTGGCTATTGAACTTCCCTTTTCTAGTGCAGTCGTACGTGTTGTACGTAACCGTGTTCTGGACGTTCAGAATTTCCGACGAGATTTGTGTGACCCTGTGTATGCAAGACAAGTTTGAGCCAAAATCCATGGATTTTGTCGGCGGAATGTCCGATTGTGTGTACGTGGCATTAGAACCAATGGGGAAAGGAACAAATAGGTCAGAGGGAGAAAAAAATTAACAGTAACAAAAAAGGCCACTAGGTGGTTCCAAAGGACTACAAGTAAAGAATAAAAAACCTTACAACATGGTATACAGCAGTATACCACACGGTGCCCATAATGTCACCGCCAAAAAACCTAAGGTGGATGCAGGGAAAACTCGCAGGGCAGGGCAGCCCCCGGCTCCATGGGGTATCAAACAATATTTAAAACCATTAATCAGACAGTATAAATGTAAAACGTTAAAGCATAGTAATGGTTATGATCAGGTCAGAGGAAACTCCTCATGGTGAGGAGTATGCGATTAAACTGAGGGTGGGCATAAGGAAGGAGATATTGGTGGAAGGCAGTAATGTAACATAGTCATATACTTTAAAATGTTAGAAAGAAACAGAAAGACACTGCATAGCTAAAGCAACCTGGAAGGAAAGAGTGAAAACAACAAAAATAACAGTCCAGGTTTCAGAACGAATGTACTTTGAGGAAGAATGCAAAGTCAAAAACAAACACAAATGAGCAGGGTGGTAACATGTAAGGAAAGCACGCTTCAGAAGGATTGCGTTTGCATATTCCCTGGGTTATCACAGGGGCAGTCCCTGTAAAGGAGAAAATTAACCGGAATAGTTCTCCATGCAGGATTCAATCGTTGGGGTCCTGTTGAGACAGGGGTCTGGAATGGCGTTTGCGACCCTGTTTTTGCCACTGCGGAGCAAAGGGCAGGCCAGGAGTAGTCGGTGTGAATGGCCAGTCTGGAAGAGAGACTTGTGGGAGCGCCAACTTGCTTAGGAATGAAGGGAGGTCCCCAATAGTGAGGAAGATGGCAGTTTTACCCTTGTTGTGTACTCAGAGATGAAAGGGGAAGTGCCATTTATCTGGCTAGATTGTAAAAGCTGTGTAAGTGGCTTCAATGCTTCCCTCATTGCCAGCGTTTGACGGGAGAGGCCTGGGAGAAGCATTACAGGGGTTTCATTAAACAGGATAATGTCCTGGGAGCTGGCAGCTTGCATGATGTTTTCCTTGATCCTGTAAAAGTGAACCCAGAACAGGGTATCTCGCACAAAGTAGGGGTCAGGGGTCCCGGGACCGGAGGTCCTGTGCACACGGTCCAGTTCAATGGGGTCATCTTTAGGGTGTTGCAGCAATTGATTAAAGATAGCCATTACAGCCGTGGGCAGATCTTTTGGGTCCATAGTCTCAGGGATCCTGTGTATGCGGATGTTATTGCGATTCTTAATGTCATCTTCTTGATAAGAAAGCTGCTGCAGCATGACGGTGTGAGTGTTAAGCATTTCTTCATGAGCCTGAACAGTGTTACTGAGGCCATCTGTGGTGCTTTCAATGTCCTCAAAACGAGCCCTCATATCTTTCTTTAGGTCAGAAATTTCCTTTTTGTACGTTTTCTCAATCCTGTGAACACAGTGTTTAAAGTCTGTTTTAGTGGGCAGGGATCTGATATAGCTGTGCAGGGACCTCATCTGTGATTCCATGTCCCAGCCCTCACCCGAGCCCAGGGAGACATTAGAGCTGCTTCTGGTGAGTCTGGAGGGGTAATCAGAGTCCTCAGAGAGTAAGAAATGTCTATGTGAGCTCACCTGTGAATGCAGGGCTGAGTCAGAGCAGGCTGGAGATGGCAGTGCCAGCGCCATCTTGGATTCCGGCTGGCGATGTGCTGCGACCAGAGATCTGGTAAAAAAGTGCCCCAAATTGCCTCCTGGTCGATTGCTGCTGGAGCCCTTCTGTGCCTTATGTTTGTCCTTCCTCATGTGCGGATTTGGAAGGGAGTTTCCAGGTAAAATGAAGCCCGTGGAGCCGAGGGACCCGGGAGCTATGAGAAGACACATCCTACTGCTTCATGCGGCAAGCCACGCCCCCCACACCTTTTTAAACGTATCAGGTACCCCGCTATTGAGATACGTGGCTTCATACATCGGTAGAGCCTTATTAATCAATGCCTTCCAGGCCATATATGTAGGAGACGACGGTTTCTTCCATGATAAGATAATCACTTTGCGGGCATAGTACAAGAGCAAGGTGAGCAAAGTACGGATCACATTTTTGGGTGCTAATGTGTCCACCAAGACCAACAGACAGACTTCTAGTACAAGAGCAAGGTGAGCAAAGTACGGTTCACATTTTTGGGTGCTAATGTGTCCACCAAGGCCAACAGACAGACTTCTATAGATGGTGCAATGGTGATCGTAGTGACCGACCTAACACAGTCCAGCACCCCCACCCAGAATTGCCGGATGTGTGGGCAAAGCCAGAAGATGTGCAAAAAATCTGCCCCAGGTGCATCACACCTCCAACAGTTCAACGGGTGCGCAGGGAAAATCCTTGTTAATTTAGCAGGGATGTAGTATATGCTATGAAGGAACTGTATCAAGTGATCACGAGCCGACATTAGTCTGGCAAACGTGGTCCCCATACATCATCCCAATCATCATTGTCAAGCTGTGGGAAATCCGACATACATGCAGCACGACAGGATGCTAGAACCTTTGTAGTATCTATGAATAATTCCTTGTAGATATTAGACAATGCTTTAGGTAGGTCTTTAGCCCTGAGCAGTGATTCCAGGTCGCCAGGCCGCACATCCAAAGTGGAGGACCCAAATTGGGCAGAAAAAGCATGTCTGAATTGGAGAAAATGGAACAGGTGCGAGCTGGGGAGCTGGTACTTACTTCTGAGCACATCAAATGTCAACAACACCCCATTTCCAACCACCACACCCACTGTTTTATCATCCCATATCTGGTCCAGATGATTGGATCTGGATATGTAAAAAAGTGAGATAAGCTTGGGATTAGGCCACAGAGGAATATAAGGTGACACCACTCCACCCTGAAGTTTAGCCCTTCTAGTCAAGTCCTATGCTCTGATGACCTAGCGCATGGACCCCATAATAGGATAAGGGGCTCCTCTCCCCCTGTATAACAGGCCAGATAGCGCCGCATAGGAACCAACTACTGCAGCTTCTAAAGTTACCGCAGCATCATCATCTGGCTGAGTCAGCCATCTATGTGCAAAAACCAACTGCCCCGCTAAGAAATATGTAGCAAAATCGGGTAACGCCAACCCCTCTTCTTTCCAGGCCTGCTGCAACACTTGCAATCTAAGGCTTGGAGTCCCCCCCCACCCCAGAGAAAGTTTGAAATCACTTTAGCAATGGACTGGAAAATAGTCTGAGGTATCCAGACTGGGGAGTTCCTAAAGTCGTATAGGAATAAGGGCAGAAATTTCATTTTCAGCAGATTTTTTTTCCCAATCATAGATAGAGGTAGGTTACGCAAGGCCTGTGTGCGATGCTTAAGCGTCTGCGGAATCAGAGCAACATTGAGAGGAATAAAGTCAGAAACCGACTGGGTTATATTCAGTTCCAAATATTTCACCTTATCTACCTATTGAAGTGGGCAGCCTATCGGGGCCCTGAGGATTGGGGATGGAACTTTCAATGGCAAAATTTGTGACTTACCTTAAGACTGGAAAACCGGGAGAAGGTATCCAGGATAGACAGAGCTGAGGTCAACGACCGGTCATGATTCCCCAGAAAAAGTACCATATCATCAGCGTATAATGCAGTTTTTTCCTCTAATACACCCACCTGTATTCCCTTCACCCCAGAGGACACACGCAGGGCTGTAGCCAAGTGCTCTATAAGCAAAGCAAATAGGCCAGGAGAGAATGGGCAGCCCTGGCGTGAAAAACTCTGATACCATCCCATTAAGTCTGACTGCCGCAACTGGGGAGTGATATAGCAGCGCAATCCATTTACAGAATAGAGGGCCCAACCCGAACCACCATAATACTTGCTGCATGTAGCTCCAATCCATGGAATCAAAAGCCTTCTCTAAATCCAAAAAGACTAATATTCCCCCTTTGGTAATCTCAGGGCCCCGCTGTAGATGTGTATAAAACCTTCTCAAGTTGATATCAGTGGCCTTGCCCGGACTTAATCCCCCTAAAAAAACAATCCTTACCCCACCCTTATCCAAACACGCAGCCCGGCAGGTCAGGAAAGGGGGGGGGGATGAGCGAGCACCCCCCTCCTGGACCATACCAGGCCCCATGCCCTTAACACGGGGGTGGGTGCTTTGGGGCAGGGAAGGCCCTGCGCCACCCCAAAGCACCTTGTCCCTGTTTTGAGAACAAGGGCGTCTTCCCGACAACCCCGGCCGGTGGTTGTCGGTCTGAGGGTGGGGGGGCTTATTGGATTCTGTAGGCCCCCTTTAACAAGGGGGCCCCCAGATCCTGCCCCCCCTCACCCTATGTGAATTAGTATGGGATACATTGTACCCCTACCCATTCACCCAAAAAAAGTGTCAAAAATAAAAACAGTACACAGGTTTTTGATAAAGGGGCTAATAGGGCGGTGATGTCACAGGGGGGGGCTCCAGATGATGTCACTGGGTGGCCCAGCCCCATGGCTATATTAGTAATGGCACACAATGGACCCAGCATATACAGCGGGGGAGAGAGCTGGGAAAACATCAGAGGAAGAAGGCAGCGGAAAGAGAAGAACCAGCGGTGGGGGAAGACAGCGGAGAAGGGAACCGGCGGTGGGAGAAGAACTGGAGGATGAAGACATTGCCGGAGAGAGAAGAAAATTAGAAGACACCCAAGCTGCTTTAACCACTTCAATACCTGGCCTATTCTGGCACTCCTCTCCTACATGTAAAAATCATAATTTTTTTGCTAGAAAATTACTCAGAACCCGCAAGCATTATGTTTTTTTAGCAGACACCCTAGGGAATAAAATGGCGGTCAATGCAACTTTTTATCTCGCACGGTATTTGCGCAAAAAATTTTCAAACTCCTTTTTTTGGAAAAAAAAGTTTTTCATGAATTAAAACAACAAAACAGTAAAGTTAGCCCATTTTGTTTTGTATAATGTGAAAGATAATGTTACGCCGGGACACCCCCTCCCATCGTCTATAAGAACGATCAAGCGGCGGAACTTCCGCTATGATCATTCTTATCGTGCACAGACTCGCCGCCTGCAAATAATATCTGAATGATGCCTGTAGCTGCAGGCATCACTCAGATACGCCCGCACAAAGTCAAGGACGTCATATGACGGCGTGTGGTATTGAAGTGGTTAATAAAATAATTTAATTAAAAACCTGTGTACTGTTTTTATTTTTGACACTTTTTTTGGGTGTATGGGTAGGGGTACAATCTACCCCTACTCATTCACATAGGGGGGGGGGCGAGATCTGGGGGACCCCTTGTTAAAGGGGGCTTCCCGATTGCGATAAGCCTCCCGCCTGCAGACCCCGACAACCACCGGCCAAGGTTGTCGGGAAGAGGCCCTTGTCCCCATCAACATGGGGACAAGGTGCTTTGGGGTGGGGGGGCGCAAAGCAAGCACATTGAGGGCATGTTGCCTGGTATGGTCCAGGAGGGGGCGGGCGCTAGCTCGTCCCCCCTTTTCCTGACCTGCCGGGCTGCGTGCTCGGATAAGGGTCTGGTGTGGATTTTGGGGGAGACCCCATGCCAATTTTTTTGGCATGGGGGTTCCCCTTAAAATCCATACCCGACTGAAGAGTCTGGTATGCTCTTGGAGGGGAACCCCAGGCCAGTTTTTTTTTCATTCAAGATCCTCAGTGCACAAGCCACACATCATCATGATGCGACTTCTATTCAAATCAATGGACTCTCATAGGAAACCACTGATTTTGAATAGAGGCAGAGAAACGCTAGCGTGGTTAAACGTGCATTAACGCCAATGCAAGATGCTAGTAAAACACGTTTTTACAGCTGCTTTTTCCTGGCGTTGGTAATGGCCTTGCGGCTCGTATTTTTCTATCATCCTGTGTGCATGAGGCCTATAACTCAATGAAGGGGCTTTTTGAGCTGTTGGCTCGTGTTTCCCATAGAGATAAGAACCAATAATCTCTCAGGTGGCTATCCTGGAAGATTCCTAGAAATACTGTTGCTGGTAAGACTAACATCCTACATAGAGACGAGGTGGCCCTGAAACCCAGACCCCATTTTTCCACCCTAAGGCTGGTCTCTCCCTTTCAACTCAGTGAGGACATTGTCCTCCATTACCTATGTCCTGCTCCTAAATACAGCAAGGAGATTTCACTCCATTGCCTGGATGTGCTCACCAGTTAGTCTACCTAGTCTCTGCTTCAGAAAAGTTCATTTTCGTCCTCCCCGGATGTCCCAGAAAGGGACATCCTGCTTCCTCCAATATTGCTCAGGCTGCTAATTTCCAGTGCTTGTGCCCTCAAGGAATACATTCCTTCCTTCCCTATCAGGGCCCATTTTACCAGATCTGTCAGCGTTTTTCTGGCCTTTCAGCATTAAACAGCTGTTTCGCAGGTTTGCAAGGCCACCACCTGGTCTTCTGTTTATACTTTCTATCATAACATCATTAAGGCCTCTGCGGATCCAAGCTTTGGCCGCAAGGTGCTTCAAGCTGTTTTCTGAGTGTTTGGGTCCGTTGACCACTCATTGGTGGGCCTGTTTACTATGTTGTTGCCCACCCCTCAGTTTATTGCTTGGGGACATCCCATACTCTAGGTCTCCCTGTCTTGTACAATTAAGATGGTATGGAAATTACTGGTAAGTCAAATTTACCTATCTTGGAGTATAGTACAGGATACAGGTCCCTTTCCCTCAGTCCTCTGTTTCTCTGTATTGCTTGCTACAAAGTTGAAGCCTCACAGAGTGGGTGTCAGAAACCATGAATCAGACCCAGACAGAAGTACAGTTAAAGGGGTTGTAAAGGTGTACATTTTTTCACCTTAATGCATTCTATGCATTAAGGTGAAAAAACTTTTGACAATTTTGACAATACCGCCGCCCCCAGCCCCCCCCGTTTTACTTACCTGACACCTCGAAACTCAGCCGCTCGCTCCCAAACTCCATTTCACCGCTTAGCCTGGCCGCTGATTGGCTATAGTGGATTGGCTCGCGCTGCTGTCAATCACATCCAATGACGCGGCGCGCCGGGGGGCGGGGCCGAGTGATACAGCGAGCAGCTATAGCCGCCGGCTGTATCACGGGAGCATGCCATGCGAGCATTAAGGTGGTTAGTTCTTGCGGGGAGGAGCTGAAACAGCCGCCGGGGACCCCAGAAGAGCAGGTTCGGGGCCATTCTGTGCAGTACGAGCTGCACAGTGAAGGTAAGTATAACATGTTTGTTATTTAAAAAAAAAAAAAATTACCTTTACAACCCCTTTAAATCACACTTGTTCAATAATAAAGTAAATAGAACAAATGTAGTCAAAACTTAGCCAAAGTTTGGTAACCAGAACGGATAGTCAGACAAGCCAGAGATCAGCGTAGTGGAACAGCAAGCAGGATCTGGAGCCAGAAGGAATGTCAGCCAAGCAAGTCTTTAACAGGAATGCAGGAGATAGTCTCTGTGATGTTGACCAAGGCGAAGACAGAGATTATCTGGGCTGGACGGCTTAAGTAGGCATGACTGACGAGCAGGATATCATCAACAGGTGAGTCACTGTGGAGAGATAGGAGCTGGCAATTAGCTGACAGCTGAGTGGCCAGCTAAGAGAAGGAAGGGCTGAGCCCAGCCCTGACAGTGGGTCAGGTTATACGAAGGTGTGCTGGGGGGCAGTTTCCAGCAAAGCCTTTGCCAGTGTCCAGTAGCCATAAGGTAACAGCATATAACCCACGGTCTATGACTTTCTGTCTTGTGTCCTGTCCAAGATATGTAGATTAATGGCAAGTCAAAAGTCTTATTTTACTGCGAGTACCCTAGCTTTCTTCTTACTAGGTAAGAGTGTGCTTATTCCACCTTTGACTTCCTTATTAAAAGGTGCCCAAGGACTCTTCAAAGTGCCATTCTATGTCAACGTTTCCCCTTCCAGATAGTTTTTACAGACTCTGCAGACCAGTTCTACAGCCAAAGAATCCTGTGCATTTGAACTAATACAAGATCCTGGTGCTAATTTTGGTGCAGCCGAACGGTCTATGCAATAGTACAAGGCCATTAGGAGGAGCTTCAATTTTTGGAATATCAAGAGATCCACTAGGATCGGGTTCCATGCCATGCACTTGGTCCAGACTGCTAGGGTTGCATGGCTAAACTGGACAGAGCAAAAGAGGCCTTAAGGCAGGCCTCTAACCTTTTGTCCATGAGGTCTTTAAAAACTGGGATGTGCTCAAATGGGACTGTCAGGGATTTGTTGAGGCAGGAAATAGCCAAATCCACTGCTGGAACTTTCCACTTTTTGTAGTTGGCCTCTTCAACTGGGCACCTGTGTGCATACAGTACCTCTTGAAAGAAGTATATACTTTGTCTGGTCAGTTTTCATACAGAACATTCTGTATTAGTGGGTGAACCAGAAAGGACCTAATAGGATTACTGGACTTGGGAAGCCCTCATTGCAGCTTCTGATAGGCAGAGCAGGACCTGCCTTTTAAACTGACAGGCCAGATGCACAGATTGTAATCAGCGGGGCTGGGCAGTCAGATTGACTACTGGACCCACTGTGTGTCTAAGACATGCTTACAGGATTCCCTATAAGATTGAAGGCTGCAAACAGGTTGCAGCCCTCATGTATACATTACTACTTATGTACAGGGTTGGAGAGATAGGGCGGAGCGTTAACACGTAGGCGCGCTCTGTGCGAGCTCTGGATACCCGGGTCTTGCCCGCTGCCTTGCTCCGCTCGTGGCTGGCATGCTGAGACGCCGCGAACGTGGAGCCGATCAGCAGCCACTTGTCAGTGCCTGATTCGGTGCCTAGCCTCTCGCCCCCTAACAGAGTCACATGATTACCCCTTACTCCTGCATGGTAGCGTTGGAGGTCCCGAGAGGATCTAGCGGCTGAGATTGTGGAGGAGGGATGACGCCAAAGCAGTTCCCGTTGACCTGTGGGCGAAAGACGCTCCAGCCCGCTGAGAGGAAACACGCTGTGGGATGCAGACATCTCTGGAGTTGGAAGAGGCGAGAGTACCCCCCTGCCCCTGAAAAGAGAAAAACTATATAAAGGCCCTAGGAAAGTGGCTGGACACTCCCGCCGTGAAAATGTTTGAGAACCCCCTCTGAGGGGTTGGAGAGGTAATCAGTGATCGTCAGCCGAGGGTCTATGTTTGTGAGGGAGCCCTCCTCTAGAGACAAGTTTGAGAAGGACCACTGGAGAGCAAGTAAAGATTAAGCTACCCCTAAGTGAAGCGCATTGTACCTTGTATGGTGGGACTGCTGTTGGGGGGACTCCCTCCAGGTGTTTTTCCCAGGTTTAATGTAGAGGGAATAAGGGTGGTGACAGAGGTGAACTGTGAACCATGAATATTGTCCCAAGAGGAGGCTATAGGACTGTGATATATTGAGGAGCCTATCCTTTGCAATACCTGAAGTTTAAAGTGAAATAAGTGGAGAATATATGATTGCTTCACTGGATCCCTCAACATATGAGCTATAAGAAATAAACTTTTTGTGCGGGACATTTGTACTTCATTAAGCATCAAATTAGAACTGACCTCACTGGGGCATTAGTCTCAGCAATGAGGGGGAAATCAACAAAGGCAAATAAAGGTGCCCCAGCTGCATTAAGCCCTGGAGGCATCCGGCGCTATATGTCCACGGATTCCAGCATGGTGGAGGAAGCACATGGGAGCCCTAGACAGAAGGCTCCAGTACGCTCAGGGTTAAACAAACAGAAGATGGCAGTGGAGGAGAATAAAGCTGGAAAGGGGCAGGAGGGGAAGACTGTAAGGCCGAGAAGTAATGGAAGTAACCCTCAAGAAAATAGTAAGGCTCAGGGGGGGCCTCAAAGGAAAAGTGGAGGGGAGGAGGAGATGGAAGAAAGACATCTGCACCCATTAACCCGAGAGAGCGTCCCGCAGATTAAAGAGATCCTTGCAGAAATGCTAGCAAAAATGGAGGCCTCACTGAAAGTGGATATAGCTGCAGTAAGAACGGATATCGGCCAAGTACTTGGAAGGGTGGAGGAGGCCGAGGGTAGATTGGACGATCATGATCAAAGATTTGAGGATATCAGCAATCAAATTAAAACTCTAAAGCACAAATAGATACCTCCTCTATAAAATGGAAGATCAAGAGAATCACAGCCGACGTAATAACCCCTTATTAGAGAGAGAAATGTCAGAACTCCTGAAACTTGATAGAGTACACAGGATTGCACGTTATTCTATCCATAGGTCTGAAAGTCCGAGAGATGTGATAGTGAGATTCTATTATGCAGAAGAAAAAGCCAGAATCATGGAAAAAACGCGCAATGTGCCAGGATTATGTTTTGAAGGGGCAGAATTGCAGGTTTACTCAGATCTGGCGACCGAGACTTTAACTAGAAGGAGACTTCTGAGACCCCTTACAGAGTTGCTGAGGTCATCTGGGATACCTTATCAATGGGGGTTTTCTGCTTGCCTGGTGGGAAAAAAGAATGGCGCCTCCCCCCATCCCTGGCTGGGGGGAGGCAGAGGGCCCGGTAGTCCCTCAAGGGAGACTGCGTTGGAGAAAGGGGGGTGATGCACTAATTAGCTGTATTTTTGGGAAGCGCTGAGTTGGGGCGGGCGGAGTTGGAGGGGAGGGACAGGGAGGTCTGGTGTGTGCTTGGAGGGCCAGGAACGTGAGCCCATTGGGCATATGGCAACGGGGTGGCATCGGGAGGATGCCGACCGGGACCATATATTGGAACAAAAAGGGGGTTTGCCCGGCCTTTTTGTGGGTCCTTCGTTCCAGACATGGGGGGGCGGTGTGGTGGTGGAGGGAGGGGGGGTTCAAGGGTTGGGGATTTTGGAGGATATGGGGGAGGGGTTTTTTCCTCTCCCTTTGCTCTCTCTCTCCTACCCCTGTAGGTGTCTCGCTATTTGAGGTGGCTTCTCGGATTGGTCAGGCGCTCTTACCAGGGTGAGGTATGAGGGTTGTGAATTTGGTCACGTATAATGTGAGGGGATTAAATACAGGGGAAAAAAAGGTATAAATTAAATAGGGAATTGCAGTTCTTGGGGGCAAATGTGGCATGCCTCCAGGAGACTTATGTTACGCATGTGTCAGGGGGGGTTAGTGTCATATCAGTTTCCAAATTGGTTCTATGGGGACACAGGATCAACACCTTCTAGGGGGGGTGGCGATTGAATTTGATAAAACGATGATGTTTGTAAAAGGTGGGAGTCTGGCTGATCCGGAGGGAAGGTATCTCTTTATAAAGGGGAAACTGTTCAATACGATGTGTACAATAGCAAATATCTATGCCCCAAATAGAGACCCTGATAATTTTTTGAAGAAAGTATTGAAAAAACTTGAAGCTTTTAAAGAAGGCAAACTGATGATTGCAGGGGACTTAAATTGGAGCATGGATCCACGTATAGATTCCTCAGGAGGTACCCCTAGATTTACGGTTCAGAGGTATGAGGCATTTAAAAAATGGCTTATGAATTTTCAGCTGCTTGATGCATGGTGGATTAGCCATCCAAAAAGCAAGACTATACATATTATTCTCCTGCGCATAAGTCATATTCAAGGATTGATTATATCCTGATAGAACACCAAATAGCCCCATGTTTGCAGGCCGCTGAAATTAAAGCCATCACCTTGTCCGACCACGCTGCGGTTAAAGTCAGACTGGAGATAACTGGCACTGTCCCAATTGTGAGGAATTGGAAACTGAATGACTAACTCATTCAGGACCTGGATACAATTAGTAAAATAGAACAAGAATTGAAAGTGTATTTTGAGATCAATGACACAATGGAAATTTTTTAGGTCCACCCTCTGGTAATCACATAAGGCTTACATAAGGGGGATTTTGATTGGGATTGGAGCGGGGAAAAAGAGAGAGAGGGGGAAAAAAAATGACATCACTCTATGGGGAAATTCAGGAACTCGAGCAAGGCCCGCGACCTAGAGGGATCCCTGAGAAGCAAGAACTAATAGGAAAAAGAAGAGAATTAGATGAGTTGTTGGAGCAAGAAAGGAAATATGGGAGGCAATAAATCAGGGAAATGGATGGCGAGAAGAGTAAAGGAAAAAAAAAAGAGCTTTTATACCCAAGATTCGAAATGAAGGGGGTGGATTTGAATTTTCCTCCCCCAACATTGCCAAAATATTCCATTCCTATTATAGTTCTCTATAAAAGGCGGATCACAAAGAGGGGGAGGGGAGGAGGGAACTGATGAGGGAGTATCTGCGGGGCCTAGACCTTCCCAGGGCAGAGAAGGAGGAGGTAGAGTCCTTGGAGGCTCCTATCTCCCAGGAGGAAGTGAAAAGAGCGATAAGCAATACTGCCCTGAGAAAGAGCCCAGGCCCCGATGGATACTCTATACTATATTATAAAAAATTCTCCAATTTTTTAGTACCTAAATTGTGTAATTATTTAAACTCCTTAGGAGTAGAAGAGATGCCCCGGGAGGAGTCATTGTTGGCCCACATCACTCTTATATTGAAAGAAGGGAAAGACCCAGCAGCACCTGGAAGCTCTAGGCCAATCTCGTTATTAAATACAGATATAAATTTATAAATACATTTCTGCCAAAATATTGGCTGATAGGTTGAAAGCTTGGCTAGCCGGGTGGGTACATAATGATCAGGAGGGGTTCGTGCCTGGGAGGGAGGGGAGAGATAATTCCCTGAAGTCCATCTTTTTGATCCAGGAAGTAATTAGGAGGGGCACCCCGGCGGGCCTCATGTCAATTGATGCCGAAAAGGCTTTTGATAGAGTCTACTGGGGGTTTATGTTTAAAACATTGAGATACCTGGGGGTCGGGGAGAGGATGATGGGGTGGATCTCCTCCCTATACCATCATCCTAAGGCTAAAATTAGAGTTAATGGAACCCTGTCTTCTCCCCTTGAATTATTCAACGGGACAAGACAGGGATGCTACTTATCCCCAATCCTGTTTAGTTTGACACTAAAGCCCTTATTGACAGCAATCCGAAAGAATCCAGACATTAGGGGAATTCGGGTTGGAGGAAGGGAGTATAAAGTAGCGGCAGTCGCGGATGATCTGCTCTGCTATATTTCCAATCCTAGAATAACAATTCCTATGGTATTGAAGGATTTCAAAAGCTATGGTGAATTATCAAATTTTAAAATAAATGTGGCTAAATCAGAGCTCTTAAATATAACACTCTCTACGAAAGAGCAGAAGGTAAGCTAACCCGGATTCCCCTTTATGTGGTGTAGGGGGGAGTTGGGGTACTTAGGTATAAGATTGACATCAGCCCCAAGTGATTTGTTCAAAGCTAATTATATCCCCCTTCTTAAAGTGGAGGGCCACCCTGAAAAAAAAAATTGCACCAAAAATCCTAAAAAAAAAAAAAACATTTGAAAAAAAATTTTTTTAAACTTACCTGAACACCTGTTGCTAGGCAGTCTTCCTAATCTGCCTCTTCCTATTCCGCGGCATGTCCTGTTCCTCAGTGAGCGGCCCCGTTGCCTTCTGGGAACTGTGCGTGTTCCCAGAAAACTATGGGGCCATTCACAGAGCGCCGCTCGCCCGTGCGCAGTAGGAAACTGGCAGTGAAGCCGCAAGGCTCCACTGCCTGTTTCCCTTAGTTAGGATGGCGGTGCCGGGACCCGAGAGCCGAGGGACAGTTAGTCAAGTCAGCAGCTACAGTGTTTGTAGCTGCTGACTTTAAAAAAAATTTCGCTGGCCGGAATCCAGCTTTAATAAGATCAAGGACCAACTTAATAAGATGAGATATAAGGTCTTATCATGGGTTGGCAGGATAAACGCTGTCAAAATGTTTATCCTGCCAATGTTAATTCACACCGTTCAGATGATCTCAATTGTGCTCCCCCCTGATTTCTTTAGAAAATTGCAATCTATGGTTGTAAAGTATATTTGGGCACATAAACGTCCCAGGATTGCGTACAATATTCTGACTAGGGATGAGCTTCGAGTTCGAGTCGAACTCATGTTCTACTCGAACATTGGCTGTTCGCAAGTTCGCCGAACAGCGAACAATTTGGGGTGTTCGCGGCAAATTCGAATGCCGAGGAACACCCTTTAAAAGTCTATGGGAGAAATCAAAAGTGCTAATTTTAAAGGCTTATATGCAAGTTATTGTCATAAAAAGTGTTTGGGGACCTGGGTCCTGCCCCAGGGGACATGGATCAATGCAAAAAAAAGTTTTAAAAACGGACGTTTTTTCAGGAGCAGTGATTTTATTAATGCTTAAAGTCAAACAATAAAAGTGTAATATCCCTTTAAATTTCGTACCTGGGGGGTGTCTATAGTATGCCTGTAAAGGGGCGCATGTTTCCCGTGTTTAGAACAGTCTGACAGCAAAATGACATTTTGAAGGAAAAAACACATTTAAAACTACCGCGGCTATTGCATTGCCGACAATACACATAGAAGTTCATTGATAAAAACGGCATGGGAATTCCCCACAGGGGAACCCCGAACCAAAATAAAAAAAAAAAAAATGATGTGGGGGTCCCCCTAAATTCCATACAAGGCCCTTCAGGTCTGGTATGGATATTAAGGGGAACCCCAGCCAAAATTTTAAAAAAAAATTGACGTGGGGTTCCCCCTAAATTCCATACCAGACCCTTATCCGAGCACGCAACCTGGCAGGCCGCAGGAAAAGAGGGGGGGACGAGAGTGCGGCCCCCCCCCCTCCTGAACCGTACCAGGCCACATGCCCTCAACATTGGGAGGGTGCTTTGGGGTAGCCCCCCAAAACACCTTGTCCCCATGTTGATGAGGACAAGGGCCTCATCCTCACAACCGTGGCCGGTGGTTGTGAGGGTCTGCGGGCGGGGGGCTTATCGGAATCTGGAAGCCCCCTTTAACAAGGGGACCCCCAGATCCCGGCCCCCCCCCTGTGTGAAATGGTAAGGGGGTATTTACCCCTACCATTTCACTAAAAAACTGTCAAAAATGTTAAAAATGACAAGAGACAGTTTTTGACAATTCCTTTATTTAAATGCTTCTTCTTTCTTCCTTCATCTTCTTCTTCTTCTGGTTCTTCTGGTTCTTCCTCCGGCGTTCTCGTCCAGCATCTTCTCCGCGGCGTCTTCTATCTTCTTCTCCTCGGGCCGCTCCGCACCCATGGCATGAGGGGGGAGGCTCCCGCTCTTCTCTTCATCTTCTTCTCTTCTTCATCTTCTTCTTCATCTTCTTCATCTTCTTCTTCTTCCTTCTTCTCTTCTTCCTGTCTTCTCCGGGCCGCTCCGCAGCCATGCTGGCATGGTGGGAGGCTCCCGCTGTGTGACGGCGTCTCTTCGTCTGACGGTTCTTAAATAACGGGGGGCGGGGCCATCCGGTGACCCCGCCCCCCTCTGACGCACGGTGACTTGAGGGACTTCCCTGTGACGTCACGGGGAATGCCACAGGGAAGTCCCGTCATGTGTGCGTCAGAGGGGGGCGGGGTCACCGGGTGGCCCCGCCCCCCGTTATTTAAGAACCGTCAGACGAAGAGACGCCGTCACACAGCGGGAGCCTCCCTCCATGCCACAGCATGGATTGCGGAGCGGCCCGGAGAAGACAGGAAGAAGAGAAGAAGAGAAGAAGGAAGAAGAACAAGAAAAAGAAGAAGAAGAAGTTGAAGAGAAGAGCGGGAGCCTCCCCCCTCATGCCATGGGTGCGGAGCGGCCCGAGGAGAAGAAGATAGAAGACGCCGCGGAGAAGATGCTGGACGAGAACGCCGGAGGAAGAACCAGAAGAGCCAGAAGAACCAGAAGAAGAAGAAGATGAAGGAAGAAAGAAGAAAGAAGAAGCATTTAAATAAAGGAATTGTCAAAAACTGTCTCTTGTCATTTTTAACATTTTTGACAGTTTTTTAGTGAAATGGTAGGGGTAAGTACCCCCTTACCATTTCACACAGGGGGGGGGCCGGGATCTGGGGGTCCCCTTGTTAAAGGGGGCTTCCAGATTCCGATAAGCCCCCCGCCCGCAGACCCTCACAACCACCGGCCACGGTTGTGAGGATGAGGCCCTTGTCCTCATCAACATGGGGACAAGGTGTTTTGGGGGGCTACCCCAAAGCACCCTCCCAATGTTGAGGGCATGTGGCCTGGTACGGTTCAGGAGGGGGGGGGGGCCGCACTCTCGTCCCCCCCTCTTTTCCTGCGGCCTGCCAGGTTGCGTGCTCGGATAAGGGTCTGGTATGGATTTTTAGGGGGACCCCACGCCGTTTTTTTTTTTTTTTTTGGCGCGGGGTTCCCCTTAAAATCCATACCAGACCTGAAGGGTCTGGTATGGAATTTAGGGGGAACCCCACGTCAATTTTTTTTTTAAATTTTGGCTGGGGTTCCCCTTAATATCCATACCAGACCTGAAGGGCCTTGTATGGAATTTAGGGGGACTCCCACATCATTTTTTTTTTTTAATTTTGGTTCGGGGTTGCCCTGTGGGGAATTCCCATGCCGTTTTTATCAATGAACTTCTATGTGTATTGTCGGCAATGCAATAGCCGCGGTAGTTTTAAATGTGTTTTTTCCTTCAAAATGTCACTTTGCTGTCAGACTGTTCTAAACACGGGAAACATGCGCCCCTTTACAGGCATACTATAGACACCCCCCAGGTATGAAATTTAAAGGGATATTACACTTTTATTGTTTGACTTTAAGCATTATTAAAATCACTGCTCCTGAAAAAACGGCCGTTTTTAAAACTTTTTTTTGCATTGATTCATGTCCCCTGGGGGAGGACCCGGGTCCCCAAACACTTTTTATGACAATAACTTGCATATTAGCCTTTAAAATTAGCACTTTTGATTATTCATGTTCGTGTCCCATAGACTTTAACGGCGTTCGCGTGTTCGAACGAATTTTTTTCCTGTTCGCATGTTCTGGTGCGAACCGAACAGGGGGGTGTTCGGCTCATCCCTAATTCTGACCAAGGGAAAAAAGTAAGGGGGGCTGGCAGCACCAGATTTTATAACGTATTATCAAACGATTTCCATCTCTAGGATCGCAGATTGGCTGTACAATAAAGAAGGGAAAAGTTGGGTTAATAAAGAAATTGCACAAAGTAATGTTGATATTGAAAAGATAATATGGATTCCATCACAATTCCGAGAGAGAGGATATAACACTAACCCTTTAACAAGGAACACATTTAAGATTTGGAATAGACCAAGTAGGAAGTTCCACTGGGATTATAACTCACCATTAATTTCAAAATTAATTTAAACCAGGGAAAGAAGAGCACTTATATTTCACAAGTTGGGCTAAAAAAGAAGTGATACAACTACAAGACATGAGGGGAAGTAGGTGCTGCACGTACACAGAAATCACACAGGAATGGGGTAATAAACCTCTGGATAAATGGAGATATGCTCAGTTACAACACTTTGTTCAATCACTACCACAACCATTGAGAGGTAAAGGCCAATTGAGAGCGATCGAAAAATTATTAAGTTCCTCAGTTTGTATAGTCAGGAGTATTTCGAAAATATGGGAAATGGGCTCCCACCTTACTTAGAGAAGTGGGAAAGAGAAATAGGGTGTCTGAGTGATGCGGAGCACAGGGTGAGGATACTGAAAGGGGTGTCGGTGGCAGCAAGAGATATGCAGATGTACGAAATGGGCTATAAGTTAATGGCAAGATGGTACATAACCCCCAGAGGGCGCATAGGTACATACCAGAGAACTCCCCAACTTGTTGTAGGGGATGTGGAGTTTTGGGTACCTTTGCGCATATCTGGTGGGAATGCCCTAAAGTGTATTCTTATCGGGAAGACATAACGGAAGCAATTTTCCAGACAACGGGAGAATGGGTTAGGTAAAACCCTTGGACATGTTTATTTCATTACACAGAGAAGGAAGCATCCCAATATAGAAAGTCATTAGTACCATATCTCTTGAATGCTGCTAAAGCCTTGATTCCATGCTGCTGGAAATCCCAGGAAGCCCCCAGGATAAAGGACTGGTTAATGAGAGGAGTGGACGAGGGTCATGAAAGAGTCTATACACTTGATGGAAGACTCAGGGGAGAATTATAGAGGGAAATGGCTGAGATGGTTGGAGTTTAGGACATCAGAGAAGTTTGTGATGGTAATGGAACCATAGGGGAGGAGAGAGGGTATAAGGGGATAGAGGGGAGGAAAGAATAACATTTTTTTTTTTGGGGGGGGGGGGGGATATAAATATGCGATTGGATGTTTACTGTACAAAGATGTTTTGATATTATATACATTGCATTATAAAATAAAGAATATTTTTAAAAAAAGAAAAAAAATGTGTGGTAGAGCACAGAATTATTGACAAGTTTCTCACAGGAAAGATGGTAATGTGGATCATTGAGACTGTTATCAGTTTATTATTCTATTAACCACTTGACGACCGCCTCACGCCGATGTACGCCGGCAAGGTGGCACGGACAGGCAAAATCACGTACATGTACGTGATTTGCCTTCCGCGGGTGGGGGGTCCGATCGGACCCCCCCCGGTGCCCGAGGCGGTCGTCTTTTGTCCCACGGCGATCGGAGGTGAGGGGGAGGCCATCCGTTCGTGGCCCCCCCCCTCGCGATCGCCGCCGGCCAATCACATCATTCCTTTGCTGCTGTGTGCTAAACAGCAGCAAAGGAAATGATGTCATCTCTCCTCGGCTCGGTAATTTCCGTTCCGGCCTGAGGAGAGAAGACAGGTATGTGAGTGCACAACACTACACACACAGTAGAACATGCCAGGCATACAAAACACCCCGATCCCCCCCCCCTGTCACAAACTGACACCAGCAGTTGTTTTTTTTTCTGATTACTGCATTGGTGTCAGTTACGGTGTTGGGACAGTTAGTATTACCCCCCTTTAGGTCTATGATACCCCCCTAATAAAGTTTTAACCCCTTGATCACCCCCTGTCACCAGTGTCGCTAAGCGATCATTTTTCTGATCGCTGTATTAGTGTCGCTGGTGACGCTAGTTAGGGATGTAAATATTGAGGTTCGCCGTCAGCATTTTATAGCGACAGGGACCCCCATATACTACCTAATAAATGTTTTAACCCCTTGATGGCCCCCTAGTTAACCCTCTCACCACTGATCACCGTATAAGTGTTACGGGTGACGCTGGTTAGTTCGTTTATTTTTTATAGTGTCAGGGCACCCGCTGTTTATTACCGAATAAAGGTTTAGCCCCCTGATCGCCCGGCGGTGATATGCGTCGCCCCAGGCAGCGTCAGATTAGCGCCAGTACCGCTAACACCCACGCACGCACCGTACACCTCCCTTAGTGGTATAGTATCTGATCAATATCTGATCCGATCAGATCTATACTAGCATCCCCAGCAGTTTAGGCTTCCCAAAAACGCAGTGTTAGCGGGATCAGCCCAGATACCTGCTAGCACCTGCGTTTTGCCCCTCCGCCCGGCCCAGCCCAGCCCACCCAAGTGCAGTATCGATCGATCACTGACACTTACAAAACACTAAACGCATAACTGCAGCGTTCGCAGAGTCAGGCCTGATCCCTGCGATCGCTAACAGTTTTTTTGGTAGCGTTTTGGGGAACTGGCAAGCAAGCACCAGCCCCAGGCAGCGTCAGGTTAGCGCCAGTACCGCTAACACCCACGCACGCACCGTACACCTCCCTTAGTGGTATAGTATCTGAACGGATCAATATCTGATCCGATCAGATCTATACTAGCATCCCCAGCAGTTTAGGGTTAACAAAAACGCAGTGTTAGCGGGATCAGCAGATACCTGCTAGCACCTGCGTTTTGCCCCTCCGCCCGGCCCGGCCCAGCCCACCCAAGTGCAGTATCGATCGATCACTGTCACTTACAAAAGACTAAACGCATAACTGCAGCGTTCGCAGAGTCAGGCCTGATCCCTGCGATCGCTAACAGTTTTTTTGGTAGCGTTTTGGGGAACTGGCAAGCACCAGTGGCCTAGTACACCCCGGTCATAGTCAAACCAGCACTGCAGTAACACGTGGTGACGTTGCGAGTCCCATAAGTGCAGTTCAAGCTGGTGAGGTGGCAAGCACAAGTAGTGTCCCGCTGCCACCAAAAAGACAAACACAGGTCCGTCGTGCCCATAGTGCCCTTCCTGCTGCATTCGCCAATCCTAATTGGGAACCCACCGCTTCTGCAGCGCCCGTACTTCCCCATTCACATCCCCAACCAAATGCAGTCGGCTGCATGAGAGGCATTTTCTTTATGTCCTCCCGAGTACCCCTACCCAACAAACCCCCCCAAAAAAAGATGTTGTGTCTGCAGCAAGTGCGGATATAGGCGTGACACCCGCTATTATTGTCCCTCCTGTCCTGACAATCCTGGTCTTTGCATTGGTGAATGTTTTGAACGCTACCATTCACTAGTTGAGTATTAGCGTAGGGTACAGCATTGCACAGACTAGGCGCACTTTCACAGGGTCTCCCAAGATGCCATCGCATTTTGAGAGACCCGAACCTGGAACCGGTTACCGTTATAAAAGTTAGTTACAAAAACAGTGTAAAAAAAAAAATATATAAAATAAAAAAAAATAGTTGTCGTTTTATTGTTCCCTCTCTCTCTATTGTTCTGCTCTTTTTTACTGTATTCTATTCTGCAATGTTTTATTGTTATTATGTTTGATCATGTTTGTTTTTCAGGTATGCAATTTTTTATACTTTACCATTTACTGTGCTTTATTGTTAACCATTTTTTTGTCTTCAGGTACGCCATTCACAACTTTGAGTGGTTATACCAGAATAATGCCTGCAGGTTTAGGTATCATCTTGGTATCATTCTTTTCAGCCAGCGGTCGGCTTTCATGTAAAAGCAATCCTAGCGGCCAATTAGCCTCTAGACTGCTTTTACTTGCCGTGGGAGGGAATGGCCCCCCCCCCCCACCGTCTTCCGTGTTTTTCTCTGGCTCTCCTGTCTCAACAGGGAACCTGAAAATGCAGCCGGTGATTCAGCCAGCTGACCATAGAGCTGATCAGAGACCAGAGTGGCTCCAAACATCTCTATGGCCTAAGAAACCGGAAGCTACGAGCATTTTATGACTTAGATTTCGCCGGATGTAAATAGCGCCATTGGGAAATTGGGGAAGCATTTTATCACACCGATCTTATTGTGGTCAGATGCTTTGAGGGCAGAGGAGAGATCTAGGGTCTAATAGACTCCAATTTTTTCAAAAGAGAGTACCTGCCACTACCTATTGCTATCATAGGGGATATTTACATTCCCCAAGATAACAATAAAAATGATAAAAAAAAAAAATGAAAGGAACAGTTTAAAAATAAGATAAAAAAGCAAAAAAATAATAAAAAAAAAAAAAAAAAAAAAAAAAGCACCCCTGTCGCCCCCTGCTCTCACGCTAAGGCGAACGCAAGCGGCGGTCTGTCGTCAAACGTAAACAGCAATTGCACCATGCATGTGAGGTATCACCGCGAAGGTCAGATCGAGGGCAGTAATTTTTGCAGTAGACCTCCTCTGCAAATCTAAAGTGGTAACCTGTAAAGGCTTTTAAAAATGTATTTATTTTGTTGCCACTGCACGTTTGTGCGCAATTGTAAAGCATGTCATGTTTGGTATCCATGTACTCGGCCTAAGATCATCTTTTTTATTTCAGCAAACATTTGGGCAATATAGTGTGTTTTAGTGCATTAAAATTTAAAAAAGTGTGTTTTTTCCCCAAAAAATGCGTTTGAAAAATCGCTGCGCAAATACTGTGTGAAAAAAAAATGGAACACCCACCATTTTAATCTGTAGGGCATTTGCTTTAAAAAAATATATAATGTTTGGGGGTTCAAAGTAATTTTCTTGCAAAAAAAAAAACTTTTTCATGTAAACAATAAGTGTCAGAAAGGGCTTTGTCTTCAAGTGCTTAGAAGAGTGGGTGATGTGTGACATAAGCTTCTAAATGTTGTGCATAAAATGGCAGGACAGTTCAAACCCCCCCCAAATGACCCCATTTTGGAAAGTAGATACCCCAAGCTATTTGCTGAGAGGCATGTCGAGTCCATGGAAAATTTTATATTGCGACACAAGTTGCGGGAAAGAGACAAATTTTTTTTTTTTTTTTGCACAAAATTGTCACTAAATGATATATTGCTCAAACATGCCATGGGAATATGTGAAATTACACCCCAAAATACATTCTGTTGCTTCTCCTGAGTATGGGGATACCACATGTGCGAGACTTTTTGGGAGCCTAGCCGCGCACGGGACCCCGAAAACCAAGCACCGCCTTCAGGCTTTCTAAGGGCGTGAATTTTTGATTTCACTCTTCACTGCCTATCACAGTTTCGGAGGCCATGGAATGCCCAGGTGGCACAAAACCCCCCCAAATTACCCCATTTTGGAAAGTAAACACCCCAAGCTATTCGCTAAGCGGTATAGTGAGTATTTTGCAGACCTCACTTTTTGTCACGAAGTTTTGAAAATTGAATAAAGCGAAAAAAAAAAGGTTTTTTCTTGTCTTTCTTCATTTTCAAAAACAAATGAGAGCTGCAAAATACTCACCATGCCTCTCAGCAAATAGCTTGGGGTGTCTACTTTCCAAAATGGGGTCATTTGGGGGGGTTTTGTGCCACCTGGGCATTCCATGGCCTCCGAAACTGTGATAGGCAGTGAAGAGTGAAATCAAAAATTTTCACCCTTAGAAATCCTGAAGGCGGTGATTGGTTTTCGGGGTCCCGTGCATGGCTAGGCTCCCAAAAAGTCCCACACATGTGGTATCCCCATACTCAGGAGAAGCAGCTAAATGTATTTTGGGGTGCAATTCCACATATGCCCATGGCCTGTGTGAGCAATATATCATTTAGTGACAACTTTGTGCAAAAAAAAAAATTGTCACTTTCCCGCAACTTGTGTCAAAATATAAAATATTCCATGGACTCAATATGCCACTCAGCAAATAGCTTGGGGTGTCTACTTTCCAAAATGGGGTCATTTGGGGGGGGGGGGTTTGTGCCACCTGGGCATTCCATGGCCTCTGAAACTGTGATAGGCAGTGAAGAGTGAAATCATAAATTTACACCCTTAGAAATCCTGAAGGCGGTGATTGGTTTGCGGGGCCCCGCACGCGGCTAGGCTCCCAAAAAGTCCCACACATGTGGTATCCCCATACTCAGGAGAAGCAGCAGAATGTATTTTGGGGTGCAATTCCACATAGGCCCATGGCCTGTGTGAGCAATATATCTTTTAGTGACAACTTTTTGTAAATATTTTATTTATTTTTTGTCATTATTCAATCACTTGGGACAAAAAAAATAAATATTCAATGGGTTCAACATGCCTCTCAGCAATTTCCTTGGGGTGTCTACTTTCCAAAATGGGGTCATTTGGGGGGGTTTTGTACTGCCCTGCCATTTTAGCACCTCAAGAAATGACATAGGCAGTCATAAACTAAAAGCTGTGTAAATTACAGAAAATGTACCCTAGTTTGTAGACGCTATAACTTTTGCACAAACCAATAAATATACGCTTATTGACATTTTTTTTACCAAAGACATGTGGCCGAATACATTTTGGCCTAAATGTATGACTAAAATTGAGTTTATTGGATTTTTTTTTATAACAAAAAGTAGAAAATATCATTTTTTTTCAAAATTTTCAGTCTTTTTCCGTTTATAGCGCAAAAAATAAAAACCGCAGAGGTGATCAAATACTATCAAAAGAAAGCTCTATTTGTGGGAAGAAAAGGACGCAAATTTTGTTTGGGTACAGCATTGCATGACCACGCAATTAGCAGTTAAAGCGACGCAGTGCCAAATTGGAAAAAGACCTCTGGTCCTTAGGCAGCATAATGGTCCGGGGCTCAAGTGGTTAATGTATACACCTTATGGGATTTATTATTATAAAACTTGGTATTTGTTTGATATATATATATACACACACACACACACACACACAATATATTACCAAAAGTATTGGGGCGCCTGCCTTTACACTCACATGAACTTTAATGGATTGCATTTGTGAACATATATGCATAAAGCATATATGTGGGTATGGCTGGCGGCTGCTGCTGTTCCCCAGATGGCTATGCAGGCTGGTGTCTGTTGTGTAGGGTGGCAAGGGGCAATGCTTGGAGTTGTTGCTACACAGGACACTGACTTTTTCAACTTTATTAAAATGTAACAAAATTACACTTTATTCAATCTATACACGAGTTTGTGATGTGCAGTGCAGTGCCTATAAAATGATCAACGGAAATATACGCTTTAATGTCAAAGTAAAAAGCAACCACTGCATAGTGGTTTAAATGAAGTGCAAAGACACAGTATAATATAACTTCCTGTCTACACCCCCTCATCTTTAATTCAAGATTCGGAAGATGTATCTTTGGCAGCAATTACACTCTCAAAAAGATACTGTACATCTTCATCAGTAGATGCATTTTTGGCAGCAATTACTTCTTTCCACATAGAGGGCTTTAAGCTGGACAGTCTCCCTATTAGACACCAACGTGGTCAGCCACTGCAATTCTTCTTTTCAGCTCCTCAAAGTTCTTTTGCCGTGAGGTGCCATGTTAAACTTCCAGTGACCAGTATGAGAGAGTGAGAGCGATAACACCAATTTAACACTCATGAGACCTTGTAACACTAACGAGTTACATGACACCAAGGAGGGAAAATGGCAAATTGGCCAATTTGGACATTTTTACTTAGGGGCGTACTCACTTTTTTGCCAGCTATTTAGACATTAATGGCTGTGTTTTGAGTTATTTTGAGGGGACAGCAAATTTACACTGTTTTTCAAGCTGTACACTCACTGCTTTACATAGTAGCAAAGTCATTTATTCAGTGTTGTTACATGAAAAGATATAATAAAATATTTACAAAAATGTGAGGGGTGTACTCATTAGGGTGTTTCATTTTCTAATGGAAAAAAAATAAACTGTAAAATTTTTGCAGACTTTGCTTACGCCCCGAGTGAGTGATATAAAAGATATATATGCTAAATTTCAAGAAGATTGGATAATATTTAGAGGTTGCACACTTTGATCAGTTCTGTAAAAGTAGGCAAAAAATACAATTTTTCAATGTTAATTACTTTTATTGGGAAAACTAGAAATCACAAACTTAAAAAATACTATTAAAACTATACACTAAGATTAATAGGTAATATGATAGGCAAAACATGTGTTCTATTAATCAACTTTGAACGATGCAATCCCTTGTATTCTGTCACGTCGTGGATCTCAAACAATTAAAAGAACGTCTTTGGTTTTATTAGTAACGAAATGGCTCAGGTCTTTTCCTTCAAAAACCACGTTTTTACCCCCTAATCGTTTCACTTCCTTTTTCTTTGCAGGTTTCTAAAATTTTAGTCATATTTTCCTTAAAAGCCTAAATAATACGTTTGTCCAAAAAAGCCAATCCTACGTTTGTTTCTGACAGATACCAAAGGTGTCTCTTAGCAACTGTGAGAGCACATTTTTTGATGTCTGCATCTGGGCAAGTGCTCAAAAGCTGTAGCATAAATGACTTCATAGCATCTAAATCATTCCTTTCATTCCCATCGCTTAGAGAAAAATATGATCTACCAAACTGAGATATTTAGATATCTCCAAATTAAAAATTTCTATACACCATTCCTAAAGGAGGATACACCATTATCCCAATTATCCATTTTTGAATCAATCTGTACAAAAGATCCATTTGCTAAAGGTACAATTTCATCACTTTATAATCAATTTTATGGAGTAGTAAATCTTAATAGACCCTCTTACGTTCAGAGGTGGGAGGAGGACCTGGGACGAACTTTAGAAGACACGGACTGGTCTAACATATGGCTCACATCTAAGTCATCTTCACCCAACATCTTAGCACTGGAGACAAACTATAAAGTCCTAACTCGCTGGTACCTTGTACCCGCTAGAGTGGCAAAATATTCACCTAATACCTCAGCTCTTTGTTTTCGAGGATGCCCAGAAATAGGCACACATTTACACATATGGTGGACGTGCCCAGTAATCCAAACCTTCTGGAAGGAAGTCTTCGTGATTGCATCTAAAATATTTAAAAAAATAATACAACCAGATCCATATATAACTTTACTTAATCTAAAACCGGAATGGTTAACACTCTCTCAATTCAAACTTATGATCCAACTAATAACGGCTGCAAAACAAACAGTGGCCAAGGCATGGAAATCTCCTACATTGGTACTAGCAGAAACAATTCACAGAATGAATAATACAAATGTCCCATGCTAAGATGGTAGCCATCGATCAAAATCAAATTCCAAAATTTGAAAAACTTTGGCATCCTTGGATAAAACAGTTCCTGTCAAATTTCAATGACTCTGTCCTGTTGCCATGGTAACAGATTAAATGACTTACAGAGATACCCATTCTAAGGCTTCAAAGAGAACTAAAAAGAAAAATAAACCGACGAGCGGGACAACCTTGTGGACCATACCTCTGCCTTTCTACCCTTTTTCTTCTTTCTCTTTCCTTTTCTCCACCTTACGATTAAAGCTCATTATCAGAAATTAATTGACCTATATACATACACTCTACCTGTAAACAATATGTATAGGTATAAATCATTTAAATACCTACAAAGGTAACTAAGGAAATGATATATATCTTTAATTTAGGTTTACGTGAACCCAATGTTTAATATTTGAAATTTCATGATATTTACCTATATAAACCCTACTGTAAAACAATGAGCTTACTTTATAGATCCTTGTAAACTTACTTTATGTATCTTTATAATATTGTATACTCAAACTTCTTTTCACAAGGAAAAGCTGTAGCATATCCAAATTTTTTGGAGCCCATCGACTTACAATTGCCTCATGCCAAAAGCGAACATTTATGAGGCTGACAAAATGTGCAACCCGTTTATTCCTCAACGACAATTGGAAGGAATGAATCAACTGTTTAGTGAAGAGGACAATTTTAGAGTCAAATATATTTTTATTAAGTTTGCAAGGTTATACAGAGCCATTTAACATTGGCAGAACATAGTATATAGCGATTAGCACGGTTGAGAATAATTTGTCTGTACACAAACATGTAAATACAGGGAGCGGAGTATATAAGAATGAATGTACACCAGTTCGGTTCAGATTCAATCCTATAAATAACATTTATACCATGCTATAATACAACGACTGTTCATTAATTTCAACGTCTGCTACTTGTATCATTAAAGGTATGGGGAGGAGAGAGTATTGGAAAGAAGAGAGAGAGAGAGGAGAAGAGGAGAGGAAGGGGGGTGGAGGACGGGTAAGGGTAGGGGGTTCAGGTCAAGCTGGCAGGCCCTGGGGCAACACAATGGGAGCTCCGGGTTGAATTTATTTAATCAGGTGGTTTTTAGCAGATTTTTCAAAGCATTGGAGGTGGCGTAATCAATCCATATTAGCCACATGGTTTGAAATTTATCATAAGTGTCATTATCTAAGGCAATCATCTCCTCCATTCGCATGATATCGTTGACAATGGAGACCCAAGAGGATAGTGGGGGGGTAGTGGTAGTTTTCCAGTAAAGTGGAATGAGTTGTCTAGCTGCTGAGAGGAAAAAACGAAGTAGGGATCGTTTCTGGGAGGGTATTGAACCCGGTAACATGGACAGCAGCGCTATTTCTGGTGTGGGCGTCGTAGGTTTATCGTAGAGGCTACTGTATACGGCAAAAACCTGTGACCAGAATGGTTGGATGGCATTGCAATTCCACCATATGTGGAGATAATTCCCCTCGGGATCGCCACATCTCCAACAGGTCGTGGCAGTAGAGGGAAAAATATTGTGTAACGATTGGGGGTCTCTGTACCATCGCGCCAGGAGCTTAAAATTCTTCTCTTGTATATGGCAAGAGATGGAGGACTTGTGTGTGAAGTGAAAAGACTTTTGCCAGTCATCAGGTGAAAAATCCTTGCCTAGGTCTGAGGCCCATCTCCTCGTGTAAGGTGGCAGTTGTTCATGGATCAGTGAGTGTAATAATTTGTAGATGGTGGATAGTAGATGTCTGGGAGTTTCCGAGAGAGAACACAGCCGCTCGTAGTCTGTTAGGGGTCTATGGGTGTGGGTAGAGGAGAACAGGTCAGAGCAGAAGGAGGAGATGCGTAAGGCTGTGAGCCAATTACCTCTATCTCCCGGGAGAACCGGTGCGCCCGTGCTGGGGTGTATGAATGAGTTGGCTGTAGGCCAGGTGTCCCGTGAAAAGAGGACAATTTTAAGTGCATATATTGTCTTTGCCATCCACCTTGCTTGATGCAGTGCCCCTGGGATCCTGAAACTGAAGTCGTTTTTAGACCAACCTCCTAGGTACAGGAGTGAGAGTTGTAATAACTGTAGTCTTTTGGATGACTTCCGTCTTTTAGGACATTTTGGATGTAGTTAACCATTTTCACTCATTCTTCTAGAAAGCCTTGAACGGGACTTTCTTTATCCAGCATTGTTGTATATGACTTCTTATCAAGTGAAGCCCACAGACTTTGCTTTGATAAAAGTGATCAATGTGTGCAACCCCTAAAAATTATCCATTCTTCTTGAAATTTGGCATATATATCTTTTACATCACCGAGACTCGGGGCGTAAGCAAAGCCATATGAAAATCACATCTTTGAAAAAATGAAACACCCTAATTATATATATACACATACACACACTATAATATATACACACACATATATATATATATATATATATATATATATATATATATATATATATATATATATACACACACACACACACACACACACACACACTGAGCAAAATTATAACACGCAACACTTTTGCGTTTGCCTCTATTTATCATGAGCTGAAGTCAAAGATCGCCAACTTTTTCTATGTACACAAAAGGCCCATTTCTCTCATCTCTGATCCATCCACCTCACAGGTGTGGCAAATCAAGATGCTGATTAGACAGCATGATTATTGGACAGGTGTGCTTTAGGCTGGCCAATAAAAGGCCACTCTAAAATGTGCAGTTTTATCACACAGCACAATGTCACAGATATTGCAAGTTTTGAGGGAGCATGCAATTGGCATGCTGACTGCAGGAATTTCCATCAGAGCTGTTGCCCTTGAATTGAATGTTCATTTCTTTACCATAAGCCATCTCCAAAGTCGTTTCAGAGAATTTGGCAGTACATCTAACTGGTCTCACAAAATGCAGACCACGTGTAACCACACCAGCCCAGGACCTCCACATCCAGCACCTTCACCTCGAAGATCGTCTGAAACCAGCCACCTGCTGCAACAATCGGTTTGCATAACCAAAGAATTTCTGCACAATTTGTCTCAGGGAAGCTTATTTGCATGCTCGTCATCCTCATTGGGGTCTTGACCTGACTGCAGTCCGTTGTAACCGACTTGAGTGGGCAAATGCTCACATTCGATGGCGTCTGGCACTTTGGAGAGGTGTTCTCTTCATGGATGAATCCCGGTTTTCACTGTACAGGGCAGATAGCAGATAGCATGTATGGCGTTGTGTGGGTGAGCAGTTTGCGGATGTCAACGTTGTGGATCGAGTGGGCCCATGGTGGCGATGGGGTTATGGCATGGGCAGGCATATGCTATGGACAACGAACACAGGTGCATTTTATTGATGGCATTCTGAGTGCACAGAGATACCGTGACGAGATCCTGAGGCCCATTGTGGTGTCATTCATCCACGATCATCACCTCATGTTGCAGCATGATAATGCACAGCCCCATTTTGCAAGGATCTGTACACAATTCCCGGAAGCTGAAAACATCCCAGTTCTTGCATGGCATACTCACCGGACATGTCACCCATGTTTGGGATGCTCTGGATTGGCATATACGACAGCGTGTTCCAGTTGTTGCCAATATCCAGCAACTTTGCACAGCCATTAAAGAGGAATGGACCAACATTCCACAGGCCACAATCAACAACCTGATCAACTCTATGCAAAGCTGATGTGCTGCACTGCGTGAGGCAAATGGTGCTCACACCAGATACTAATTGGTTTTCGGACCACCCGACTCCCCCAATACAGTAAAACTGCACATTTTATAGCGGCCTTTTAGCCAGCCCAAGGCACACCTGTGCAATAATCATCGTTTTAGAGCTAGAAATAGTGCCTGTAAAAGCACCTGAAAACTGCCTCCCATTCTCTGCAATGGGTGCTTTCACACCCGGGCGGTGCGCTTGCGGGACGTTCGGAAAAGTCCTGCACGCAGCATCTTTGCCTAAAAAAAAAAAAAAAAAGCGGTTCGAAAGCGACGCAACATGGGAGTTTTTAATCCCTTCTTTGGGATTAAAAGAGCCCCGCTAGTGGCTGAAAAAGCACCACTTAAACATCGGTAAAACGCCGCTAAAACAAGCGAACGTGGCTGTGGCCCCAGTGTGAAAGGGGTCTAAAGGCATTGTTTCATGGTACCACAATGTGTGGTAGTGTGAATGAAGCCTGCATTCATGCACATCAGATCCATTAAGAAACAGTTCTTTTTACATAGATATGCCACAATACAAATGTTGACTAATGCAATCATTTCACCCCTCTGTACCTAGGTGTGCATAATTACCAGCAACTATATGCATAACAGCACGTGGTGTCCATTTTGTGAGAACATATTTAGGCAATAAAGCACTGTTAATTCACCATGACTAATGTGGCCTGACCTTCATTACAAAGAACACAGTCTGTTATAGATGGTTAGGGGTCTATCTGAGAAAAAAGGAAGGGAGACCTAGCCCTAGAATTTGAACCTGCATAATAAAAGAAAAATTTCAAGCACTGCCACTTCCTTCCTCCTCTTCTGGTCTGGTGTCCAAAGACTATGCATTAAGCTTATAAAAAAAAACTCTCAGAATATAATAAGAAGCACCTCTGAAAGCACTAGACAGCCCTAAAGAATGCCATCCTCCCCAGATGGCCAACCTAAACCACTGAATCGGCGTGGGCATTTATAGTAACCCAGAGCTATATTAGTGGTGAACAATTGTCATTTTCTGAAATGTACTGCCTAGAGCGGTTTGCTAACAGGTGGACTCAACATCAGTTTCACTTTCCAGCAGTTGTACAATAATCCTGATACAATGAAGCTATTGTTTTTGTTTTTTTTTTTCTTCTTTTTTAACTCAGTTTTGTAGAAGAGCATAAAATCTACTTACAAAATGGACAAATGAGGAAAAAGTATATTTTTAATTTTAAGATAAACATTAGCATCTCAAACTGAAGTTTAAATTATGAAAATATGTTTGCTTAAGTACCATGTAAAGTACACATTGGCTTGACTTGATGTATTATAATATGCTTGGTATTTTGCTGTGTAGTTGCTGCACAGCAGCTTTTTATGCAGACTCTTGTGTAACACTTTCCAAATAGTCATCTCTCCACATGTTGACACAGAAGACAAATCCTTCAGCAGCCATTTACAATTGATATAAAGTATGTAACTTTCTCTTCTCTTGTGGACATCAGGTAGATGTAAAGCATCCCTAAATCAGTGATCTGGCTCGTAATCACAGTCCATCTGTTCTTAACTTATGCTAAGTGAGCAATCTTCAGCCCTCCTTGTCTTCCATTTCTAAAAAGTCTGTCAAAGTTGCTAAGTCTAGTGGGATGATCAGATATTCAACTCCATCTGCACCCTGCAAATAAAATAAAAAAAAGACACATTTTATGCATTTAACAAAGGGTCAAATGAATGTCAAAAACAGACTAAAAATATTTGGAGTCTGCTTTTCACTGATGCTGAGAAAGCATTTAACTGGGGGAACTGGGTCCTCATGTGTAAAGACAGATAACCGACCCTCTATGAATCACTGGAAAACAAAATAAAAAATACCCTCTCATTCTTTCTGCATAAACAGAATTAGATAAGGATACTCATTGTCCCCACTCTTTTTACTTTACATTTAAAACCGTTAATTAGTATATTTATTCATAGAATCAAAATTGGCTCAGGGGAATGGATGATACCTTGATTTTGTATTACAGGTCTACTGACCAATTTGACCCAATTCACTGTTGAAATTGAGAGTTTGGGCAGCTTTTCAGTTTTAAAATAACTTGCACTAAATCAGAACTGTTGCCATTAACTGTACTCCCAGCCACAATCCACAACTTCAAGTAAACCATTTTGTTTTTAGAGTCCATGTTCACTGAAATATCTGGGTATTTCACTCACTGACCATTACAGTGACCTATATTGCCAGAATATTTAACCCATACTACAAAATATTCGCAAGGATTTATATGCATGGAACAGATCCTCATTCACATTTTAAAAAATAACTCATTACTGAGGGTTTTGTTCTACTTGCAGATGATACCAATTGTGTTGCCTCAAACCTTCTTTTTGCAAATCAGGAGTTTATTTACATAGTTTGTATGGAAAAATGTATGGCAGGGAGGAATGCATTACGCTTTTCCTGGCTGCCCGTTCAGTTTTGGAGAGGACTTCGCCTTTAACGAACAATAACTTACATATATGGAATAAGATGGACCTTGATGGCTCCTTGGCACCACTAATATGATGGTTAGGGCCTGGATCTGAACCTGGGAACTCTTGGGTCTGACGATGTCTTTTTTTGCTGAGCCACCTGGAGTGCTGGGCAGCTCCCTGGACAATCCCTTGAAGGATCCTTCCTGAACTTTGTGTTGAACCTTAAACCCTTTGCTCCTCTCCTCTCATGAACTTTCTATTAAATGTCATGTCTTTGCACTTCCCGTTTGTCAGATTATTGTGCTTCCGCCAACCAATATCTCGCTCTTGTCAGTCCTGCTGCCATCTGAATCTTTGTTATTACCAACCCTTGACTTGTTCCTTGACTACACTTCTTGGTCCCAACCTGCGACCACTCCTTACTGAACTATGGCATGTTTATGGACTATGCTTCTGCTTATCTCTACCTACTATATCGGCCACTTGACCCCAGCTTGGTCAGCTCCTGATGGGGCGATCCTGAGGACCATGACCTGGTGCTAACATGCAGCAAAAAACCTCTCAACCATCAGGAGCTCTGGTGAACATCGGTTAGTACTTAAGATTCCGCACCCCAGATGAGTCCGTCATCCGTCAGAGTGACCTTCTGTACTCATCCAGCTGGTCATTGGGTGACTCTGCTGCTGCTATAGCTACTGCTCTTTAGATACTCTGAGGTAGAGCTATGTGAGACTTCCCATAGATAAACATTTCTTCTCTTCCTATGTATCTAATATTTTCTCTGTCCCCCAGTAATATAGTATCTTTACAATATAAAAAGTTGCTGATATCAAGCGTCTCACAAGGGAAGCTACCATCCATCCAGGAGTGGGAATGTGACCTAGAAGGACATGATCCTCCAGATTCACAAATGCAACGGACGTGTCAATTGACACACACGTCCTCCAGACTCCAAAACACAGGAGACTAATTATAAATTCTCACCCAGTGGTTCCTGAGTGCCCTGTAGCTTATCTCCACTCTTTTGGAGGGGATGAAGACAAAGAGATCTTCATACTTCTCTAAAAAAGGAGTGGCCCAAAATCAACCATTTTTGGATGGATATTAGATCACAGATTAAACAATTCTAGTTGGCTTTCCACATGCTCTGGTACCTTTTACCTACCCACAATCCCCATTAGCCACTATAAAAGAATAGTTCAACATCACAAATGCCCCGTACACACGGTCGGATTTTCCGACGGAAAATGTGTGATAGGACCTTGTTGTCGGAAATTCTGACCATGTGTAGGCTCCATCACACATTTTCCATCGGATTTTCCGACACACAAAGTTTGAGAGCAGGATATAAAATTTTCCGACAACAAAATCCGTTGTCGGAAATTCCGATCGTGTGTACACAAATCCTACGGACAAAGTGCCACGCATGCTCAGAATAAATAAAGAGATGAAAGCTATTGGCCACTGCCCCGTTTATAGTCCCGACGTACATGTTTTACGTCACCGCGTTCAGAATGATCAGATTTTCCGACAACTTTGTGTGACCGTGTGTATGCAAGACAAGTTTGTGCCAACATCCGTTGCAAATTGTTGTCGGAATGTCCGAACAAAGTCCGACCGTGTGTACGGGGCAACATACATTTTCTGAATGTGGCCAAAAGCTTAATACCCATCTTTTGAATTAAGGTGGGGCTTCCAACTAGAGCAGATTGGATTAGAAAGCTATCAGATATTATGGAGTCAGAATAATGGATAGCTACTTATAAAACACCAACAAAAATTCTATAGTACATGGGCTATATAGATCCACTATAACTGTGAAAAGATTGGATAGCACTCCTAGGATAATTTCAACACAGCTGAGAAATAGAGCTTCTTCACCTATTTAGAACTGAAGTTTAGCTTGCTGAAGATTTAAACACCTGCTATTAGGAATTTTAACACTATAGTTTTTGCGACAGCTTGGCCAAGGCCAGGTCTACATCCTGGATGGGACTATTTTATAGCTTTATGATTGTATTTTGAGTATTTCTCCTGTTTAGAGTTTCTACATTTTCTTCTCTCCTACTACTTATCCTTCCTGCTCTCTATATGCATTATCATGTAAGGTGTTATTTTACATCACTGTTCATGACATTATTACTATTATACAAGATTTATATACAACCAGCATCGCATTAATGATTTATATACAACCATTGCGTCGCATGAAATGCTTTCAGTAACGATATTGCATTTGATTTAGCTTTCTTTTCTGAACTTTCTCTGGATGCTAAACAAACACCCTTTAAAAACGATGCACTTGACTAATTTGAAAAAATAAAAATAGACAATATAAGCGGTTACAAATAATTTAAAAAAAAAAAAAAAAGAGTAATGTGTGTGTATACATTACTATTAAGCAGGTGCATAGAAATAATAAAAATAAACTGCGCTAAATGTCCTTTACTTTATCAATCATAGTGACATATACGTCTGAAATGAATGTTCAATGATATAGTCCAAATATCCCTTTTGGCAAGAAAAAGCACTCCGGGTCATCCAAATGCTACAACATGCACAGAAATGATTCACGATCCAGAGACCACGACAATGAATTGCCCTTACCAGAATGCCAGATATAGTAAGCGGATGGCTTAAAACCCAGCCGGGGCCTTTAGGATAGGGACCGATCAGCTCTATCAAAATACAGGCGTAGTTCCCTCAGTTCGATACCGAAAAAAAAGACAAAAAGGCTGGCCATAGTGTAGTATTGTTGGCAATCATGTATAGGCATGCACCTGAGACCAACACCCTATTGTGCACTTAAAACGAAAAGGTGATATCCCACCACCACAGCTGTAGAGTGTGCTTACCAACTTTCAGACTTTGCACTCATTGGGCTCTATGCCACACTGGAAGATTAAAAGCTGTATCAGGAAATTCTTATCCACAGTATACGACCCAAAAATGAGATAAATTGACCATAGTGTAATACATTCAACAAACCCTTTAATAAATAAAAGTAGTACACTTACAGACGATCAAATTTCGCATAGAATGTATAAAAACGCCGGCCGGCATAACAATCACGAAGCGGAGCTCGTCCTACTTCCTCATTCACGTGGTGACGTCACTGCGTGCGTGCCCAGAGGAA
Source organism: Lithobates clamitans (assembly GCA_037952925.1). Taxonomy (NCBI): domain Eukaryota; kingdom Metazoa; phylum Chordata; class Amphibia; order Anura; family Ranidae; genus Lithobates; species Lithobates clamitans. The sequence continues at coordinate 96,839 of JBBGZY010000061.1, forward strand.
GTAGGACGAGCTCCGCTCCGTGATTGTTATGCCGGCCGGCGTTTTTATACATTCTATGCGAAATTTGATCGTCTGTTTGTAAGTGTACTACTTTTATTCATTAAAGGGTTTGTTGAATGTATTACACTATGGTCAATTTATCTCATTTTTGGGTCGTATACTGTGGATAAGGATTTCCTGATACAGCAATCAATCTCCCAGTGTGGCATAGAGCCCAATGAGTGCAAAGTCTGAGAGTTGGTAAGCACACTCTACAGCTGTGGTGGTGGGATATCACCTTTTCGTTTTAAGTGCACAATAGGGTGTTGTTCTCAGGTGCATGCCTATACATGATTGCCAACAATACTACACTATGGCCAGCCTTTTTGTCTTTTTTTCGGTATCGAACTGAGGGAACTACGCCTGTATTTTGATAGAGCTGATCGGTCCCTATCCTAAAGGCCCCGGCTGGGTTTTAAGCCATCCGCTTACTATATCTGGCGTTCTGGTAAGGGCAATTCATTGTCGTGGTCTCTGGATCGTGAATCATTTCTGTGCATGTTGTAGCATTTGGATGACCCGGAGTGCTTTTTCTTGCCAAAAGGGATATTTGGACTATATCATTGAACATTCATTTCAGATATATATGTCACTATGATTGATAAAGTAAAGGACATTTAGCGCAGTTTATTTTTTATTATTGTTATCTTGTGTTTTCACACTGTCTACTGCTGCTTCATCTTATCGTTCCAGCGTGGCATTTTTTACTGTATAGGTGCATAGAAATGTGTAAAGTAAGAAGGCTTTCAAAAATATATATTTTTAAATGCTTATTCTTATCAATTTACAAAATGCAAAGCGAGGGAACGCCAAATCAAATCTAAACCAGCATCAATTATTACACTTGCACAAAGTCAGGGATTTTGTAGCATTAGGTGTATGATTAATCAATTACACCAAGCAGGTGCTAATAATCATCAATATCATATTTAGGTTGAAACACAGTCATTAATTGAAACAAAGTGCTGCGTAGGAGGCTTAACACTGGGTAAGGAACAACCAAACTCTGCTACTAAGGTAAGGTTGTAGAAGACTGTTTAATGTCACAGGTCATACACCATGGCAAGACTGAGCACTGCATCAAAACACAGGGTAGTTATACAGCATTAATTCAAAACCAAAAAGGTGTATACTGCGCTATCCCTATGAAGTATTCGATAAACAAAAAAGCGAAAAACCTATGTCTGTGAAAAACTTAAGAAAAAATTAATGCTGCTGCAACCCTAAATGTGAGACAACCTCCATTAAAAAATACTGTACAAAAATAGGCTGCGCTGCTATAAATAAGTGAGTGTGGTCATGAACCCTTTATGAGACCAGAACATATGCACCTAAATGTGAAAAAAACGATAGATAATATGGAAAAGAGATGATGATACCTGGAACATACATAAATAACCACAAATGTGTGACATATAGGGTTAATCCTTATATATATATATATATATATATATATATATATGCAATCAAACACTAGGTGAGTTGAACAAGGTCCTTATATGAAACGTTCCTTTGTAAAAAAATGTGTCCTTCACCACTAAAATTAAAAGGCATCAATATATTGGTGAAAAAAATAAAACACCACTCTTCCGCTGATGTGAAGCATGCACTGTTGTCACCCTGAAGTACGTGAAGACAAAGAAATTCCTCCACCAAACAAAACGATCTGCCCCTTACCAGATATTATGATCTCTTGTTTAAGGAGATCATATATGCAGGTGACTGTGTCCCCCAGCCACTGGGTCTTTTATCGAAAATATGGCTCCAAGGGTCACCTCTCAGGGGGTCCGCTAGATGTTAAGCTGGCACTCAAATCCCAAGAATGAAAAAAAGAGCTCCATAGCGTAATTCTGACATTTATTGGTAAAAAAATCAAAAGAAATGCACTTACAGTGTTGTAGATTTAAAATCGCGTGTATACACGCGATTTTAAATCTACAACACTGTAAGTGCATTTCTTTTGATTTTTTACCAATAAATGTCAGATTTACGCTATGGAGCTCTTTTTTTCATTCTTGGGATTTGAGTGCCAGCTTAACATCTAGCGGACCCCCTGAGAGGTGACCCTTGGAGCCATATTTTCGATAAAAGACCCAGTGGCTGGGGGACACAGTCACCTGCATATATGATCTCCTTAAACAAGAGATCATAATATCTGGTAAGGGGCAGATCGTTTTGTTTGGTGGAGGAATTTCTCTGTCTTCACGTACTTCAGGGTGACAACAGTGCATGCTTCACATCAGCGGAAGAGTGGTGTTTTATTTTTTTCACCAATATATTGATGCCTTTTAATTTTAGTGGTGAAGGACACATTTTTTTACAAAGGAACGTTTCATATAAGGACCTTGTTCAACTCACCTAGTGTTTGATTGCATATATATATATATATATATATATATATATATATATATATATATATATATATATATATATATATATATATATATATATATATATATATATATATATATATATATATATATAAATAAAAGGATTAACCCTATATGTCACACATTTGTGGTTATTTATGTATGTTCCAGGTATCATCATCTCTTTTCCATATTATCTATCGTTTTTTTCACATTTAGGTGCATATGTTATGGTCTCATAAAGGGTTCATGACCACACTCACTTATTTATAGCAGCGCAGCCTATTTTTGTACAGTTATACAGCATTAGCAAGGTCTTTCCCTAGCGAAGACTTCAAAGCAAACTGGCGTTTCAAGATGTGCTGCTCAAGCACTTTTGAAGATGCACAAAAAACAGGCAACACTGAGGACCAGAGACGCAGTGGTCAGCCAAGGAAACCTAATGCAGCAAATGAAAGACCACGTCATGCTTACTTTCCCTCTGGTCAGATGTCCGGCAGCGCCATCAGTACAGAACTGATGGAAACCAGTGGGACCCAGGTACACCCATCTACTGTCCAGAGCCAGAAGTGATCTATATGGAAGAATTGCGACCAAAAAGCCATACCTCCAACATGGAAACAAGGCTAAGTGACTCAACTATGCACGAAAACATAGGAACTGGGGAGCAGAAAAATAGCAGAAGGTGCTCTGGACTGATGATCAAAATTAAATTATTTGGCAGTTTGTGTGCCAAACTATCTTCAGGTTAAAAGAACAAGGAATGCCAGAAGTGATGGTTTGGCCGCCATAGAGCCCTGATCTCAACATCGAGTCTGTCTGGGATTACATGAAGAGACAGAAGGAGTTAAGGCAGCCTACGTCTGTGGTTAGTCCTCCAAGAGGTTTGGAACAACCTACCTGCAGAGTGCCTTCAAAAACTGTGTACAAGTGTACCGAAAAGAAATTATGCTGTTTTGACTGCAAAGGGTGGTCACACCATATATTGATTTGGATTTCTCTTCTTTTTATTTTTATCAATTAAAAAAATGGAAAGTAAATGAACTATTAATATGTCCATTTTTGAAAGCATTCTTAGATTACAGCATTATTTCACACTTAAAACTTTCTTTACTACAGATAAATAAAAGTGGGTATTTTCAATGGAAAGTCCAAACCAATAACATAAAACTGACAGAACTGGGCGGATTACCAACATGACAAAGGAACAGAAAAATGTATATGTACTGTACAATACAATGTTGTTTTTAAATCTTTAACTCATTCTTGATCAGAAGTCATTGATGCCGACAGTTGCACTAATAAATAGAAGCAATGCAGACTGAAGGTGGCAGTCAACACCTGTAGACTAAAGGCCTTTTTATTTTTGTCAATAGACTCTACAGAAGGCATGAGATAACAATATCATATCCACATAGTGATCACATGATTGGGAAGGGCATTTATTGTGTCCACAGTACAGGCATTGTGCAGAGGAAGGTTGATATATAGACCGTGACATGTTATACACAGAGGTCTACATGGTTTTCTTTAACCTTACACTGGTAAAATATATTTCACCAAATATCAAAAGCATTGGTTCTGAATCTTTGTAACCATTTTGTTTGTATAATGTAAAATATGAATGGCACATCAGCCACTAGAGGGCACATCTATCCAGTTTTATGAAATGCATGACCTAGCCTAACAACTCCTGTTACATTACACTGAATCGTAGCTGTAACACTGGTATAGCCCACATTCTAGATCCTTACCTCTGGCCCAAAAAGATGGACATATCTACATTAATGTATAATTAAAGGCAAAACTTTTATTTAGCTTTGGATAGGGTGGAAAAGGAATTAGAACCCTGTCAGATTTTATTGCCATCTGTACCCCTGTTCCGTCAGATTAGGCGACCTGTCAAATTTTGTAACTGATGTGACGTTCTGTCACGTCCATCTTGGTACACCCCACAGTCGCCCACATTAAGGATAAAGTGAGAAGGCGGCAAGCAGTCATCTTTTTACACCCACCGGAATCTTGCATTTCACACTTAGTTTTTACCAGTTAACTGAGCTTATATATAGTGAAATACAGTATTTAGAAATCCATGTGGCTGTTTTGATGTTGAATTTTAAAAGCAGCAGTGTTCTGTCAGATGAGCATGCTTGTCGCTTGCTTTTAAAATTCACCATGAAAACAGTCAGATGGATTTCAAAACACTGTATTTCACTATATAAGCTCAGATAACTGGTAAAAAATAAGTGTGAAATGCAAGACTTCGGTGGGTGTAAAAAGATGTCCGCTTGCCGCCTTCTCACTGTATCCTTACTGTGGCTGACTGCGGGGTGTACCAAGATGGCCATCGCAGAATGTCACTTCCGTTGCAAAATCTGACGGGTGGCCAAATCTGACGGAACACCCACATTAAGGACATTTATGCTCTCTTGTCCCGTTTACCATCATCATTGAAAGTGAAAGTAAATAAAATCCCACATTTTGGGTTATCCCCAGAAAAATAATAGAGAGGAAATCTTACAATGGGGACACCCATTTTTGTGAACTCGGGGTTTCCTAGGGATTCCCTTAATTTGTAGGGATTTCCTCTCACTTTCTGTTTGGCTATTGAACAGGAAGGGAAAGGAAATCTTTGAAATGGGACACAGATGGCGAAAAAAAACTGATGGGTTATTAGCCTCCCTTGCTCTATACAAAATGAAAAAAAAAGTTTTGCCTAGGAGTTCTGCTTTAACCACTTGCCGACCGCCGCACGACGATGTACGTCGACAAAGCGGCACGGGCAGGCAAAAGGGCTTACCTGTACGTCCCTGCCTGCCCGCGGGTGGGGGGTCCGATCGGACCCCCCCCCGGTGCCTGCGGCGGTCGGCAAATGTCCCCCGGCGATCGGTGGTGAGGGGGAGGCCATCCATTCGTGGCCCCCCCCTCGCGATCGCTCCCAGCCAATGGAATCATTTCCCTGCCTCTGTATTGTAAACAGAGGCAGAGGAAATGATGTCATCTCTCCTCGGCTCGGTATTTTCCGTTCCGGGCCGAGGAGAGAAGACTGTAATGTGAGTGCACCAAACACTACACACACAGTAGAACATGCCAGGCACACATTTCACCCCGATCCCCCCCCCGATCGCCCCCCGATCCCCCCCCGATCACCCCCCCCCCCCTGTCACAAACTGACACCAAGCAGGTTTTTTTTTTTTTTTTTTTTTTTTCTGATTACTGTATTGGTGTCAGTTTGTGTCAGTTAGTGTGTTAGGGCAGTGAGTCTTAGGCCCCCTTTAGGTCTAGGGTACCCCCCTAACCCCCCTAATAAAGTTTTAACCCCTTGATCACCCCCTGTCACCAGTGTTGCTAAGCGATCATTTTTCTGATCGCTGTATTAGTGTCGCTGGTGACGGTAGTTAGGGACGTAAATATTTAGGTTCGCCGTCAGCGTTTTATAGCGACAGGGACCCCCATATACTACCTAATAAAGGTTTTAACCCCTTGATTGCCCCCTAGTTAACCCTTTCACCACTGATCACCGTATAACCGTTACGGGTGACGCTGGTTAGTTTGTTTATTTTTTATAGTGTCAGGGCACCCGCCGTTTATTACCGAATAAAGGTTTAGCCCCCTGTACGTCTAGGGTACCCCCCTTACCCCCCTAATAAAGTTTTAACCCCTTGATCACCCCCTGTCGCCAGTGTCGCTAAGCGATCATTTTTCTGATCGCTGTATTAGTGTCGCTGGTGACGGTAGTTAGGGACGTAAATATTTAGGTTCGCCGTCAGTGTTTTATAGCGACAGGGACCCCCATATACTACCTAATAAATGTTTTAACCCCTTGATGGCCCCCTAGTTAACCCTTTCACCACTGATCACCGTATAACCGTTACGGGTGACGCTGGTTAGTTCGTTTATTTTTTATAGTGTCAGGGCACCCGCCGTTTATTACCGAATAAAGGTTTAGCCCCCCGATCGCCCGGCGGTGATATGCGTCGCCCCAGGCAGCGTCAGATTAGCGCCAGTACCGCTAACACCCACGCACGCAGCATACGCCTCCCTTAGTGGTATAGTATCTGAACGGATCAATATCTGATCCAATCAGATCTATACTAGTGTCCCCAGCAGTTTAGGGTTCCCAAAAACGCAGTGTTAGCGGGATCAGCCCAGATACCCGCTAGCACCTGCATTTTGTCCCTCCGCCCAGCCCACCCAAGTGCAGTATCGATCGATCACTGCCACTTACAAAACACTAAACGCATAACTGCAGCGTTCGCAGAGTCAGGCCTGATCCCTGCGATCGCTAACAGTTTTTTTGGTAGCGTTTTGGTGAACTGGCAAGCACCAGCCCCAGGCAGTGTCAGATTAGCGCCAGTACCGCTAACACCCACGCACGCAGCATACACCTCCCTTAGTGGTATAGTATCTGATCGGATCAATACCTGATCCGATCAGATCTATACTGGCGTCCCCAGCAGTTTAGGGTTCCCACAAACGCAGTGTTAGCGGGATCAGCCCAGATACCTGCTAGCACCTGCGTTTTGCCCCTCCGCCCGGCCCGGCCCAGCCCACCCAAGTGCAGTATCGATCGATCACTGACACTTACAAAACACTAAACGCATAACTGCAGCGTTCGCAGAGTCAGGCCTGATCCCTGCGATCGCTAACAGTTTTTTTGGTAGCGTTTTGGTGAACTGGCAAGCGCCAGCGGCCTAGTACACCCCGGTCGTAGTCAAACCAGCACTGCAGTAACACTTGGTGACGTGGCGAGTCCCATAAGTGCAGTTCAAGCTGGTGAGGTGGCAAGCACAAGTAGTGTCCCGCTGCCACCAAAAAGACAAACACAGGCCCGTCGTGCCCATAGTGCCCTTCCTGCTGCATTCGCCAATCCTAATTGGGAACCCACCGCTTCTGCAGCGCCCGTACTTCCCCCATTCACATCCCCAACCAAATTCAGTCAGCTGCATGAGAGGCATTTTTATGTCCTCCCGAGTACCCCTACCCAACGAACCCCCCCAAAAAAGATGTTGTGTCTGCAGCAAGCGCGGATATAGACGTGACACCCGCTATTATTGTCCCTCCTGTCCGGACAATCCTGGTCTTTGCATTGGTGAATGTTTTGAACGCTACCATTCACTAGTTGACTATTAGCGTAGGGTACAGCATTGCACAGACTAGGCACACTTTCACAGGGTCTCCCAAGATGCCATCGCATTTTGAGAGACCCGAACCTGGAACCGGTTACAGTTATAAAAGTTAGTTACAAAAAAAAGTGTAAAAAAAAAAAAAAAACACAAACAAAAATATAAAAAAAAAAAAAAAATAGTTGGCGTTTTATTGTTCTCTCTCTCTCTATTCTCTCTCTATTGTTCTGCTCTTTTTTACTGTATTCTATTCTGCAATGTTTTATTGTTATTATGTTTTATCATGTTTGCTTTTCAGGTATACAATTTTTTATACCTTACCGTTTACTGTGCTTTATTGTTAACCATTTTTTTGTCTTCAGGTACGCCATTCACGACTTTGAGTGGTTATACCAGAATGATGCCTGCAGGTTTAGGTATCATCTTGGTATCATTCTTTTCAGCCAGCGGTCAGCTTTCATGTAAAAGCAATCCTAGCGGCTAATTAGCCTCTAGACTGCTTTTACAAGCAGTGGGAGGGAATGCCCCCCCCTCCCCCAACGTCTTCCGTGTTTTTCTCTGGCTCTTCTGTCTCAACAGGGAACCTGAGAAAGCAGCCGGTGATTCAGCCAGCTGACCATAGGGCTGATCAGAGACCAGAGTGGCTCCAAACATCTCTATGGCCTAAGAAATCGGAAGCTACGAGCATTTTATGACTTAGATTTCGCCGGATGTAAACAGCGCCATTGGGAAATTGGGAAAGCATTTTATCACACCGATCTTGGCGTGGTCAGATGCTTTGAGGGCAGAGGAGAAATCTAGGGTCTAATAGACCCCAATTTTTGCAAAAAAGAGTACCTGTCACTACCTATTGCTATGATAGGGGATATTTACATTCCCCGAGATAACAATAAAAATGATTTAAAAAAAAAAATGAAAGGAACAGTTTAAAAATAAGATAAAAAAATAATAATAATAATGAAAAAAAAAAAAAAAAAAAAAAAAAAAAGCACCCCTGTCCCCCCTGCTCTCGCGCTAAGGCGAACGCAAGCGTCGGTCTGGCGTCAAATGTAAACAGCAATTGCACCATGCATGTGAGGTATCACCGCGAAGGCCAGATCGAGGGCAGTAATTTTAGCAGTAGACCTCCTCTGTAAATCTAAAGTGGTAACCTGTAAAGGCTTTTAAAGGCTTTTAAAAATGTATTTAGTTTGTCGCCACTGCACGTTTGTGCGCAATTTTAAAGCATGTCATGTTTGGTATCCATGTACTCGGCCTAAGATCATCTTTTTTATTTCACCAAACATTTGGGCAATATAGTGTGTTTTAGTGCATTAAAATGTAAAAAAGTGTGTTTTTCCCCAAAAAATGCGTTTGAAAAATCGCTGCGCAAATACTGTGTGAAAAAAAAAAATGAAACACCCACCATTTTAATCTGTAGGGCATTTGCTTTAAAAAAAAAAATAATGTTTGGGGGTTCAAAGTAATTTTCTTGCAAAAAAAAATTATTTTTTTATGTAAACAATAAGTGTCAGAAAGGGCTTTGTCTTCAAGTGGTTAGAAGAGTGGGTGATGTGTGACATAAGCCTCTAGATGTTGTGCATAAAATGCCAGGACAGTTCAAAACCCCCCCAAATGACCCCATTTTGGAAAGTAGACACCCCAAGCTATTTGCTGAGAGGCATGTTGAGTCCATGGAATAATTTATATTGTGACACAAGTTGCGGGAAAGAGACAATTTTTTATTTTTTTTATTTTTTTTTGCGCAAAGTTGTCACTAAATGATATTTTGCTCAAACATGCCATGGGAATATGTGAAATTACACCCCAAAATACATTCTGTTGCTTCTCCTGAGTATGGGGATACCACATGTGTGGGACTTTTTGGGAGCCTAGCCGCGTACGGGACCCCAAAAACCAAGCACCGCCTTCAGGCTTTCTAAGGCCGTAAATTTTTGATTTCACTCTTCACTGCCTATCACAGTTTCGGAGGCCATGGAATGCCCAGGTGGCAAAAAACCCCCCCAAATGACCCCATTTTGGAAAGTAGACACCCCAAGCTATTTGATGAGAGGTATAGTGAGTATTTTGCAGACCTCAGTTTTTGTCACAAAGTTTTGAAAATTGAAAAAAGAAAAAAAAAATTTTTTTTTCTCGTCTTTCTTTATTTTCAAAAACAAATGAGAGCTGCAAAATACTCACCATGCCTCTCAGCAAATAGCTTGGGGTGTCTACTTTCCAAAATGGGGTCATTTGGGGGGGTTTGTGCCACCTGGGCATTCCATGGCCTCCGAAACTGTGATAGGCAGTGAGGAGTAAAATCAAAAATGTACGCCCTTAGAAATCCTGAAGGCAGTGATTGGTTTTCGGGGCCCCGTACGCGGCTAGGCTCCCAAAAAGTCTCACACATGTGGTATCCCCATACTCAGGAGAAGCAGCTAAATGTATTTTGGGGTGCAATTCCACATATGCCCATGGTCTGTGTGAGCAATATATCATTTAGTGACAACTTTGTGCAAAAAAAAATAAAAAAAATAAAAATTTGTCACTTTCCCGCAACTTGTGTCAAAATATAAAACATTCCATGGACTCAACATGCCTCAAAGCAAATAGCTTGGGGTGTCTACTTTCCAAAATGGGGTCATTTGGGGGGGTTTTATGCCATCTGGGCATTTTATGGCCTTCAAAACTGTGATAGGTAGTGAGGAGTAAAATCAAAAATGTACGCCCTTAGAAATCCTGAAGGCAGTGATTGGTTTTCGGGGCCCCGTACGTGGCTAGGCTCCCAAAAAGTCCCACACATGTGGTATCCCCATACTCAGGAGAAGCAGCTAAATGTATTTTGGGGTGCAATTCCACATATGCCCATGGCCTGTGTGAGCAATATATCATTTAGTGACAACTTTTTGTAATTTTTTTTTTTTTTTTGTCATTATTCAATCACTTGGGACAAAAAAAATGAATATTCAATGGGCTCAACATGCCTCTCAGCAAATTCCTTGGGGTGTCTACTTTCCAAAATGGGGTCATTTGTGGGGGTTTTGTACTGCCCTGCCATTTTAGCACCTCAAGAAACGACATAGGCAGTCATAAATTAAAGGCTGTGTAAATTCCAGAAAATGTACCCTAGTTTGTAGGCGCTATAACTTTTGCGCAAACCAATAAATATACACTTATTGACATTTTTTTTACCAAAGACATGTGGCCGAATACATTTTGGCCTAAATGTATGACTAAAATTGAGTTTATTGGATTTTTTTTAGAACAAAAAGTAGAAAATATCATTTTTTTTCAAAATTTTCGGTCTTTTTCCGTGTATAGCGAAAAAAATAAAAACGGCAGAGGTGATCAAATATCATCAAAAGAAAGCTCTATTTGTGAGAAGAAAAGGACGCAAATTTCGTTTGGGTAGAGCATTGCATGACCGCGCAATTAGCAGTTAAAGCGACGCAGTGCTGAATTGTAAAAAGTGCTCTGGTCAGGAAGGGGGTAAAACCTTCCGGGGCTGAAGTGGTTAAGTAGCTTTACCAATTGGAATCTAAAGCATTACCTTAAAAGCGGAATTCCACCCACATTTATCACTCCTCACCATGCAGCACTAATGTGCACCCTTAAAATGAATTGGCAATTTATAATTTTTTTTTCTGTTCACTTACCCGATTTTATGCCTATATCTAATTTCACTTCCTCCTTTAGTGGCAGCGGCAATGTCTGTCATTTCTGGTTTGCATTGGCTCCTGGGAGATGTGTGTCATCAATCCCAGGAGGCAATGGACGAAATCTTGGTCAGCTTGACCTGGCACTGCTCTTGTAACATTTAACATTGGCCTCCTTGGCAAATCTTGGTCAGCTTGACATGACACTGCTCCCGAACCATAAGTGACAGGGACAGGAAACAGCACCGAGAGGGGACCCAGTACTATGAGGATACCATTGAGTAGAGCGGTGGGGATGCAGTTTTGGTGTCAGTCAGGAATTTGTCAGAGGATAAGTTCCAGTGGATGCAATTAAGGAGAGCTCCAGGGGGGTGCAGCTATAGGGTGAGGTAACTCCTAGCAGTGTAACTGACATTTTGTGCCTGCAGACCGAGTTTGGAGAATGTAAACATCTTCTGTCTGTTATCCCCTTTCCTGTTATTGCATGCCGTACAGAGCCATGGCATTCTGTACAGTAATGATTAAGCCAACTTGTATTGTGTGAAACATGCCTACCAGGCAAGTTGTGGTGTCACTTTTGGGATGTCCAATAAAGGATCTTGGAACTAGTCCTGGTGTGCAGCCATTTCTTTATTCAACATGCCGTGGCATGTTCGGCTTGCGTTATCAGAAAAGGGAACGACGGAGTTGATTTTTGCCTGAGGTAAGAACACCTTTTTCTGGGCTGTATCTATGATCAGACCCAAATACTCTAGCTTTTTTAGCGGTTTTAAGGAAGATTTCTCCAAGTTGAGAATCCAAACCAGACTTTTCAGGTAATTGGTTGTAATGCGTACACTTTGCTCCAAACGAGCCACCTATTAGCAATAGATCGTCTAGGTACACCAAGACTGTTATGCCCTGTGCCCTTAACCTGGCTAGAGGTGGGGCCAGTACTTTTGTGAACACCCGGGGTGCTGTAGCTAGCCTGAAGGGCAAGGCTACAAACTGAAAGTGCAGCTGTTCTACTTCGAACCGCAGAAACCTTTGGTGAGCGGGAAATATAGGGACATGCAGATATGCATCTCTGATGTCGATTGATGTCAGAAGTTCTCCTTGTAGGATAGAAATTACTGACCGGCTCCATGCGAAAGGAGCGGATCTTCAGGAACTGATTTAGATTTTCTAGATCTAGAATGGGTCTGACACCCCCATTCGGTTTTGGTACCTTAAAGAGGTTTGAATAAAACCCCAAACCTTGCTCTTCTGTGGGGATCTGTATGATCACCCCCTGAGCTAGTAATCAGTCTAATGCCCAAAAAAGAGATTGCCTTTTCCCTGGATCTTTGGGAACCTTTGATCTCAGAAAACGAGACAGTGGAAACTCCCGAAATTCTAGTCTGTATCCCAGAGACACCATGGGGGGTGGGGGTGCCTCTTCACAATGAGGCTTTAGAATTCTGCTTTGCAGATTTCCGGCCCCAGGTCTTCTTCAGTGCCTGGGCCTGACCCTGAGGCTTTCCTCTAGAGTTTGACGGTGGAGGCCGTCACCGCTGCCTAGAGGCGGATGCCCCTGGCGCAGGGGAAAGAGTCAGTTTAAATGAAGGACGTTTATACTTTCTTTTGACAGGCAAAAGAGTACACTAGAAATCGTTTGAATGTTTTCGTCCAAATCCTCCCCAAATAGTCGATCCCCATGAAAAGGAAAACTAGTCAGAAGCTTTTTGCAAGGTGCTTCGGCTGACCAATTTTTTAACCACAGGGTGCTACGCATGTGTACTAGCACAAGCGCAAGGCAGGACGCCTGGTGAATAAAATCTTTCATGGGGTCTATGGCAAAACTTAGCGCCCTTGGTAGTTTGGCCAAATCGCAGGCCTGTTGTGCAGGGACCTCTTTAAGGGCCTGTCTAAACTGGTCCCTTAGGGACTGACAGATGCCTATTGCCACAACTGCAGGCTGAGTAACCGCACCTGCCGAAGAAAAAAAGAATTTTAACAGAAATTCCAATCTTTTATCAGTTGGATCTTTAAGCATTTGTGCATTGTCTACTGGACAATTTAGACTATTATTCACACTGGAAATCGCAGCTTTAACTGCTGGTACCTTCCATCTTTTGGTGAATTTCTCCTCCATAGGATAGAGTGCTGTGAATCTCTTTGGAGGGAGAAAATGCTTATCTGGGTGATCCCCATTCAGTATAAATAAGCTTTTTTAAATAATGCATGTACAGGAAACACATGAAAAGGCTGTGGGGGTTTTAGGGAACCTAAAGAAGAAACAGAACTATCAGCTGACTCTGCTAGAGGTTAAGCTTAAAGGGGCATGAACCATCTCTAAGAGGAGTAATCGGTTTGCCTTTCTTCCTGATCACCTGAGGCTAACACCTCATCCTCTACCCACTGTTCCCTTGGTAAGGGGTCTGAGGTGGGGGAGGGGGATCTAACACGCTTTCTATCCTTTTGGATAGAGAATGCTAAAGTCGCTAATCTTCCTTCTAGGCCCTGCAGGGCAGAGGAAAAGCATCTTCAGTCACGTATACAGGGGCTGAAATGTGAGAAGCGGTCGCACCACCAATTGGTCCCAATGACTCACCCTGGCTTGCCATATCTGGTATCTCAGGCGAGGATGACAGTGTATAGACACTAATGGAGTTCCCAGCACCTGGGGGTGGAATTTTTTGGTACCTTTGGGGTGTCTTTTTTGGGAGCCATAGTGCTGAGCAAAAACAGAGGCACTAAGTAAATGCACAACTCGCTGAGCAAAATAGTCTAGCAAAAGACAATGCTAAAAAAGTTCAGCTTTAGTGTTGTTATAAATGTTATTTCCTGTACTGGAAATTCCTGCATCAACCTTACGTGCCCCCAGCGCTCTTGTGTCCTGTGTGTCTGACTCCAGCTGTTAGCTGTCTCCTGTCCCCAGCGCCGTGTGCTCCTCGTGTACTTACGTCCCGCACACGGCGCCGTGCCTTAGCCATGCCCTTAAGCCACACCCCCTCTGTCAATCAACGTCCCCATCTGTTTTAATTAGCCCTAGTCTGTGCACGCGCGGACAGCATTGATACGCTCCTTAAGCGAGAGGTGAGGCAAGGGAGGGCTGGGAGGTGGGAAGTGTAAAAACGTCCTGTTAAGAATAAAAGAATAAACTCATATATGAAAAGCTTCTGCCGCATCGGGGGGGGGGGGGGGGGAATGGGGGATACAAGCTACAGTTGTACTTCCCTCCCCCAGGGGGGAAATGTACTGGATAAGGGTCCCCCTGGCTTGCTGAGACCACACACATGCTGTTTAGCTGGGACTTCTGAGCTGACTGAGAAGCAACGTACTAAGGTATGCATTTACTCCCTCTAGTGGAGACTTTAGGCATGAAAACATTTTACTTATGTAAGAAAAAACGTGGACTTTTTACAGTTCCTAAGCTTCTGCCCTAACCTTTTCCTCGCTGCAGGATACTGCTATAATAGACAGATCCAAACTTCACCCATCACGGTGGGCTGCGTTAGCAAACCTTCAAGGACCGGTCCCTATTATAGGGGTTCCACTCCCTTGGACCTGTATAGCACCCCTCTGAAAAAAAAACTTTAGGTAATGTAGCATGACCAAAAAAGTCCTGGGTCCTGGGGTCCAGTCCTGCAAAGTGAGGCGTTACAGGCAAAACCTCGTGCTTCGTATACGAGGCCCGGGTACCATCCACCTTGGCCTCAGTGGCACTTTGGATAAATCCGGTCTATGGAGGCGGTTTAAATCCAGCAGGGATCCCTCCAGCTTTGGAGCTCTTCAGAATACATCTTCACTTGTGACCAACACCTTAGACACTGGCGAAAAAAACTGAGGTACTCCTGGAAAAAGGAGGGGTTATATAGGGAGTGAACTTCCTGTATTGGGTATACCAGTGTCCATCACCTGAAGGTGCCTATATACCCACATAGTGATTACTATGGTGCTCTGTGTCCCATGATGTACGATAAAGAAAGCTATGTTTTAGCAAGAACATATGTCAGGTGTGCGTTTTCCAATCTTGGAATACTTTCTCAATACAGGCAGTCCCCAAGTTACAAATGAGATAGGGTCTGTAGGTCTGCTCTTAAGTTGAATTTGTTTGTATTTCGAAACAAGTACATTAAAAGTGTAGCTCCAGCCAAAAAAAAAATGTTTACTTTTTTTTGGATAGCATAGGGAAGGGTTAACTCCCCTGTAAGGTTTGTTTTGCTGTCTGTGCCCCTGTCCAGAAGATTTCACCTCACTTTCTGTCCCTGTGACAATTGGATTGTGAACATTTTGGGTTGTTGTGGAAACAAGGATAGGTGATAAGGCTTCAGTGGAGACACCTTTTTTCCCCATGAGAACTCTTACAGGAGTGAATTTCCCTTCCTAGGTGTAGATTTTCTCTGACTTTCTGTTATCTCCCTCCCTTTGTAAGTAGGAGTCGTTTGTAAGTCGGATGTTTGTAGCCCGGGGACCGCCTGTATACTATAGGTCTACTTTAAGGGCCAAATCACAATTTTAGTAATGTGTGCTGTAGGACAACATATGTTATGTTCATCAGCACATTGTGGTGTCTTTCCATTTTAAATGGAACCCCAAAGCAATGCAACACAGCTCTGGACACACATGCCATCTATTTTGGTGAGCTGTCTCAGAAAAAATGCTGCACTACAGCTTTTGTGCATTGGCAGCCTATTTATTTGTATAGGCTGCCTTAACGCAACAAACATTATAACATGCATTAATAATGTGAACAGAAAAATCTAGAAAGTTTTTATAGGGTTGAACAAAAATAGCTGTAGCCTCTCACACGGGGGTATAGGAATGTTTCCCCATCTTTTATAATATTTACACCTGAGTAACATCAGCTGTTTGCCAAGAGCCACTGCTACTCGTTTTATCCAAAATATTCTATATAGCAATAAAGTAATATTAAGGTCTATTTTTTTTTTATTAAATAAAAGATGTTTTACTCACCTGCTCTGTGCAAGGTTATTTCACAGAGTGGTCCCTTACCTCCTCTTTTTTTGGTCCACCCATGGGTGAAAGGAGCATTAGCCCATGATGCCACAACTAGCCATTTGTATCAGCGTGGTGAGTGGATTCTGTGCTTGTTTTTTATATATCCATCCACATCAATTTTATTAAATATTTGGAAGCAGAGAGCACTATGGTTTCTCTATTTTATATTATGACATATCTTATTGATGATCGGGAACCAAGAAGTGAAGTAGTGTGATTCAGGGACGATAGCAGGAGGAGTGTTCCGGTATCATCAAGATTATGATGACTCTGTAGTGGGGTTAGATACTGGAGGTGAGCAGGCACTTAATTTCGGAGGTGGTGGACACCAAACAGGAAGAAACTTTATGAATTGTCACTTTAGGTTTACACAGCAGTGGGTTTCTAATATATGGGACCTTTTTACTGTATTTAGTATATTGGCTATTTGAGTATTTTGAATATAGTTTATTTAAAGTGGAAGTAAACTTCTATCTCTGATTTGTACCTATAGGTATTATAAATATCTATTAAATGTGTACATTTTAGGAGATAATTACTATATATGCAACTGACGTCATCGGCACATATGTTCTGAAGGAACAACCACCTGGGCTGTTCCTTGAGAGCCCTGTGCCCTAAACGGCGGCTCCCACACGCATGCGCCGGAGTGACGTAAATGCGGCTCCAGCCAATCACACAGCTGGAGTCCATGGACCCGGAACGAAGACAGGTGAAGATGGAACCGGCCTCTGATGATGACAGCACATCGCTGGAATGCTTAGTTTTCAGGTAAGTTTCACATAATGTGATAGTATGTGATGCATATTAGCACATTATGCCTTTACCTTGCAGGTAAAAAAAAAAAAAAGAAAAAACACAAACTTGCCCAGTGGTTTACAACCACTTTAATGTTGTACTCAATATGTGATTGGGCTGCACATTTATGAAGAGAGTGGTGGACACACTCAAGGTGTTAGCAGCAGTCTCAGCCTATGTTATAAGGCAAACGATAGTAACTGGATGATGTTTCGCACATATATTTAAGTTGTTGTTGCGCGGATTATACTTTACCACATAGTTCCGCGGCTATTTGCTGGCCTTTAATCATCTCTATTAGGGATGCACAGATACCAGTTTTTTAAGAGTACTGATACTTTTTATCAAGTACTCGCCGATACCAATTACCGATACCTACTTTTAGTGTCATGTGACAGTTTTTTTAGACTTATGAAAAATTATTACTGTTTCTTTATAATTCTGAAGAATAGTAAACCCTGGATCACACCAGTGCAGCTTTGAAATCACGCTACCTATGAAAAATTTCCAATGAATAACAAGTTATAAAGGAGCTACAGGAGAAATGCTGCTGTTATTCTGCCTAGAACCCAACACATACATTAAAATCTATGAATGGGCCCAATTTAATGGCATGGCTGATATTTCACATTACACATAATAATAAATATATTAATAAAGGTGAAGCAGTATGCTGGCTAGACACAAACATTTTCTATGATATGGCAAAAAAAAAAAAAAAAAAGTTATTTGCACATTTCTGTAGCAATCACAACTTCTAAAAATATTCTTTCTGCACTTCTTATTCACCGCCACTAGAAATTGGAACTTTCAATCAGCTAAATGGCCAGGACCACATATCCAGAAAACAAATAACCATACCTTTTTTGTGCGTATTAATTTGTGATCTTTGAACTCAGTCAGCTGAGCCCTTAATGTTAAGTCACTGTTGACAAGAAAAGCTTCTCTACATTGCTGATAAAAGTCTTGAAACGAGAGACCTAAAGAAGAGATGCAATAGAATTTAAATAACATCGCCATCTGAAATAATCCCACTTCTAAAAATTTCAAAAACATCTTGCTTGATTCTTTATTTTTACATATCTTTCCCATGGGCTCTGCCAAAGGCACTCTGGAATGTTAAAATCGGTCAAATCCTATATTGCAGTGATTCAGTAACTGCCAGTTGTACGTGGTAATAGTTGGGGAGTCAAATCATGTTTTACCAGAAATTGGAGGGCAGTTTGGTAATGTTCTCACAACTGGGAGAACCAATCCAAAATAGTCAGGAAGTGAATTACAATATACATATACATATACATATGGTCACACATACCTTGGTATGAAGGGTTGTCTTTGTTGGCCAACTGATACTCTGCAAGAAGCCGAAAAATGCCTCTGAAAATCATAACAGAAAGAACTGCTATAGAATATCCATGGGTGTCAATGAACAAACCTTATATACACACACCTCTCTGTACAGCACATTAAATGCCATACTAAGGGGTCACTTTACTAAGGGCTAAATAACGGCTTGGGGGGTGGGGGGGAAGGTCTGCCTTTTCTTTTTTTACATTCAGCTGTCAGCAGGGAACCCACTGACGAGTCATCAGTTGTTAAAGGGGAGGTCCACCCACCACTGCAAAAATTAAAAGCCAGCAGCTACACATACTGCAGCTGCTGGCTTTTAATATTAGGACACAGCTGTCGGGGGCTGCCGCCGAAATTGCAGGTAAGTGAAACCGGCAGTGTAGCGTTACGGCTTCACGCCGGAAACCCTACTGCGCATGCTCAAGGCTCCGCTCCTCTCTCCTACTGGCCTGGCGCAAGAGGAAGAAGCAGGGAGCCGAGCGGTCACGTCAACAGCTGCGCCTGTGGTTCCCGTAAGTAGGAACACAATACCTGTCAAAGACAGGTATTCGCTCCCCCTGAAAGGTGCCAAATGTGGCATCAGGGGGGGGGGGCGGGGGGTAGACAAATGAGCGGAAGTTCCACTTCTGGGTGGAAATCCGCTTTAAGAACATGGCAGGGTCCCCCAGCTCTCAAGCTGTTTTTTTGACAAATACCCCCAGCTAAACCCTGGTGGTAATGATCACATGCTTTTTTACTCTCTGGTCTGTTTGTGAATTGGATTAAAGAGCTTTTTATGTAATACTTACCGTCACACGCCCGCCCCCCCCCCCCCCCCGGTAAATGCCGCATAATTGTTATTTTGTTTTTTGGTGAATTGGACTTAATTTACCGCATGCAATAATTTATGCAAATGAGTAAAATGATACCCTTATCACATGCGGTAAAGCTTAGTGAATTGACCAATAAATAGCTTTAACCACTAAGTAAAGGCAAAAACCTACTCTAACCCCCATTCTAAACCTAATCTTTCCAACCCTGTAAATGAAAGAAAAAAGGATTGCTATACTTACCTATTCAGAAGCGGGTCCAGTCTCCAACATGACCTTCTGTGTGCAGGAGAAAGCCAACAGCTGGCAAATTCCTGGGAAGTGACGTCACCCATAAACTTACTAGAGAGCTTCCGCTGTTGGCTGCCTCTCCTACACACTGAAGTTGCTGCTGACAGCTCAGCCTGGGACAGGACTCAGAATAGGTAAGTTTAGCGATCTTTTCTTTACAGGTGTAGATAGATTAGGCTTAGAATGGGGGTGGGAGTAGGTTTAGAGTTATTTAGGTTTTGCCTTTACTTTTACCTTAACCACTTGCCTACTGGGCATTTATACCCCCTTCCTGCCCAGGCCAAATTTCCAGCTTTCAGCTCTGTTGCACTTTCAATGACAATTGCTCGGTCATGCAAAACTGTACCCATAGGACATTTTTATCATTTGTTCACACAAATAGAGCTTTCTTTTGGTAGTATTTATTCACCGCTGGGTTTTAATTTTTTGCTAAACCAAAAAAAATTTTGAAAAAAAAAAAAAAAAAGTTTTTTCATATTTTGTTATAACATTTTGCAAGCAGGTAAATTTTCTCTTCACTGATGTGCGCTGATGAGGCTGCATTGATCAGGAGGCACCGATAGGCAGCATGGAGAGGTGGCACTGATTAGCAGCACATGCGGGCGCTATGGGGACCGATGTCCCTCTAACTGACAGGGGTTGTAAAGGTACGTGTTTTTTCACCTTAATGCATCTATGCATTAAGGTGAAAAAACACCTGGCAGTCACCGGGCCCACTAGCCCCCCATTTTACTTACCTGAGCCCCTTCATATTCTTTGGCGGGGACACGCAGTCCTTCTCTCCACGGAGTCCCGGCTTTGATTGGATAGATTGATAGCAGCGCAGCCATTAGCTCCCGCTGCTGTCAATCAAATCCAATGACCTGGGCGCTGGGGCCGAAACATACATTCGGCTTCTATGGACGCTGAATGAATGACTCGGGAGTGTGCCCGCAAGGTAACCCCCTCGGGAGAGCGCTTCTCCTAGGGGGTTATCTAATGCGGGAAGGAGCAGCGAGACCCGCCAAGGGACCCCAAAAGAGGATGTTCGGGGCCACTCTGTGCAAAACGAGCTGCACAGTGGAGGTAAGTATGACATGTTTGCCATTAAAAAAAAACAAAAACAAAGCTTTAGTATCACTTGAAGCCGCTGCTTTTTTTCCCCTTCGCGCTGGCAGCATAAAGAAATAAAAAAAACGATAACCGGCATCTGTTTATTTCTGTGATCAGCTGTCATTGCCTGACAGCTGATCACGTGGTAAAGGGCCTGCTGTGATTGACCATTACCGGATCTATGATCACCTGAGTCTCACAGACTCGGCGATCACAGAGCGCGCACGTCCATAGCCTGTAGCCGTCTTTCGGCTATAGTGCGGGCGGCAAGTGGTTAAGGACTTGCCACTATACATAAACGTCCAGGCCGCTCTCCCAGTGTTACAGAGCTGGGGGGACAACATACCAGTACATCTAATCCTGTGGTCGTGATGTGACTGGACGCAGTGGATTACAGGCAAAAAGGTACAGAGCCAATGATAGTTGTTCTATTCCATGTAATCACTCGTGACCAATCATAGCATTACTAAATGTAAACAAAGGCTGCCATTGGCAACTGTGTCATTTTACTGGCTGGCAATCAGTAAGCACTCTTTACTCTCACATACTGATCAATATGCGAGAGGAAAGAAAGCCTACTGGACACTAGTCAGGAGCAGTGCAATATAGTAACAGTGTCAGAACTCTAAAAATCCACCCCTTCACAATATATGTCAGCTCCCTCCTGTCTGATTTACCCTGTACACTGACCCCTCCCCTCCCTTATCCTGCACATCTGTACATTAACCCCTTCCATTCTACCACTGTGTGTGACCTGTAAATTAACTCCTTCACCTTCTGATCGCTCTGTGTACTGTACATTTACAGTATCTAGTATACTATTATTAAGCTGCATGTTCATCCACGTGCCACCCCGCCATAGTACATTTATTGTGGCAGAGTGACAGCTGCAGGCTCCGTGACCTACTTGTAAGTCACTGAGCACAAGCACAATGGCGTGCCCTCTGGGGCATACAGATTAGTGTGTCAACAACACAGTCATAAATGGCTTCCAATCGTGACTGTTTTGCTTACGATTGTGATGCTGCGACACAGATATCAAATGGTACCTGGGCCAATCACAGCAGCGGGTACCATGTGATTAGCTGTAGCCAATCACAGATCACAAGCTGTCATGAATGAAAGCCATGCATGACAGCTAAAACTAATCACTCTTATAAGCAATAATAGAGAAAAATATATATATTAATAATAATAATCTACTATTTCTACTTATTCCACACTACAGTGACACTGAACTACTATGATCACAGAATGTATGGGAAAAAAATTATCGTAAAAAAGGAGAACAAAAACGTTTACAAAAATTGTTTGAAAAAAAAAATAAAAAAATTGTATTCCTCCCTTTTTTTTTTTTTAAACATACTGTCACCAGTCAGTATCTCTGATCACCACCACACTAGTCATATGATGACACTGTACTGCACTGTTGACAGTATGC
Organism: Lithobates clamitans; assembly: GCA_037952925.1. Taxonomy (NCBI): domain Eukaryota; kingdom Metazoa; phylum Chordata; class Amphibia; order Anura; family Ranidae; genus Lithobates; species Lithobates clamitans. The sequence continues at coordinate 118,772 of JBBGZY010000061.1, forward strand.
AAATATAACACATTTATTTAAATGTCTCCATTTTCCAAACAAAATGTGACAAAAATGTTCAAAACTTCAAAAAAACTTGCATGCGTCTTAATACCTTGGACTGTCTATATTACAAAAAGGGGTCATTTGGGAGGTATTTGTATTGTTTTGGCATTTTAGGCCCTCGAGAAACTAGATAGGCCATCAGTAAAACTGATCAATTTTCAAATATATATATACACCTGCCATAGTTTGTAGAAGCTATAACTTTCACACAAACCAATTAATATACTTATTTGGATTTTTTTTTTAACCAAAGACATGTAGCAGAATACATTTTACTCTAAATATATGAAGAAATATGATCTTATCAGTAATTTTTTATAACAGAAAATCTAAAAAAAAAAAAAAACCACAAAAAAAAGCCCAGTGGTAATTCAAATACCACCAAAGGAAAGCTATTTGTGTGAAAAAAAAATGACAAAAAAAAACAAACTTTCATTTGGATACAGTGTTGCATGACCGCGTAATTGCCAGTTAAAGTAGCGCAGTGCTGAATAGCAAAAAAATGCCCTGATCACAAAGGGGCTAAAACCTTCTGGAGGTCAAGTGGTTATACCCCCTTAATTCCAGCATATTTCTTAAATTCCAGAAAACTGTGGAAAAAAAACTAAAAAAAAAACTAAATGAGATCACTTTGAGGTGTCTACTTAACAAGAAAGGGTAATTTGGGGTATTTCTGTACTGTCTTGCCATTTTTATTTGCAAGGAATTATAACAGAAAGCTATAAAAGACTGGAAGAGGTCAGTTTACAGTCCGATACCATGGAAAGGCAGCGCCAAAGAATGTTCAAACTACCATACGATCGCACTCATTTCACATGCTAGCAAGGTTATGCTGAAAATTCTACAAGCTAGGCTTCAGAAGCATGTAAACCGAGAGCTACCACAAGTACAACCTGGATTTCGAAGAGGCAGAGGAACTAGAGATCAAATTGCCAACATTCGCTGGATCATGGAGAAAGCAAAAGAGATCCAGAAGAACGTCTACTTCTGCTTTATTGACTACAGTAAAGCCTTTGATTGTGTGGATCACGACAAGATGTGGCAAATACTGAAAGAAATAGGAATACCAGACCACCTCACCTGTCTTCTGAAAAACCTGCATGCAAGTCAAGAAGCAACATTTAGAACAGGACATGGAACAACTGACTGGTTCAAAATTGAGTGCAGCAAGGATGTATATTGTCACCCTACTTATTTAACTTATATGCAGTGAACATCATGCAAATGCCAGGATCGATGAATCACAAGCCGGAGTTAAGATCACAGGGAGAAATATCAACAACCTGAGATATGCAGACAATACCACACTAATGACAGAAAGTGAAGAAGAACTAAAGAGTCTCTTAATGAAGGTGAAGGAGGAGAGCGCAAAAACTGGCCTGAAATTGAACATTAAGAAAACTATGATCATGGCAACCCAGTCCCATCACTCCTTGGCAAATAGGAGGAGAAGAAATGGAAACGGTGACAGATTTTATCTTCCTAGGGTCAAAGATCACGGCAGACGGTGACTGAAGCCATGAAATTAGGAGACGCTTGCTTCTTGGGAGGAAAGCAATGGCAAACTTAGACAACATTATAAAAAGCAGAGACATGACCCTACCGACAAAGTGCCATATAGTCAAAGCTATGGAATTCCCAGTAGTAATCTATGGCTGTGAAAGTTGGACCATAAGGAAGGCTGAATGCCTAAGAATTGATGCTTTTGAACTATGGTAATGGAAAAGACTCTTGAAAGTCCCTTGGATGGCAAGAAGGTCAAACCAGTCAATCCTGAAGGAAATTAACCCTGAATATTCATGGGAATGACAGATCCTGAAGCTGAAACTCAAATACCTTGGCCACCTAATGCGAAGAGAGGACACCGGGAGGCAGTGGAGGAGAGAAAAGCCTGGCGAGCTATGGTCCATGAGATCACGGTCAGACACGACTAAACGACTGAACAACAACAACAACAGAAAGTAAGTGAAGCCTTGCTTTCAAAATTTTTGGTCTTCTATATAGTCAAAAATAAAATGTGGTTATTAAATATCACCAATAGAGCAATGTATAGGTCTCACAAAATGATATAAAATGTATTTGGTAAATTTATACAGTGTTGTATGACACAAGTCATTTTCAGTCAAAGTATCATAGTGTTGAAAACTGAAAAATGATCTGGTAATGAAAGGGGTGATACATGCTGGTAAGGTGGTTAACGTAAACCTGTCAATACCAAACATTTCTAATCCATCCTCTGCTCCTTCACAAAGCCAATGGCAATTGTCAACAATGCCTAATATTATTGGTTACTGAATGGCATCGCCCTTCCCCATGGTAATCCCCCAAAGCTGCATTGTGGGGAGGCATGTCACATGCTTCCCCATACTAGAAAGTACAGAGAAGTTGAGAAGTTGACACTGTGTCAACAGCAATCTGAGCACTGTGGGAGCAACATTAAAAGGGGGAAGTCTAGTAAAAGATGATAGGTTTGTTTTAGACATAAAAGCTTCCCTCACAAAACTGCAATGTACATAAAAATGCACATCATTTTATAAACATTACACGGAGGTCTTGAAGGATTCTATTTGATACACATGAATGAGGCCACAGAGAAAAACATAATAATGACACAGTAAAAGAAAAGAGTCCTATGGGAGAAAAAATAGATTTACTCACACTGGGCAACATATTGAGCCACACTGTACATTGCCAAGCACAGTTTATATCCTGATCATATATAGGAAAGGCCCGCTGCACGACTTCCTGCTCACTAGGTATCAAAAATTCTAAGTAGAAACATTTTTAGAAAGTAGCAACTATGTGGCCACTCCTCAGCACATTATAGCTGAGCAAGTCTTATGCTGGCCATACACTATACGAAAAATTGTCAGAAATTTGGTTAGACAGGTCATTCGTTTTTCGGCCAGTTAATGGGCACAAATTGGTAATCAGTTAGGACGTTTTTGAGCCCCAAAAAAAATAAAAAAATAAAGGAAGGACAAGTTTGGAAATTTTCTGCCGAACGAATGATAAATTGAAAGGGTAATGCGTTTCCTGTCTAAACTATTTGCACTAGGTATATGTGAAAAAACAAACAAAAAATGTATTTATTTAGGTCTATTGAACGATTTATCGGTCATTACAGGATGCACTATCGATTGCTCTCATGGCTGAATGTTCGTTTTTCCAAAATGAGTTTTCGTATAGTGTATGGCCAGCATAAGGCTCCATGCACACTAGCGTTTTTTTTCAGCTCCTAGAAGCTATATAGTGTTATCCTATATGTCCACGGACACTACTTTAGGCTATTAGCGTTTTTCAAGCTTCAGCGTCTAGAAGCAAAAAATTTTTGTTTCCTGGAGCATTTTGCCACCAGAAATGCTCCTAAATACTACTAATAGCAATTTTTTTTTTTTTTTGGTTAGCTCCCCCCCCCCCCCCTTACTGCAAAAACGCTCCTAAAACGCTACTACAAAAAGCTATTACCAGCATTTTTTCCAACTTTTTTTTGGCTTAAAAAAAATGTTAGTGTGCATGGAGCCTAAAGTCTAGCACACACTGCTAGTTTTTTTCCCCATTCAACCCAGTGGGCTGAATGAAAAAAAACAAAAAAAAACTGACAGCTCAGAGCTGCTGTACCAACAATCCAATGTTAATACAGCAAACTCCCCTGCTGTTCTATTGTGTTTCAACAGGGGGACAGCCCCCCGCCATTACATTCCGGTCAGTACTCTCAGCCATTGGCTCAGAGAGCCGATCGGCAGACCTTTTTTGATCATGCCCCTTCGACAGAAGCTGGCTTCTGTCAGACCAGCTGTAGTACACAGGGGCCGAATGTCAGCTGGTTTCTTTAAAATGGGCAGATGTCGTCCGACATTCGGCCCGTGTGTACTAGGCTTAAGAAGGAAAAAAAATGCTCTATGAATTTTCATTTACAGACCTCATGTGCCAATCATGATAATGCAATGGTGGTCACAGTGGAAGAACATTATTCTAGATGGTTTGCCTAGGAGATCAGCTTATCTCCACATAAGCAGCTTGTGCAGAGATACAGATATTGAGATGGAATTGTTAACAGGTTATATTTAGAGATCTAAACAGCTCTGTAACCAGAAATATTAGAAAAGCTTGTACAGGCCTGTAATGATATTGCTAAAATATAGAGCAGATTTTGCTTACCTGGCATTTGGAGTAAGACTGCGCATCACATGAGTAAGAGAACTGAGGGCCAGGGCTCCAGAGCGTTTAACCAGCAATGAGTTCTCATAGGATGTCTCTTCCACATAAGAGTTGTATGTTGTAGTTTCATACCACAGCCAATTATACAGGCTTAGCTTTGACTGATCCCACACTAAAAACAAAAAAAAAACAAAAAAAACAAACAAATAACACCACATTGAAAAAACACCCCCTAGCATTTGTGGTCAGTCATCTTGAGTAAAGGCAAATTATTATTGTAGCATTTACTTCCTGGAATCCATCTGCCCTTAGCAGACAGGAGTGTGCACATAGCTGAGAAAATGCCTCCTCCTCTCCCAAAGACTCCTGGGATGTATGATATAATTTGCCTAGGCCTGAAGACCCAAAAGTAACAGAGAAGAAGAAATGTTATAAAAAAAAAAAAAAAGTTTGAAAGTAAATATGATAAATTTTCCCATTTACAAATCCTAGCAGCAGAAGTATTAAAAATAGTCCAAGTTGATTGAGAGAGTGAAGTTCCACTTTAAAAGTTATGTCAAGAATATAACCTGTTAAAGCTACCGTAGTTAAAGATCTTACACTTGTGTTACTAAACCCACAACAGTAAACCCACAACAATAAAATCAGTCTGTATATGCAGTAAAGCATGCTTGTTATACTCACTGTGGAACTTAAGGGGTTAATCCTCCGCATTGTGTATAAAGGCTGTGTGATTCTCTCTCTCTGATCCTCCCCTTCTCTAAATTGACTCCAACCCATTTTGTGATAGAGCACTAGGAGTCAGGCTGCACATGCTCAGTTTGGTGTGTATTGCTAATTTTTTAAAAAAATTTTTGGGGAGAGCGCAAAATGAAAACTCCTCCTACAAGCTTTAAGCTGAGACAAGTCACAAGGCTGTTATATACTGCTGATGAGAAAAATAGGGTTTTTATAACAGCTTACCTGTAAAATCTTTTTCTTGGAGTACATAATGGGACACAGAGCCTTAACTAATTACTTAATGTGTTATAGGCCACCTTCAGGTGATGGACACTGGTATACCCAATCCAAGAAGTTCACTCCCTATATAACCCCTCCTCCTTCCTGGAGCACATCAGTTTTTGTAGCAAAGCAATATACTTAAAGTGGTGTTCCGGCCGAAATTATACTTTTTAAATAAAAATACCCCTATAATACATATGCTTAATGTATTCTAGTAAAGTTAGTCTGTAAACTAAGGTCTGTTTTGTTAGTTTATAGCAGTAGTTTGTTATTTTATAAACTTACAGCAGGCCGTGGCCATCTTAAGTGTGGGCATCTGAAGCCAGACTGCATTTCTTCCTGGATCTCATCCTTGTAGATCTCGCACATGCTCAGTGCAGCACAAGCAGTGTAATAGGTTTCAGGTCAGGTTTCCATAGCAACGGCAGTTTCAGAGGAAGTTGCCGCCCCTTCCCAGAAGGCATTGCAAACAGGAAATGATGCAATGGGCCTCGGCCAGGGAGGAGGAAGTGAAAAATGAATACAGCAGATATACAGTAGGTGCTGAGAAAAAAATAAAAAAAATATCCAATTTGTTTACACTACAGTTTAGTGAGGGATGCTAAAGAGTTGTAAAAAGTAGGTGGAACTCCACTATAAATCCCAAAAAAGAGGGGAGGGACCTCTGTGTCCCATGATGTACTCCAAGAAAAGGATTTTATAGGCAAGCCGTTATAAAAAAAAAATGGATTTTTAAAACAGCTTACCTGTAAAATCTTTTTCTTGGAGTACATCACGGGACACAGAGCACCATAATAATGACTATCTGGGTTATATGCTACCTTTAGGTGATTGGACACTGGCAACCAATAGTAAGAAGGTTCTTCCCATATAACCCCTCCCATACAGGAAGTACCTTTAGTTTTGTAGCAAGCAATGAAGATCCCAGAAAAGAGGGGAGGGACCTCTGCGTCCCGTGATGTACTCCAAGAAAAGGATTTTACAGGTAAGCTGTTTAAAAAAATAAATTTTTCTTTATCGTACATCACGGGACACAGAGCACCATAATGATGACTATCTGGGATGTCCTAAAGCAATGCATTTGAGGGGAGGGAACATAGTATTCCTAGACCCCCTTTTAGGCCCAAGACCTATAAAGCTGCTTGCAGCACGCTGTGGCCAAAAACAGTCTCCCCTTGAGACCTAACATCCAGTTGGTAAAATCTGGTGAATGTATGAACCGAAGACCAAGCGGCCGCTTTGCAAACCTGAGCCATAGACACCTGTTGGCGCACTGCCCGTGATGTACTAACTCCTATAGTAGAGTGAGCTTTGAGATATCGAGGTGGAACCTTGTGTTTCAACTCATAAGCCTGGATAATGACCTGGCGAATCCAAATAGAGATAGTTGAACTAGTTGCTGCCTGTCCCTTCTTAGGACCGTCTGGCAGAATGAAAAGTGAGTCAGTCAGTCTTCCGAAAGGGAGCTGACATATTTAAGTAAACCTTCACTGCTCTCACCACATCCAGTGAGTGAAGCAACCTTTCCTTCTTAGACCTAGGGTTGGGAAAGAAGGAAGGTAAAATGATATCCTGATTCAGGTGAAAACTGGAAACCACCTTAGGTAAAAAATCTGGACGGGGTCGCATCACCACCTTGTCCTGATGTACAAACAGAAACAAGAAAGAGCAGCCAACTCTGACACCCTTCTAGCCGAGGTTATGGCCACCAAAAAGACCAATTTCCTAGTTAATAGGTTTAAAGGAAAATGCCTAATAGGTTCAAAGGGTTGACTCTGTAGAGCTGATAGCACCAAGTTCAAGTTCCAGGGGCATAAAGCGGCTTAATCGGCGGCCTTAAGTGCAGCACCCCCTTGACAAAGGCTCGTAGTAAAGAATGAGATGCGATTGGCCTCTGGAAAAAAAAGGATAAGGCCGAAATTTGTCCCTTAATGGTCCCTAGAGATAGGTTTAAATCAATTCCTGTTTGAAGAAAGGCAAGGACCCTCCCAATCGAATACTTGCGAGGGTGCCATCTTCTCCTCTCGCACCAGGAAATGTATGATTTCCAGACCCTATGGTAAATACTTCTACAAACTGGCTTTCTAGTATTTATCAGAATAGACAGTACAGATCCTGAGACACCACGGTCTTTTAGCACTCTGGTCTCAATAGCCATGCCATCAAATTCAGCGACCGTAAAGAAGGATGGTATATGGGACCTTGAGACAACAGGTCTGGACAGTATGGGAGGCACCATGGGTCCTCCACCACCATCCTTACAATCTCTGAGTACCAGGACCTCCTGGGCCATCCTGGGACCACTAGAATTACTCCTCTTGTATGCTCCTCCAGCATCCTGCGTAGCAGGCGTTGCAGCATCTGGATCGGAGGAAAAACGTAAATTAGGGAAAACCGATTCCAGGGAATCACCAACACGTCCGTGCCTACAACAAGTGGATCCCTGGTCCTGAATACAAAGCTGTCCACCTTGGCGTTGAACCTGGAGGCCAGAAGATCCACCTCTGGCATCCCCCAACGCTGGCAGATTTGACGGAAAACCTCGGGGTGAAGGGACCATTCCCCCTGTAACAATCGCTGACGACTTAGGTAGTCCGCCCGCCAATTGTCCACACCTGGAATAAAGACTGCCGACAGAAACGGCACGTACCTTTCTGCCCAAATCAATATGTGATCTACTTCTCTTTGGGCTGCCCAGCTCCCCCCTTGGTGGTTGATGTATGCCACCACTGTGGAGTTGTCGGACTGGACTCTGACCGGAAACCCCCGCAATCTGGACGTCCAGAATAGGAGAGCCAAACGAGCTGCCTGGATTTCCAGCAGATTGATGGGCAAGGTCTTCTCTACTTGGGACCATACTCCCTGTACTGAGTCCTCTTCTAGGACTGCTCCCCAGCCGAGACGGCTGGCCTCCGTAGTCACCACCCTCCAGGTCACAGGCGGAAAGGATTTTCCGCCCCTCAAGTTGTTGGCTTTTGACCACCAAGAGAGGTCCTGTTTTACCTGTAGGGATAGAGACATGGGATGATCTAAGGTTAGAGCAGACTTGTTCCATGCTTCCAGGATAGTCCTTTGGAGCAACCTGGAGTGAAACTGTGCATAAGGAACTGCACTGAAAGACGCCACCATCTTGCCCAGCAGCCTCATGCACAGCTGAATAGAAGGCCTTTGTACCCCTTTGACTTCTTGGACCAGCTCCACTATGGACCTGACCCTTAAGAGAGGTAAAATTACCCTTTCCTGGGTTGTATCTAGGATTAGGCCTAGATATGTCAAGACCTGACTTGGCCGAAGGGCTGATTTGTCCATATTCAGGATCCAGCCTAGGAACTTTAGGAAATGAACGGTAGTTGAAACGTTTTCCACTAAGGTGGAGTAAGACTGGTCCTTTAACAGAAGGTCGTCCAGATATCCTACCACCTTAGAAAAGCCAATACTGGAGCCAAAACCTTTGTGAAGACTCGAGGGGCCGTGGCTAGACCAAACGGAAGTGCCACAAACTGGAAATGACGCCCCTCTACTGCGAAGCGCAGGAACCTTTGATGCAGACCGAAAAATTGGCACATGTAGGTATGCATCCTTGATGTCTATGGATGCTAAAAAATTCTCTCTTCTCAAGGATGTGACTAATGAATGAACCGACTCCATCCGGAAGGTTCGGACGTTTAAAAAGGAATTTAGGGACTTGAGGTCCAGAATGGGCCTTACCTTCCCATTTGGTTTGGGCACTGTGAATAGGTCTGAATGGAATCCTTTGATCCTTTCTTTGTGCGGAACCTCGATAATTACCTTCTGCCTTTCTAGCAGTTTTAAAGCAAGGAAAAGGCTTTTCCTTTATACTGGGTCTGATGGAACCCTGGATACCAGAAACCGATTCGGAGGAAAATCCCGGAACTCTATTTTGTAACTTTGTGTTACCGTGGAAATGACCCACCTGTCCTGAACCAATTTCCTCCAAGCGTCTGCGGACCGCCGTAGCCTTCCCGCCACTTGCAAGAGTGGGGGCGCCCCTTCACAAGGAGGACTTGGAATTGGTTTTGGCTGGCTTCTGGGTCCAAGGTCTTTTTTGACTCTGAGGTTTCTTAAAGGTAGGCTGCTGAGGCCGTCGATACTTCTTGGGAGAAGAGGCGCCTGGCCTGGGAGCATTGGGAATCTTAAAGGAAGGCTGCTTATTCCTTCTTTTAACTGGAAGCAAGGAGCCCTTACCTCCTGAGATCTTTTGGATATATTTATCCAGATCTTCTCCAAACAGACGCTCACCATGGAAGGGAAAAACCACGAGTAACCTTTTGCATGGCATCTCGGCTGACCGGTTCTTTAGCCACAAGACCCTGCGCATATGGATTGAGAGTAGCGCAAAACGAGACATCTGCTGAATCGAGTCCTTTAATGCATCTACCGCAAAACAAAGTCAGAAAACTCCTCCTGAACAGGTACATTCCTGACCAATCTTTTAAAACTGTCCTTCAAGGACTGACAAATACCGATAGCTGCGACTGCCGGCTGTACTGCTGACCCAGCCACTGCGAAGGAGGCTTTCAGTAAAGATTCCAGCTTTTTATCCGCTGGATCTTTAAACCCTTGGGCATTATCCACTGGACAGGTTAAGCTTTTATTTACTGATGAAATGGCAGCATCAACCAAAGGCGTATTCCCGCCTTTTTCTGAATTTTTCCTCCATAGGGTATAAAAAGGAAAATCTTTTTGGAGGCAAATATATCCTGTCCGGGTGCTCGCAGTCAGCGTAAATCAGCTGCTCCAATAATTGCTGCACAGGGAATTGCCTGGGAACCCTGCTGAGGCCGTAAGGATCCCAACGTAGAACAGGAAAGTCCCGATCCCTGTACTGGGGGTAACTTAAATCCTGCTCTCACTATTTCAGCCAAAGACTGAATAATTTTTGGGATTAGGAAGCAGACATTGGTTTCTCGGAACCTGAATCCCCAGTCGCGGACTCTTCAGCCTCCTCCTCCAAATCCTCTGCCCATTCTGGACCAAATCACAAGGACCCAACTGGCTAAGAGAGTCCTGGTGCTCTAGTGATTCTCCACTGGGACCAGGCTCAGGAGAGGGAGATCTATTACGTTTCTTCCCTCCCTGCGTTACTGAGGCAATCATACCCGCTATCTTGCCCTCAAGGCCAGCTAGGGCTGATGTCAAATCATCCTTAGTAACATAAGCAGATACAGGGATATTGGTAGTGGCCACAACGCCTGACAAATGCAACGGCTCAGCTAGGCCAGATGCCGCAGGTCTTTCAGGGGAGATTGATACTGCAGTAGCCCAAGGTTGATCTCCTGTTTTTGAAGGAGTCCCTTTAACCCCTGGACTAGCACTGCTTCCTGTACCTCGTTTTCTGGAAGACATTGCTTACAGGGTTTGAGGAAAAATATATATGTATATACTCTCTCTTGTGCTATATAGCCGAGCCCAGCGTATAGCAACTCTCCCGGCCTACAACGTGTTGCAAATGCCCAACTCACGTGCCCTGACTTCTGTGTCCCACCGTAACAGTCCTGGCTCTGTGAGCCTATACTGACAAGCAGCAAAGACACACGAGGGCGCCTAATTCCCTCATATGCGCGTGCAGTCACGTGACGCACGCACGCCCGCGGGGAACATCACCGCGCGCATCCAGCCACGCCGTGAAGCATGCAGCGGCTTCCCGCCCCGCGCACGTGGCTACGGGCCTGGGCCTGGACCCCGAAAGACGCGCACGCGTGACACCCACGCCACCATGCGGGAGAAACCCGCCAAGTGCATCTTGCGGCCGTTTGTTTACAGAGGGAACATGAGGCACTGAATCTTGGCAAACACAATACATGCTAAAGCAACACAGTAATACAGTTTAGACCTCCAGAGGGAGCACTCACCGATCCTTGCTGCAGGGCCTGTAACAGGCCCAATCTTCCCCCATCACCGCGGGTAGCGCCACTGAGGACCTTCAAGGACCGGGTCCCCCTTTTTCTCGGGGTCCACACCCTTGGACCTGTAAAGCACCCTTCTGGTTTCCTTGGGCAGATGATAGACCAGGAATACCATATAACAAGGGTCCAGCGCCATAAAAGACACATTACAAGCAAAACCTTGTTCTTGACCCTAGACTCTGGTACCATCCACTCTAGCTTTTAATAAGCCATCCGAATGGATCCGATTATAACATCCTCACTGGGACATTATTGAAGAATTTGAAGAGCTTCCACAGCCGTGACCATCACCTTCAAGACACTGGCAAAAAACTAAAGGTAATCCTGTATGGGAGGGGTTATATGGGAGGAACCTTCTTATTATTGGTTTCCAGTGTCCAATCACCTAAAAGGTAGCATATAACCCAGATAGTCATTATTATGGTGCTCTGTGTCCCGTGATGTACGATAAAGAAAATCCTATTTTCTTTATCGTACATCATGGGACACAGAGCCTTAAGTAATTACTTAATGGGACGTCCCATAGCAATGCTACTTGAAGGGAGGGAGACAACCCGGAGGGTACCAGACTTAAGGATCTATACTGCTGGCTGCAGCACACTGCGCCCAAAGGCGATATCCTCATACCTCCTTACATCCAGCTGATCAAATTTTGTGAATGTATGCACTGAACAACAAGTTGCAGCATTACAGATCTGAGCTATGTAGGCCCGATGACGCACTGCCCAAGAAGCACTAACCGCCCTAGTAAAGTGCGCCTTAACTTGAAAAGGGGGAATCTTACCCCTTAAATCATAAGTTTGAATTATAACTTGCTGAATCCACTTAGCGACAGTGGATTACGACGCTGCCTGTCCCTTCTTAGGACCCTCTGGCAGAACAAATCAGACATCAGTCTTACGAATCTGAGCAGTTGCCTTTAAATAGATCTTCACTGCTCTCACCACATCAAGACAATGTAGTGACTTTTCTTCCCTGGAACATGGTTTTGAAAAATCGATGGCAGGACAATATCTTGGTTCAGGTGAAAACCGGAGACCACTTTTGGCAAAAAGCCTGGACGAGGGCGTAACACCACTCTGTCCTTATGAATAATCAAATATGGCTCTTTACAAGAAAGAGCAGCCAATTCTGAAACCCTCCTTGCTGAGGATATAGCAACCAACAATAAAAACTTCCTTGTCAGAAGGACTAAGAGAATATGTTGTATTGGTTCAAATGGCTGTTTTTGTAACACAGACAAAACTAAGTTCAAGACCCAAGGGTTCATGGGAGGTCTGACGGGTGGAGTAAGCTGCGTCACCCCTTGCATAAAACCCCGGACTAAAGGATGAATAGCAAGTGGTCTTTGAAATAAGACTGATAAAGCTGAGACTTGGCCTTTAATAGTACTCAAGGCCAATTTCATTTCTACCCCTAATTGTAGATAGGAAAGAATTCTGCCTATGATACATCTCCGAGGGTGCCAACCCTTGGATTCACACCAGGAAACATAACCCCTCCAGACCCTATAATATATAGTTCTGGAAGCTGGCTTCCTTGCATTAATCAGGGTAGAGATAACTGACCCGGAAAGCCCACGTTTCTTCAGAATGTGGGTTTCAATAGCCAAACCGTTAAATTTAGAGACCGTAAGGAAGGATGGAATATCTGTCCCTGTGAGAGCAGATCTGGCCGTAGTGGGAGGGACCATGGGCCCTCCACTGCCATCTTTACGATTTCTGCATACCATGACCTTCTGGGCCATGCTGGTGCCACCAGAATTACCGGCTTTCTTTCCAACTTGATCCTGCAAAGAAGTTGAGGCAGCAACTGAATAGGGGGAAATGCATAGATCAGTGAGAACTGATCCCATGGGGGTCACCAACGCATCTGTTCCGCATGCAAGTGGATCCCTTATTCTGGCCACAAAGTTAACTTCATGTTGAACCTGGACATTAGGAGATCTACGCCCGGAGTCCCACATCTTTGGCAAACAGCCCGAAATATCTCGGGGTGAAGAGACCATTCCCCTGGGAATAACTGCTGGTGACTTAAGTAGTCCGCCTGCCAAATCTCTTCTCGGAATGAAGACTGCTAATATGCACAGAACATTCCTTTCTGCCTAGGTTAGAATATGGTTCACCTCTCTCTGCGCTGAGAGACTCTCGGTGCCCCCTTGGTGATTGATATAGGCTGCAACTGTGGCATTGTCGGATTGAATCATGACAGGACAATCCCGTAGCCTGAAAGTCCAGGCTTTTAAAGCCAGACGCACTGCCCGAATCTCTTATTGATGAGCAAGGTTCTTTCGGTTCTTGACCACTGTCCCTGGACAGTTGTCTTTTCTAGTACTGCTCCCCAGCCTGAAAGGCTGGCATCCGTTGTTACCACTTTCCAGATGACTGGTCTGAAGGATTTTCCTTTCAACAGATTCTGGTTTAGTAACCACCAAGAGAGGCTTTGGGGCACTCTTGGGGACAGCCGCATTGGCAAGTCTAAGGCTTGAATTGTTTTGTTCCAAGCAGACAGGATACTGTTTTGCAACAGTCTTGAATGTAACTGGGCATAGGGAACTGCTTCGAATGAAGCCACCATGGTTCCTAGCAACCTCATGCAAAAGGTGAATGGAAGGATCGCCCTTTGACCTGACCACCCGTACCTGCTCTCTTATGGAGTTGATTTTTGTCTGTGGTAAGAACACCTTTTCCTGGGCTGTGTCTATAATCAGACCCAAGTACTCCAGCCTTTTTTAGCGTTATTAAGGAAGATTTCTCTAGGTTGAGAATCCAACCCAAACTTTCTAGATAGTTGGTTGTAGTGTGTACGCTTTGCTCCAAACGAGCCACTGACTGATCTATTAGAAATAGATCGTTTAGGTACGCTATGACTGTTATGCCCTGTGCCCTTAACCTGGCTAGAGGTGGGACCAGCACTTTGGTGAACACCTGGGGTGCTGTGGCTAGCCCGAAGGCCAGGGCTACAAACTGGAAATGCTGCTGTTCTAACTCGAACCACAGAAACTTTTGATGAGCGGGAAATTTAGGGACATGCAGATATGCATCCCTGATGTCAATTGATGCCAGAAGTTCTCCTCCTAGGATAGAAACTACAGACCTGATAAATATACAAAAAAAACAGCGCTGGCAACTAGCATGATAAAAAAATATATGAAAGTGAAAAAAGTCGCTACATAAATGCGACTATACAAATTGCATTTGGTGAAAAATAAGTGATAAAAAATATTGCCACTATTTATCATAAACCCTCTAAACATATACAATATGTGTAACCATAAGCAATCAAAAAAAATGTTGGTGATATTCACCTCAATAAACAAACAGTTGTGAGTTCAAGATGGATAGAAATGTTCATTCAGAGAACTAAAACAACAATAACAGCAGACTTCCACCTTCTCATCCAACAAGTTGATTACTGTCACCTGGAATACTGCGGTAGATATAAAGAGATGGGATAAAACTTGGACTGCTGATACTATAACAGAATAACCTTGGGAGCCGCGGGCATCATATTCCACCCAAAAAACAAGAAGAAATATATATGGTGTAATACTGTGAGATGAGAGATCAATTGCGCATGATAGCGCTACTCACGGAACGGATATGCAGAGCAGGCATTCAGAGTTTGTCAGTGATCGCTGCTGTAACAGCGTGCGCTCCACTGACTACAGGAAACAGCGTCACTGGTTTTTCAGACGTGAGCCGGATATTGTGTCGATGCGTTTCGCCCCTCCTCCAGGGCGTCATCGAAGACATAACCTCACATAAGCTCAGGTCTGAAAAACCAGTGACGCTGTTTCCTGTAGTCCCAAGGTTATTCTATTATAGTATCAGCAGTCCAAGTTTTATCCCATCTCTTTATATCCACCGCAGTATTCCAGGTGACTGTAATCAACTTGTTGGATGAGAAGGTGGAAGTCTGCTGTTATTGTTGTTTTAGTTCTCTGAATGAACATTTCTATCCATCTTGAACTCACAATTGTTTGTTTATTGAGGTGAATATCACCAACATTTTCTTTGATTGCTTATGGTTACACATATTGTATATTTTTAGAGGGTTTATGATAAATAGTGGCAATATTTTTATCACTTATTTTTCACCAAATGCAATTTGTATAGTCTCATTTATGTAGCGACTTTTTTCACTTTCATATATTTTTTTATCATGCTAGTTGCCAGCGCTGGTTTTTTTGTATATTCATTTTAAATCACAGTATTTGTTTTTAGCAGCTGCAACAAGGCTTCTGGTGCACTTATTAATTTTGCGAGCGCTGCTTTTCTATATATCTACTGACCTGATAGTCTCCGTGCGAAAGGAGTGGATCTTCAGGAACTGATTTAGATTTCTTAGATCTAGAATGGGTCTGACGTCCCCATTTGGTTTTGGTACCATGAAAAGATTTGAATAAAACCCCAGACCTTGCTCTTTTGTGGGGATCTGTATAATTACCCCTTGAGATATTATTCGGTCTAGTGCCTGAAACAGAGATTGTCTTTTCTCTGGATCTTTGGGAACGCTTGACCTCAGTAAGGGAGACTGTGGAAATTCCAGCTCGTACCCCAGTGTTACCGTGGAGATGACCCATCTGTCCTGAATTTCCTCTTTCCAGACTTCTGAAAACTGCAGAAGTCTTCCCCTCACATTGGTGAAGGGGGTTGCCACTTCATGATGAGGCTTTAGGATTCTGCTTTGCAGGTTTCCGACCCCAGGACTTCTTTTGAGCCTGGGTCTGACCCTGAGGTTTTCCTCTAGAGTCTGACGGCGGAGGCCATCGCCACTGCCTAGAGGCAGAAGCCCCTGGCGCAGAGGAAAGAGCCAGTTTAAATGAAGGGAGTCTATACTTTCTTTTGACTGGCAAGAGAGTACTTTTCCCACTAGAAATTGTTTGGATATATTTGTCCAAGTCTTTCCCAAATAGCCACTCCCCATGAAAAGGGAACCCAGTTAGGAGGTTTTTACATGGCGCTTCAGCTGACCAATTTTTTTAACCACAGGATTCTACGCATATGCACAAGCGTAAGGCGATGCCTGGTGAATAGAATCTTTAATGGCATCTATGGCAAAGCATAATGCTTTTGGTAGTTCAGCCAAATTCCTAGCTTGTTGTGCAGGAAGCTCTCTAGGGGCCTGTTTAAATCGGTCCTGTAGGGATTGACAGACGCCTATTGCAGCGACTGCAGGCTGAGTAACGGCACCTGCCATGGAAAAAGAAGATTTTAACAGGGATTCCAACTTTTTATCTGTTGGATCCTTAAGAATTTGTGCATTGTCTACTTGACAAGTTAGGCCTTTATTCACATTGTAAGAATGGGGGGGGGGGGGCTGCTGCGCTAATCCATAACCGAAACGGTAATAAAATAAAAATATATATCACTCTAAGGGAAAAAAAACACAATATAATAAGGATCCCAAAACCGGGTTACAGAACCTACTAAGGTGAACAATTAATGCTGTGGCATAGTATACAAATGGTGAATAAGATATACAGTGGGGACGGAAAGTATTCAGACCCCCTTCAATTTTTCACTCTGTTATATTGCAGCCATTTGCTAAAATCATTTAAGTTAATTTTTTTTCCTCATTAATGTACACACAGCACCCCATATTGACAGAAAAACACATAATTGTTGACATTTTTGCAGATTTATTAAAAAAGAAAAACTGAAATATCACATGGTCCTAAGTATTCAGATCCTTTGCTCAGTATTTAGTAGAAGCACCCTTTTGATCTAATACAGCCATTAGTCTTTTTGGGAGAGATGCAATAAGTTTTCCACACCTGGATTTGGGGATCCTCTGCCATTTCTCCTTGCAGATGCTCTCCAATTCTGTCAGGTTGGATGGTAAACATTGGTGGACAGCCATGTTTAGGACTCTCCAGAGATGCTTAATTGGGTTTAAGTCAGGGCTCTGGCTGGGCCATTCAAGAACAGTCATGGAGTTGTTGTGAAGCCACTCCTTCGTTATTTTAGCTGTGTGCTTAGGGTCATTGTCTTGTTGGAAGGTAAACCTTCGGCCCAGTTTGAGGTCCTGAGCACTCTGGAGAAGGTTTTCGTCCAGGATGTCCCTGTACTTGGCCGCATTCATCTTTCCCTCGATTGCAACCAGTCGTCCTGGCGCTGCAGCTGAAAAACACCCCCACAGCATGATGCTGCCACCACCATGCTTCACTGTTGGGACTGTTTTGGACAGGTGATGAGCAGTGCCTGGTTTTCTCCACACACATCGCTTAGAATTAAGGCCAAAAAGTTCTATCTTGGTTTCATCAGACCAGAGAATCTTATTTCCCACCATCTTGGAGTCCTTCAGGTGTTTTTTTTTAGCAAACTCCATGTGGGCTTTCATGTGTCTTGCACTGGGGAGAGGCTTCCGTAGGGCCACTCTGCCATAAAGCCCTGACTGGTGGAGGGCTGCAGTGATGGTTGACTTTCTACAACTTTCTCCTATCTCCCGACTGCATCTCTGGAGCTCAGCCACAGTGATCTTTGGGTTCTTCTTTACCTCTCTCACCAAGGCTCTTCTCCCCCGATAGCTCAGTTTGGCCAGACGGCCAGCTCTAGGAAGGGTTCTGGTCATCCCAAACGTCTTCCATTTAAGGATTATGGGGGCCACTGTGCTCTTAGGAACCTTAAGTGCAGCAGAAATGTTTTTGTAACCTTGGCCAGATCTGTGCCTTGCCACAATTTTGTCTCTGAGCTCTTCAGGCAGTTCCCTTTGACCTCATGATTCTCATTTGCTCTGACATGCACTGTGAGCTTTCCTAATCAAGTCCAATTAGTATAATCAAACACAGCTGGACTCAAATGAAGGTGTAGAACCATCTCAAGGATGATCAGAGGAAATGGACAGCACCTGAGTTAAATATGAGTGTCACAGACAAGGGTCTGACTACTTAGGACCATGTGATATTTCACTTTTTCTTTTTTAATAAAGCTGCAAAAATGTCAACAACTCTGTGTTTTTCTGTCAATATGGGGTGTTGTGTGTACTATTGGAAGAATAATAGAAAGCCTCAGAATGGGAATAATTGGTACAAACCACTGTATGACCAGAGAGAATACAGAGGACCACCTCAAGAGTATAGGGATCAGAGAAGACCCCCCTATGAATATAGGGATAATAGGGTACCACCCTATGAACAATATGGCCCACGAGAAAGGAGCCCGACCCAAGAATATGGTTATGGTGAAAGAAGAGAACCACAACAGAGAAATCACTGCCAGAATGAGCGCAGCCCAATATCCACCTATAATTATTATGCCCCGCTAATGAATCGAGATGAGGAAGAAAGGTGTGGCAGACAATACCCTTCACACTATGGGGGCCTGGATTCAACTAGGCCTTTTTTAGACAGGGGCAGGGAGAATCACACATCAAGGAATCCAGACGAGACGAGAAACTCCAGAAAAAGCCCAGAAATCCGGCAAGAGAGAGCAAAAGAAAAAAGGGAATAAAAGGGGAAGGGGTTCTTAACTTAAGCGGTCAACAACTAACACATGAGGGAATTGGGCCCCCGGGCTCCTCCCATAAATTCAGGCCACCATACTGGCTATATATATATATATATATATATATATATATATATATATATATATATATATATACACATATACATACATACACACATTCAGAAATTTGTGAGAAAATTGAATATTCAAAAATACAGATCGACTTTTAACCCACCCGTGAAGGACAATAAATACATTGAGGTTTTTAAAAGAGTTGTTTTAGAGGATATTAAGGATCTTAAAATAAAGAAAAAGGAAGATCTAAGCTATGTAAAAAGTGGTATTCGGAAACTGATGAAGAGGAAAGACCTAGTCATCCGACAAGCGGACAAGGGAGGTGGTATAGTGATCCTCTCTAAGGAGCAATATCATAATACAATGATAAATATGTTGGGAGACGACAACACCTATACCAAGCTATTGAGTAACCCTATGTTCAAGTGCAAATACAATTAGGGTTAAAGAAAAATATACTTAACAAAAAAGAAGCCCGTTTTTTAATACCCGACTCCTGCCGTACACCTATTATATATTCACTACCAAAAATACAGAAGAAAAAAACAGATCCACCACCAAGGCCAATAGTGAATGGTATAGATTCACTTACATGAAGGATGGGCCAATACATAGATTTTTTTCTTGCAACCAGTCGTCCAAAGTACAAAAGCCTACCTTAGGGATACGAAACAAATGTTACAGATTATAGAAGATACCCCCAGAGAAGAGGGACCGTGGATCATGGCTACTGCAGATGTTGCTTCTTTATACACAATAATACTCCACCATCAAGCGTGCGAAGCTGCCAAATGGGGTTTAACTGGTTCAATACAGGGCAATTTCACCCCCTTCCTTCCCAGGCCAATTTTTAGTTTTCAACACTGTCGCACTTTAAACGTCAATTGCGCGATCGGGCGACGTTGTACCCAAAAAAAATTGACGTCCTTTTTTCCCCACAAATAGAGCTTTCTTTTGGTAGTATTTGATCGCCTCTGCGGTTTTTATTTTTTGCGCTATAAACAAAAGAGCGACAATTTTGAAAAAAAAAAAAAAAACACAATATTTTTTACTTTTTGCTATAATAAATATCCCAATTTTGTTTTTAAAAAACAAATTTTTTCGGCCGATACGTATTCTTCTACATATTTTTGGTAAAATAAAAAAAAAAAAATAAAAAAATAAAAAATCGCAATAAGCGTATATTGATTGGTTTGCGCAAAAGTTATAGCGTCTACAAAATAAGGGATAGATTTATGGCATTTTTTTAAAAAATATATATTTATTTTTTTAGCGGCGATCGTGATTTTTTTCGTGACTGCGACATTATGGCGGACACATCGGACACTTTTGACACATTTTTTGGGACCATTCACATTTATACAGCGATCAATGCTATAAAATTGCATTGATTACTGTGTAAATGTGACAGGCAGTGAAGGAGTTAACCACTAGGGGGCGGGGAGGGGTTAATATGTTTCCTAGGGAATGATTCTAACTGTAGGGGGAGGGGACGCACAAGGGGAGGAGACCGATCAGTGTTCCTCCGTTCTGGGAACACAGATCGCTCTCCTCAGAGCTGACAGGCTGTGGATCTGTGTGTTTACACACACAGATCCACGGTCCGGCCCGGTTAACGGGCAATCGCGGGTGCCCGGCAGCCATCGCGGCCGCCGGGCACACGCACCGGGTCCCGAACAACGCGGCGGGCGCACGCCCCCTAGAAGGCCAGGAATCCCAGGACGTCATATGACGTCCACCCAGGATGGGAGATCCCATCCCAGGACGTCATATGACTATGGCTGGGTAGGGAAGTGGTTAAGGGCGTATACTAAGCTGTCGTGCATGCAGAGAAAGTTTTTAATTAAATGTATTGACTTCTGTCTTAAGAATAATTACTTTTGGTACAATGGAAACTACTATCATCAACAGACTGGAGTAGCAATGGGAGCCAAATTCGCCCCGAGTGTAGCAGGCCTGTTTATGGCCCAGTGGGAGGAAGATAATGTTTTTATTAATCGACCTGGTGAATTGACGATATATAAAAGATATATCGATGATGTTTTTATATTATGGAAAGGGGATCTCGATCGGCTGACCCAATTTTTGGAAAGATTGAATATGAATGATAGGAACATAAAATTGTCCTGGGACATTAGCCAGAAAAATGTAACTTTCCTGGATTTAGAGATCAAACAAGAAGACTCTCAACTCCTGACACAGACGAACTTTAAAAATGTCGACAGGAATAGCTATCTCCCTATGGAGAGCTGTCATCACAAAAATTGGATTTTTAATGTCCCTAAAGGACAACTGATGCGGCTAAGACGCATTTGTGCTAACCTAAATACTTTCCTAGACCAGGCAGAGAGGATGGGACACAGATTCACCACGAAAGGCTACAAACATCTGTTTATTGAAAAGAAGATAGTAGAGGTGACTGAAATGAATCGTAAAGAATTAAAAGACAAGATCAAACAGGAACCAGCATTGGCAACAGCACCCATAATCCTGGATTTTAATGCGCAGTATAAGAAAATAGAAAGGATTATTAGACAACACTGGCATATACTTCTGGCAGACAAACAATTATATAATACTTTACCAATGAACCCCAGATTTATATATAAAAGAGCACCAACTATCCGAGATAAAGTAGTGAAGAATGTGACAGACCCACCTAAGAAGACCTTTACCTTTTTCACTGGGAAGGGCTTCTATCCCTGTAGGAAATGCTTCGCATGCCTAAGGACTAGACTCCCGAATGAAAAGAAATATCATTTTACATCCACCAGCACAGGAGATATGTATGAGGTTAAATATGTTATTTGCTGTAACACAGAGGGGGTTGTTTATGCCCTCGAGTGCAGCTGCGGCCCAGAATTTTCCTAGTGACAGCTTTTCTAGCATTCACTAGGGTAGACACTACTGATCCTGAGATGCCACGGTCCTTTAAGACCCTGGCTTCAATAGCCATGCCGTCAAATTTAGAGAATGTAAATTGGGGTGGAATATAGGACACTGAGACAGTAGATCAGGGCGACGTGGAAGTGTCCATGGCCTGTTTATTGTAAGACTACCAGAATGACTAGAACCCCCTCTTTCTGAATCCTATGCAACAAATGTGGAAGGAGAGGGATCAGAGGGAAAAGCATAAACCAGGGAGTTCTGTCTCCATGGAACTATCAGAGCATCTGCTCCGATTGCCAGAGGATCTCTTGTTTGGGACACAAATTGCTTTAGCTTGTTGTTGAACCTGGATACCAATAGGTCGACCTCTGGCCATCCCCAACACTGGCAAATTCCCTGGAACGCCCCTGGGTGTGGAGACCAATCCCCCGGGCAAATCTGCTGGTGGCTGAGATAATCTGCCTTCCAGTTCTCTACTCCCGGGATATTGACTGCCGATATAATCATGTCCCTCTGCACAGGCTTGTATGTGGTTCACCTCCTTCAGAGCTGAACGACTCCTGGTACCGCCTTGGTGGTTTATATAGGCCACTGCAGTGGCATTGTTGAACTGAACCCTGATAGGGCAGTCCTGAAGCTCCCCCATCCAGGACCATAGGGCGAGACGTACTTGGGGGTTCCAAGTAATTTTCTACCAAAAAAAAAAAAAGATTTTAACCTGTAAACAAATCTCAAAAAGAGGCTCGGGTCCTTAAATGGTTAAAGTGTTTAATACACGGCGAAAGTTCAGAAAAAAAAAGATTTTTTATAACAGCTTACCTGTAAAATCCTTTTCTTTCGATGGACATCACGGGGCACAGAGCCTCAGTAATAACTGATGGGTTATATAGGTATCACTAGGTGATTGGACACTGGCACACCCTACCAGGAAGTTCAACCCCCTATATAATCTCTCCCCCTTGCAGGGATACCTCAGTTTTGTAGCCAAGCAATATAGTGTATTAGAAGAGGGGCGGGACCTCTGTGTCCCGTGATGTCCATCGAAAGAAAAAGATTTTACAGGTAAGCTGTTATAAAAAATCCTATTTTATTTCTCGAACATCACGGGACACAGAGCCTCAGTAATAACTGATGGGATGTCCCAGAGCAATGCTATCTGAGGGAGGGGGGGAACCACAACCAAGTAGGGTGCAATCAGACCTGAGGACCCTGTACCGCTGCCTGCAGGACACAACGCCCAAAGGCGATATCCTCATGCCTTCTTACATCCACCTGATAGAATATGGTGAATGTATGGACTGAAGGACCAGGTTGCGGCCTTAAAGATCTGAGCCATAGAGGCCCGGTGATGCACTGCCCAAGAAGCACCAATAGCCCTTGTGGAATGTGCCCTGATCTGAAACGGAGGAATCTTCTGTTTCAAACTGTACACTTGAATAATCAATTGTCGAATCCATTTAGAAATGGTAGCTTTTGACGCTGCCTGTCCTCCACTGGGACCCTCTGGCAGCACGAACAAAACATCCGTTTAACTTAACTGCTCTTACTACATCCAAAGAATGTAGTGATCTTTCTTCCGGAGAACAGGGATCTGGAAAAAAGGAAGGCAGAACAATGTCTTGGTTTAGATGAAAATCTGAAACCACCTTCGGTAAAAAACTAGGATGAGGGCGCAGTACCACTCTATCCTTGTGTACAATCAAATAAAGGCTCTTTACAGGAAAGAGCTGCTAATTCTGATACTCTTCTAGCAGAAGAGATGGCTACCAGAAAAATTAACTTTCTTGTCAGCAAGACCAAACGAATCTGACGTATTGGTTTAAAAGGCTGCTTCTGTAAAACAGACAGAACCAAGTTCAAGTCCCAGGGGTGATGGGATGTCCCAGAGCCACTTAGGGGCATCTCAACCGGAGGATTAAGACGCGTTACCCCCTGCATAAAGTTTCGGACCAAAGAATGCGAAGCAAGTGGCCGTTGAAATAATACTGATAAGGCCGAGGCCTGGCCCTTGATAGTACTCAAGGCCAGTTTCATCTCTAATCCCAATTGTAGAAAATCAAGAATTCTACCTATCACATATTTCCTGGGATGCCAACCCCTGGATTCACACCAGGATACATAAGCTTTCCAAACTCTATGATAAATCATTCTGGAAGCTGGCTTCCTTACATTGATCAAGGTAGATATCATAGGACCTGAAAGCCCACGACTCTTCAGAACGTGGGTCTCAATAGCCAAACCGTCAAATTTAGCGTTTGTAAGGCAGGATGGAACACTGGACCTTGAGATAACAGGTCTGGGCGTACCGGTAGTGTCCACGGGGAACCCACCGTCATCCTTACTATTTCCGCATACCACGTCCTTCTGGGCCAAGCGGGGGCCACCAGAAGTACTGACTTCCTTTCCTGCCTGATCCTGCGAAGGAGTCGTGGCAGTAGCAGAATAGGCGGGAATGCATAAATCAATGAGAACCGAGCCACAGAATCGTGAACGCATCCGTCCCGCATGCAAGAGGATCCCTCATCCTTGCCACAAATCTGTCTATCTTTTTGTTGAATCGGGATGCAAAGAGATCTACATCTGGAACCCCCCCTATCTTTGGCATATGGTCCAAAAGATGTCGGGATGCAGAGACCATTCCCCTGGAAGTAACTGCTGGCGGCTCAAATAGTCCGCCTGCCAGTTCTCTATCCCTGGAATGAAAACTGCCGATATGCAAGGCACATGCTTCTCTGCCCAGACTAAGATCTGGTTCACCTCTTTTTGAGCAGCTCGGCTCCTGGTGCCTACCTGATGATTGACATAAGCCACTGCTGTGGCATTGTCGGACTGGATCCTGACCGGGCAACCCTGTAACCTGATAGTCGAGGCCCTTAGGGCTAGATATACCGCACGGATCTCCAGAATGTTGATGGGTAACGTCCTCTCGGTTTTGGACCATACCCCCTGAACCACAGACTGTTGCAGAACTGCTCCCCAACCCGACAGACTGTCATCTGTTGTTACCACCCTCCAGGTAACCGGCAGAAAGGATTCCCCTTCTGCAGGTTTTCGGGTATGAGCCACCAATTGAGGCTCTGACGCACCGCATGAGACAGGTGCATTGGAAAGTCTAATGCCTGAACCTTCTTGTTCCAGGCCGACAGAATACTGTGTTGCAGTAGTCTTGAATGGAACGGAGCATAGGGGACTTCTTTCGAATGAAGACACCATCTTTCCTAGCAGCCTCATACAAAGGCGGACAGAAGGACCCTTCTTGGTCCTGACTGCCAGAATCAGCTCCCTTAAAGCAGGTAGAAATACTTTCTCCTGGCTTGTATCTACGATCAGACCCAAATACTCCAGTCTTCTTACTGGTTTTAGGAAAGATTTTTCTAGGTTGAGGATCCAACCTAGGTGTTCCAGATACTTGACTGTGGTCCTCAAGTTCCCGTTCAAGGAGGCTACCGACCGGTCTATCAGGAGCAGGTTGTCTAGGTATGCTATGACAGCTATACCCTGAGCCCTTAATCTGGCCAGAGGAGGAGCCAAGACCTTTGTGAACACTTGCGGTGTAGTGGCTATCCCAAAAGGAAGAGCCACAAACTGGAAATGGCGCCCTCCTATCTCGAAGCGCAGAAACTTCTGATGAGCAGGAAAAATAGGCACATGCAGATATGCATCTCTGATGTCTATCAATGCCAGAAATTCTCCTCCCTGCAGGGTGGAGACTACTGTCCGAATTGATTCCATGCGGAAGAATTGCATCCTTAGGAATCGGTTCAGATCCCTTAAATCCAGAATGGGTCTGACATCCCCATTTGGCTTTTGGACGGTAAAAAGTTTGGAATAGAAACCCAATCCTTGATCTTCGCGGGAACCACCATAATGACCTCCTGCGACAAAAGTCGCTCTAACACTAGAAGGAGTGACTGCTTTTTCTCTGGATCTCTGGGGACACTTGACCTGAGGAAACGAGGAGAGGGAAATTCCTGAAACTCCAGCTTGTACCCTAAGGTTACCGTGGAGATTACCCATCTGTCCTGGAAATCCTCCTGCCAGAGCACTGAGAACTGTCGCAGTCTTCCCCCCACTCGAGCGAGCGTTTTGCCTAGTAGGCTTCTTCCCCCAGGACGTCTTTTGTCCCTGGGGTTGACTCTTGTCTCTGGACCCAGACGGAGGAAGCCATCGAGACTGCCTGGAGGCTGAAGCCCCAGGCGCAGGGGAAAGAGTCCGTTTGAAAGAGGGACGCTTACTCTTCTTCTTTACAGGTGAGTGCTTTTCCCACAAGAGATTCTCTTGATACAGTTATCCAAGTCCTCTCCAAACAACCTTTCCCCACGAAATGGAAAACCAGCCAGCAGCTTCATAGATGGTGCTTCAGCTGACCAATTTTTCAACCATAGGACTCTACGTATATGCACTAACCCCAGCGACAGACGAGAGGTTTGCATGATAGAATCTCTGATGGCGTCAACAACATAACATAAGGCCACTGGAAGGTTAGCCAACCCCTGGGCCTGCTGTTCAGGTAAAACTTTGATGACCTGCTTAACATGGTCTCTTAAAGTGGGGTTCCACCCAAAAAAAAAACAAAAAACTACATGAAAAATCCTAAAAAAAAAAAAAAAAAAAAAAAAAAAATTGGATATTTTTTTTTTTACCTCTTACCTCTAAATGCCTGTTGCTAGGTGGTCCCTCTTAGTCTGCCTCTTCCAGTGCCTGGGCTGGTGACATCACTTCCCCCTCGGCACAGGAAGGGCTTAGCTCTGCTCCCTTCCTCCTGTCAATCATCTGGGACCCATTACAGGTCCCAGGTGACTGAGCGGCCAATCACAGCGCGTGGCGCCGCAGCCCGGCGCCCACAGTTGCCATGCCGGCGCCGCTGAACGTAGGTGGAGACGAGCGGGGCTTCGATCCCCCGCATCGCTGGACCCTGGGACAGGTAAGTGTCCAATTAAAAGTCAGCAGCTGCAGTATTTGTAGCTGCTGACTTTTAATTTTTTTTTTTTTTTTAATGGACCTCAGGTGGAACTCCTCTTTAAGTATTGACAGACTCCAATCGCTGCTACTGCAGGTTGAGCCACTGAACCTGCTAAGGAGAAAACATCCTTCAATAGGGATTCCATCTTTTTATCCACAGGATCCCTGAGCATCTGAGCATTGTCTACAGGACAAGTCAGACTATTATTTACGGAGGAAATGGCGGCATCAATGGACGGTATTCCCCACATTTTAATAAACTTTTCTTCTATAGGATAAAGTGTTGAAAACTTTTTCGGCGGAAAAAAAAACGTTTATCTGGGTGATCCCACTCAAAATAAAGGAGCTTTTCAAGTAAATTATGAACAGGAAAAGCATGTGGTGTTTGAGGAGGTTTCAGTGACCCTAAAGAAGAAGAGGGTTCTTTAACTGATTCAGATATGGGCAACTTAAATGTGGAGCGGACCAATCCAGTAAGGATCTGCACTAAGACTTTCTCCTCTTGGGAAGCCGCAGAGGGTCACTCTCCACCCGATTCCTCCGAAGAGGAATCATCCGTCCCATCCTGATCCTCTGAAAGGGATTCCTCTCCTTTATCCCAAAGCTCCTCTGCCTGAGGGTCTTGGGGAACAGAGGAAGGCCTAGTGCGTTTTCTTCCACTGAGTGAAGATGTAATCACGGCCATTAATCTTTCCTCTAAACCATTAATGGCTGAGGAAAAAACCTCCTGTGTAATGTATACAGGGGCTGAAGTGCCAGAAGCAGGTGTAGCCCCTGACCCCAACGGCTCTCCCTGGCTAGCCGTCCCTGGCCCCTCAGGGGGGGGGGGGGATGCTGCAGACAGGGGGCCCTCAGAACCTGAACGAGATCCCCTAGAGTCTCTGGTTCTTGGGGTGTTTGAACCTCTTCTACCCATAGTGCAAAGCAACAAGGTGGAGGTATCAAAAAATGAACACTGACTGCTGAGGGATGAAGTCTGGCTGAAAGCCTTGCTACCAAATGCCCAGTCTGGTGTTACTTTAGTAAATGCTGCCTAGGAGAATGCTTGTGTCCCACCTTACATGCGACCGTCAGCTCTGTGTCCCTCCAGAAGGCTCAGTGCACCTGTAATCAGTGCCTTTAATTGCCTGCAGCCGGCCCTGTGGGCGTCTGAGCACACTGTGCTGACGCCCCCCCCCCCTTCGTTTTTCGAAAACCGCGCGCTTCCAGGGCGAGCCGACCCTTTTTAGAAACAGCATGGAGGGAAGGCTGGGGGAGGGGGAGGAAGGAGAGAGGCCGGTAGAGATGGGGCCTGCACGATGGCAAAATGGTGAAATTGCGGTGTAAAACCGCCTCACAACCCACCTGCGGCCTCCCCCTAGGCTGGGGGGAGATATCCCTAAGGAGAGCCCCCCATCCCATCCTACCTGAGCCAGCTGGAGGAGCTTGTGCAGCGTGGAAATACTGAGACAGACATCAGCATAAGAAGGTATGTGCTCTTGGCAGCCCCCGGTGGCGACAATAGGCATAGCATGCATTTACCTTAAAGGAGAAACCTACTAGAATTAAAAAATTCTGTGGAATCTCCCTTACCTTATCCAGCCGCAGGGTTCTGTTGCACAGACCCAATCTTCGCCTCTCACGGTGGGCTCCGTTTGAAAAAACCTTCAGAGACCGGGGCCCCCTACAAATAAGGGGATCCACAGTTCTAAAAAGAGAAGCGTTACAGGTAAAACCTCGTTTCTTCGGACACGAGGCCCGGGTACCATCCAATTCGGCCTAGAAAAGACACTTTGGAATGGATCCGGTTCGCCTGGCTTGCCCCAGTATAGGATATAGGATAATCCCTTTGGAGCTCAGCACAGGACATCTTTACACTCTCCATCACCTAAGACACTGGCGTAAAAACTGAGGTATCCCTGCAAGGGGGAGGGATTATATAGGGGGTTGAACTTCCTGGTAGGGTGTGCCAGTGTCCAATCACCTAGTAATACCTATATAACCCATCAGTTATTACTGAGGCTCTGTGTCCAGTGATGTTCGAGAAAGAAAGAAAGCTAGTCAAATGCAATATGCTTACTAAAAGCATATCATGTGCTGCGCAAAACGAAAGCAAAGAAGCAAACTGACCTAGGATCAGGACCCAGAACTGACAAAGTCAACTGGATACACATATATAGATCAATCCTGATTCAATGTTTGAGTGATCTCTGTATAATCAACAGATCCCTGAGTAACCCACACTATAAGTTGTATTATTTAATGCTACCAACTGGAAATTACCTGCAGGCTGCAGGAACTCATTTCATTTTGTGGCTACACTAAATGTATTTATGATGATTGCTCCACATATTATATCATAATATCTATGAACACTGTTTCATACCTTGTGTTCTGAGATGGTTGCACACTGCATTGCTTAGTCCGTTTTGAATGCGAGGAGTGCAGGAACCAATATCATATATACAGATATACATTGAAATATCAAGGACAATTATCACTTGGCTGGCAATTTGAGATGATTGGACATATATTGACAGATTGATTTCGACCTAATTTTGTGAAAAAAATTCGTACAAACCAGCGATTGTGAAGCTATTATACAGCTACATGTACTAAATGACTAATCATGAGAATTACCTGCAGGTCGTGGGAATAATCTCAGATTAATAAAAATAGGGAATTAGTACTATTGTTTCACACTTGGTGATAATTGAACAACTTGCTATTGTGTACAGTCCTTGGAGTATCTGAAAACCCTTCCTTCTCTTAAATCATATACAACTCAGTAGGACAAGACTACTAGGAGGATGTATAATACACATATTTAAATTGTTGACTGACTGACTGACGATTGGGAGCCCTTTGGGTGGTTTTCATCTAGTGCATTTAGGCTGTGCCCCATTACATTGTGGGACAGTAAGATATAACCTGTTTTTCAGGAATACACTGCTCCACACTAGGAATTGTTTGCATGACCTTGCCCCTATGGGTGATCTATGTGTTTTTTATCAGGTATACTTGGGGGGTGC
This sequence comes from Lithobates clamitans, assembly GCA_037952925.1. Classification (NCBI taxonomy): domain Eukaryota; kingdom Metazoa; phylum Chordata; class Amphibia; order Anura; family Ranidae; genus Lithobates; species Lithobates clamitans. The sequence goes on from JBBGZY010000061.1 coordinate 148,292, forward strand.
TTTCATACTAGGGGAGGGATTAGGTCTTTTTGGTGCTTTTTTAAGGTAATACAATTATTGTAGTTCAACTCATGTAGGTGTGTGGAGATCTATTTGTTTCTTATTTTTCTGTGTTGATTTTTGCTGCATGAGTGCTGCCAGCACTGGGGAGCTACAGTTTGAGGGAACCATGAATGCGGCCGCAGGGCAGTATTCCAACATGATAACGACCCCAAACACATCTCCAAGACGACCACTGCCTTGCTAAAAAAGTGGAGGGTAAAGGTGTGGGGCATCCTCAAACAGAAGGTGCAGGAGCGCAAGGCCTCTAACATACACCAGCTCTGTGATGTTGCCATGGAGGAGTGGAAGGGGACTCCAGTGGCAACCTGTGTAGCTCCCATGAACTCCATGTCCAAGAGGCAGTGCCGAAAAATAATGGTGGCCACACAAAATATTGACACTATGGTCCCAATTTAGACATTTTCACTTAGGGGTGTACTCACTTTTGTTGCTAGCGGTTTAGACAATAATGGCTGTATGTTGAGTTATTTTGAGGGGACAGCAAATGTACACTGTTATACAAGCTGTACACTCTCTACATTGTAGCAAAGTGTCATTTCTTCAGTGCTGTCATGTGAAAAAAGATATAATAAAAAATATTTACAAAAATGTGAGGGGTGCACTCACTTTTGTGAGATATTGCATCTAGTTCTAGGAATAGAGGGGGCGTAACTATACAGGGACTAAGCAAGATAAATCAAGAATGGAGCTTTTATGTATCCATATCAGTTATGGCTTTCTACCTGATTTTGCCACATGTCTTTCAGCTTGTGGTCTGTTGGCAAACTGAAGGATCTGACCATGACAGACAGTTTTTTTTTTTTTTTACTAAAATAAGTTACTATCATACTGCACTATGCAGACCTGCTTACGTAGTCTTATCACACATTTAGTCCCCTTTCACTCGACCGTTCCGATCAGGTCTGCCTATCAGTTTTTCAGGTGGACCTGATTGAACAGTCCATTCACCCCATGGACCGGCGAGCATAAATGGACTTGTGTCATTTACACCCACCTACTTCCGATCCACTAAAGACAAATGGAAGGGGATCCATCCTCTTCGTCTAGGTGGATCGGATGGAAGGGAATTCGCGTGTAAACAGACAGCGAAGTCCACAGTTCCCCATAGAGCAAAGCGGGCTCTGTCCATGTCCATTCTGCAGAAACTGAGCGGACATGAACCGCCCGTCCATAGACAAATCCCTGCTGATCAAAATAGAGTCTGCCCCGTGTGAAAAGGGGCCCTACATTTAGCTGTTCTCCTTCACATTCAAATCTGCCAAAAAGATATGCACACACATTATAGTAGTTCCTTTAGAAGTTTAAGGGATACTATTTTGATATGTTACAATAAGCAGCATCAGCAAATTTAAAAAAAAAAACTCAATCTTTTATAAGAAAGGAGCAATTCTTATAAGTGAAGTTTCCTAAGAAAAGATGTCATAAGTCTGTTGCAGGCAGGAGGGAAAAATATCCTTAGTTTCCCAGTAACCAGTCTAGAACATTACAACTTTGTAGCAAGCCATAAGGTAAGAGCCTGCAACGAGAGATAATCTATGGCAGACATTTGTGAATATAGTCAAAAATGTGCAAATGGCATAGCTTTACATGACTGTACCTTCACCCCAGAAGAAAAATGGAGAGTGACCCTGGACTCACCATGAAAAATATATTTGATACAAGGAAAAACAAAACAAAAAAACACCCCCACTTACTTAAGGGAGCATTAATATGATCAATAGAAGCAAGAAGATGAATGTTAGAGATGGAAGCCAGTTGTCCGAGGATCTGTTGACTTTTGTCTCCTCTTAACATATGACTGTCCAAGTTATGAATGAGAAGATAAAGCACCAAGGAGCTATCTGAAAGGAAAAATTTGACAAATTTGACAATTAAAGCGGCATTAAACCCAAAAAACTATACTTATCCTTTAAGGTGATATTAAAGTCTTTTTTTATTTTTAGGGAAAAGGAAGAAAAGTTATACTTACCTGCTCTATGCAAGAATATTGCACAGAGCGGCACCTTATCTACTTTCTTTTGGTTCCTGTGCTGTCCGCTCCTCCTCTTCTCCAAATCCCTTCCTGGAAAGCCGTGTGCTGAGGGGGCACCCATGTGTGCACGCTCCTGAACCAAGCTGAACCGTGCATCCAGACACACACACACGCAGCCCTTGGCCATGTCCCTCCACTACCTACTTACAGGATTTGACTGACAGCAGCAGGAACTGATGGCTCCTGCAGCTCTCAGGGTCTCCTGTGAAAGCAGGAGAAGAGGAGGACAGGGCTGCATCAATGGAGGACTCGGGGGAAGAACAGGCAGTGGACAGTTTTTTTACATAAAGGCAGAGAATGTATAGAAAGGCAGAGAAGGTATAAAGCTTTTTGACTACAGCCTCGGGTTGAAGTGATTATACTAGGATCATATGAGGAATCATGCTTCATCACCCCCCGGTGGGGAGAATACTGTATAAAAAAAGCTCGCTAGGAGCCAAGGTCAAGCTAATATGGTGTAGTATTTATTGAATCCCAGGAACAGTACATGTACATATGGCCAGTAAAAATAAGCATAAAACACATGCAAAAACGCCTCTTCTGCCACGAGGTTGCAACGATGGAGAAACGTCAGTGCGTAGGACCTTCAGACACGTTTTGTGCTAAAGCACATTGTCAAAGGGCGGTGATTTATGCTTATTTTTACTGGCCATATGTACATGTACTGTTCCTGGGATAAAATAAATACTACACCATATTAGCTTCTCCTTGGCTCCTGGCGAGCTTTTTTATACAGTATTCACCCCACTGGGGTGATGAGGAGTGATAACTGTTTTTTCATCGTGAATGTGGACTGAGGACACTCACACCTGCCTGGAACCAGTCCCAAGGGAGATGGTAATCTTACAAGGCTCATTTATATCTACTTTCTGGTGAGTGCAATATATATCGGTGGTGGGATATCACCGTGAAATTTCATTGCACTGCACATCATGGTGGACTGTTTTTCCTCATGAAGAGGATGTTTGTTTACTTCCTGTTCATGACCACTACATTCCCGATACCTTTCTAAAACTGATTAAGGAACTTTTCAGAAGTGACTTAACCATTGCATGCACATATCATTTTTTAATTTTTCACGAATTGATGGTATTTGTTTTTTTTTCCACTCTGGATGTTAACACATTATTGGTAATTTTTTAGCGCTGCACTTGTTATCTTTTTATTTCCCTGGGACTGTATATTCACCTTTTTTGCACCAGTGGCTTTTTATTTTTGTATTTTTTTACTGAGTGTCACTTGCTTTCTTATTTAGACTAGGATCATGAACGCAGCTACAGTCATGAGCCTGGTATGTATTTTGTCAGCAATATTCTTTTGTGAAATATTTAAACAGCTATACAGCCACTCAATCACTTTTGCAGGTGGTGGAAGCCCCCCCCTTCCCCCCTATCGGGATCTTTCGCTTGATCGGGGAGCCTGGTTTGGTCGCAATTACTAAGAACAATGGAAGGAATGGAAGTTCCGTCCCTCTTTTGTGGGCTCAGAAACCGGACGCATCGAGGATTTGATCACTTACGGTTTTGGGGTCTGTTTGTTGAGAAGCGGTTACTGGCTTTTACAGCATGTCATGAAACCGAAAATAAATAAATATATGTGTATGCGCTAAAGGCTATAAATACGTGAACAAAGAATAAAATAAATCTATACAGTATTAAAAATTATTTAAAATTATAAACAGTGTCACACACCTGTGAAGAAAGTGGGGGCAGGATGGAGCTTTCTACACACAGACAGGCAGAGGATTGAACACCGCACCGCACGCCACAGGATTCATCTGTATTGCATGTTTTGGATAGGATGGTGCACTGACGCACCCAAGCATTGTGAGTACCCTCCTGGAGGGATTGTTTTTAGGGCTTTTCAAATAAATTCCTGGCGGTATTATGCTACGAGTCTCCTTTCTTTCATATATGTCACCATTTGAGCGAGATACAGATCATCACCAGCATACCCTGTGTGAGCCCTGGAGTGGCTCTAATGCGTGTTTTGACACTGTTTAGCTACTGTGTCACACGCTCTAAGGTGAGCGCATTATCCATTGGGGGTCACTGGAGAGCACTGCAGCATGCCTTAATGTGCACATCTCATAAGAAGAGCATGAGGAATATTTAGCACTTTTTCAAAAAAAACAGCATGAGGATTGCCTGCTATTTGTTTGGACACTATTGTGCACTTTGATTTATATACTCTTATGAATGGCTTGGACTGAGATATATTCATTTGTATGAATTGGTTTCGGACACTTTATCAAGTAGCACTTATATATATATTTTTTTTTAATCCTTTAAAGGATTTTTTTTTTTCTCACATTTTTTTGCATGGTGCATGTTACCATTTTTCATATATTCAATTGTGGATTATAGTCACTTTCTTCAAAAGTGTGTGAGACACTGTTTAGAATTTATAATAATTTTTAATATTGTATAGATTTATTTTATTCTTTGTTCACGTATTTATAGCCTTTAGCGCATACACATATATTTATTTATTTTTGGCATAGACACGGTATGGAACGTGGTTAGTGTGTGCAGCTGAATTAGGTTCATTTATTCACACTGAAGGCATTAACCCATTTGTGGCTCACAAGATTTTAGCACTATTTTATGTCATGAAACCGATCTTGGCTTGTAAATGGTGATCACGTCACACAAGTGAGGTATTGCCACGAACATCAGAGAAAAAGCAATAACTCTAGTGCCAGATCTTATGTGTAACTCTAATGTGGGAACCTGTAAAGGCTTTTAAAGCGTCACCTATGGATAAGTAAATGTACCATAGTTTGCTGCCATTCCACAGGTATGCGCAATTTTAAAGTGTGATATGTTTGGTATCTATTAACTAGGTGTAACATCTTTTATATTTTACCCAAAAAATTGGGTATTATATTGTGTTTTCTAAAATGTATTAAAGTGTATTTTTTTCCCCCAAAAAGTTTCATTTGAAAAACCGCTACACAAATATGGTCACATAAAAAATTGCAACACCCACCATTTTATTCTCTAGGGCATCTGCTTAAAAAAATATATATGTTTGGGGGTTCTAAGTAATTTTCTAGCAGTTATTAAATGTGGTGACTAAATCGGTTTTCTTTTAGTTTTTTTTTCTTTATTTTCACCTGGTGATCCAGCCAGTACATCTGTTCTTCAACTTACTTTAACAGACCAAGCTGTCCAGCTAAAGTGGCAGCTAGAGGGTTGAGAAAAAAAAAATAAAAAAAACACTGTCACAGCTTACAATGGTCAGCTTTTATTCACATAAAGCCTTTATCCCAAAAGGAAAGAAAAGTTGCTGTAACTGCTTAAGGACGGGTTCACACTGGCGTGCTGTGTTTTGGCTGCAGCGCAGGATGTACGTGTGGTTTACGTACGTTTTACACACGTTTTTAACCAGCAGTCCCATTGATTTCTATTAGGTCACGTTTTTGCTGCTACCGAATAGAAGTCAATGGGACTGCTGCTAAAAACCCATGTAGAATGCATGCAAACAGAGCATACACCCATGTTGCAGGAAAAATGCAAAGCACCAGCGTAAACCCAGGCCTAAGTGTTCACTGGAGTCCGGCTTTAATTTGTTAGTTAAGTCTGTGTAAATTTGCTACTGCATCGAACACCACCCTCTCCACAAGTTAGAATGCTGTTGGTCCAAAGGTGGCTTCACGGCTAGTGGAGTGGAGACACCCTAAGACAGGAAGTGTGTTACTGGCTGAATTATCAGATGGAGAAAAAAAAAAAAAAAGGGGGATGAAAGCCTAAACAAAAAAAAAAAAAAAAGGAAGAATAATACAAGAATTGATAAACTGCAATATATTACATTTTGTTTGTACAGTAGCTTTAGGAGGGCATAACTGGATCACTCATTTAGCATAAAGCATTTGCAGAGTGTAACCTACACTATATTACTAAAAGAATTGGGACGCCTGCCTTTACACGCACATGAATTTTAACGACATCCCAGTTTTAGTCCGTAGGGTTCAATATTTAGTTGGCCCATCCTTTGCAGCTTCAACTCTTCCGGGAAGGCTGTCCACAAGGTTTAGATGTTACTATGGGAACGTTTGACCATTCTTCCAGAAGCACATTTGTGAGGTCAGGCACTGATGGTGGACAAGAAGGCCTGGCTCGTGTCTCCGCTCCAATTCATCCCAAAGGTGTTCTATCGGGCTGAGGTCATGCCAGTCAAGTTCCTCCACCCCAAACTCGCTCATCCGTGTCTTTATGGACCTCGTTTTGTGCACTGGTCCAAATCATTTGGTGGAGGGGGATTATGGTTTTGGGTAGTTTTTCAGGGGTTGGGCATGGCCCCTTAGTTCCAGTGAAGGAAACTCTTAAGGTGCCAGCATACCAAGACATTTTGAACAATTTCATGCTCCCAACTTTGTGAGAACAGTTTCGGGATTCCCCCTTCCTGTTCTAACATGACTCCACACCAGTGCACAAAGCAAGGTCCCTAAAGACATGAATGAGCGAGTTTGGGGTGGAGGAACTTGACTGGCCTGCACAGAGTCCGGACCTCAACCCAATCTAATTCATCCCAAAGTGTTCTATCGGGTTGAGTTCAGAACTCTGAGCAGGCCAGTCAAGTTCCTCCACCCCATAAACTCGCTCATTCATGTCTTTAAGTACCTTGCTTTGTGCACTGGTGTGCAGTCATGTTGGAACAGGAAGGGGCCATGCCCAAACTGTCCCCACAAAGTTGGGAGCATGAAATTGCCCAAAACGTCTTGGTATGCTGACACCTTAAGAGTTCCCTTCATTGGAACTAAGGGGCCAAGCCCAACCCCTGAAAAACAACCCCACGCCATAATCCCCCTCCACCACATGATTTGGACCAGTGCACAAAACAAGGTCCATAAAGACATGGATGAGCGAGTTTAGGGTGGAGGAACTTGACCGGCCTGCAGAGTACTGACCTCAACCCGATAAAACATCTTTGGGATAAATTAGAGCGGAGAATGCAAGCCCGCCCTTCTCGTCCAACATCAGTGCCTGACCTCACAAATGCGCTTCTGGAAGAATGGTCAAACATTCCCATAGACACACTCCTAAACCTTGTGGACAGCCTTCCCAGAAGAATTGAAGCTGTTATAGCTGCAATGGGTGGGCCAACTCGATATTGAACCCTATGGACTAAGACTGGGATGGCATTAAAGTTCATGTGCGTGTAAAGGCAGGTGTCCCAATACTTTTGGTAATATAATGTAGCTCCAAGAAAACATTTTTTTTTTTCTTGAAAAGAATAAGCAGGGGATTTTTAATAACAGTGCATTCAGTGAGGTGTGGTAACTCATAGCAACCAATATATGTATTCATCTTTTAGAAGTTTAATTATATCCATGGGGATTGGCTGATATAGGTCACTGCACAATATAGTCTCTGTAGAATATTAAATTAAGATATTGAAATCATGCAATGAATGCAAGCAGTGTCTGAGTGAATTAACATTTAGCATTAAAAAGTAAATGTTAAAACACATTGTTGACTGGTTCTAAATTCACAATTTCCTTGTTTGTCAGTCTAAAAACAGCTCATTAGGCACCAATCCACTGTGAACAGCTCTGATAAGACAAAATGAACAAACTCATTATGAAAATACCACTGACCAGACAGGCAGCTGCTGTGGCTATGTAATGTAGTAAAAGCTTAAATAAATACATAAATAGGAAAATAAAGACATACCGTATTTATCGGCGTATAACACGCACTTTTTTCCCCTTAAAATAAGGGGAAAATCGTGGGTGCGTGTTATACGCCGATCCCCGCTATTTTGTGATCTGTCGGAGCGATCGCGGCGATCGCTCCGACAGATCACATAGCTTGGATTTTTAAACATGGCGCCGCGGAGTTCGGAAGGACTCGGGGGCGCTCGTTCAGCTGAACGAGCGCCGCCGAGAACACAGTGACTGGGCGGAGCCGAGATACACATAGCCGAGGCTTCTCGGCGCCATTCACAGTCACGCCCAGTCCCGCCATTGGACCTGTGTTATGTCCATCATAGGGACTGGGCGTGACTGTGAACGGCGCCGAGAATAGCCGAGAAGCCTCGGCTATGTGTATCTCGGCTCCGCCCAGTCACTGTGTCCTCGGAGGCGCTCGTTCAGCTGAACGAGCGCCCCCGAGTCCCTCCGACCTCCGCGGCGCCATGTTTAAAAATACAAACGAAACGTTTGTATGTCGGCGGCGACAAGGCTGCACGGACCACTGGGGACAAGGCTGCACTGGGGCAAAGCTGAACTGGGGCAAAGCTGCACTGGGGACAAGGCTGCACTGGGGACAAGGCTGCACTGGGGACAAGGCTGCACTGGGGACAAGCTGCACTGACAAGGCTGCACTGGGGCAAAGCTGCACTGACAAGGCTGCACTGGGGCAAAGCTGCACTGACAAGGCTGCACTGACAAGGCTGCACTGACAAGGCTGCACTGGGGCAAAGCTGCACTGACAAGGCTGCACTGGGGCAAAGCTGCACTGGGGCAAAGCTGCACTGACAAGGCTGCACTGGACACTGGGGAAAGGCTGCAGATGAACACTGATGAGGCTGCATTGATGGGCATTTAAATGTAAGTTTTTTTTCCTTAAACTTCCCTCCTAAAAGTTTTTTTCCTTAAAATTTCCTCCTAAACTTGGGGTGCGTGTTATACGCCGGCGCGTGTTATACGCCGATAAATACGGTATTTATTATAGAAAAGAACACAATTATTTTTATTATTGCAATGTACTAATGAAAACAGATAAAACCCAGAACATCTATTTCTATAAAGGAAAAAAGTGACCTTTTAGCACTAAAATCAAAGCGGAATTCCAGGCAAGCAGCTAAATAGACAAAATTAAATACATAAATGGTGGGGCTATTTTAAGGCTTGTGCTGAAAATCCTAGTAGAAAGCTAAAGGTAATAAAATGGCTGGTTCTCTAAACCAAGAGATAAAACTACCCTGTGATAGTATAAGTATAAAGCCACTTTTGAGCAATGCCAAAAGGAGGGAGGAGGGAGGAGACAAACTAGACAATCTTTGACAAATGAACACCACAGTCACAAAAAAACAGGCAAATCCCTGACAATCTTCTGTTCTCAGTAACAGATTTGCCTTTCTATGGATAGCTAAAGTTTATTTTAAAGTGACCCTCTGGGTAAAAAAGAAAATAGAGCCCTACAAAAGAATGGCTCCACAAAAAAAAAAGGCTCTGGCAATCAAAGTCTCCTACCTCCTTTCTGTTCCAGTGAGGTTTTATGCTGAAGAGACTGACAGAGGCTGCTGGAACGGAGAAGAGGTAGGCAACATAGGCCATCACAGGAGGCAATTATAGGAGCCCTTCTGTAGTTATATTTTATTTTTTTTCTTACCCCTACAGGAGTGTTTTGAGGGAAGCAGCTGAGAACTAATTACGGAGAACTGGTCCAATCAAAAACAAACATTCTGGATTCTAATTGCACATATACTGTATTTAGATCTCTAAAAAGAATATGAAATGGTGATCAACTTGTGAATCCACACTACAAATCTGGGTTTCTTTCTGGCTAGTTAGCTGGATAGAGCAACATTTTTCCCTTTCTATTGCTGTACAATGTGCAGGGTACCTTAGCAATTCTTCATGACCACTTTGCTGGAAAGATGTTGGATTTCTTTTCATTGATAATGAATAATCCAGCATATATCGTTAACTTACTGTTTTTAAACTTCTGTAAAATGAAGGCCATTTGATCCAAGGGGCTGCGAAAAGTCCCAGAGTGACCTAAAGCCTCTTCTGTGATGGCGTTTAAAATCTATGTAGAAATACATACAGAATATTAAGACAAACCTTTGTACAATGATTACACCTCATGCAAAAAAGGCACCATTGACCAATCACATTCTCAATTCCACAGTTTTTTTTCTGATAAGTGAAAGCAAACACATTCTGTTCAATGGGCCAAAAGTGGTAAATAAGCAATGTACTTATAATGAAACTGTTAAATGGTGAGAAATGTTTGAATAGTTAGGGATAATGTTTACAATAATATAGCTCTTCATCCATCACATAGCCACCACCTCCAGACATTTGATATGTGAACAGGAAAGCCCCTTCAAATTCATGATGAACGCGGTCACAAGCACACAGCTCTGGACAGCACTGCTGCACCTCTTAAGCTGCGTACACACGAGCGGAATGTCCGACAGAAAAAGTTAGATGGAAGCTTTTCATCGTATATCCTCTGGATCGTGTGTAGGCCTCATCAGACTTTTTCCCCGAAAATTCTGACGGAGCTAGAAATAGAACATGTTCTAAGTATTTCCGACGGAACCAATTCCTATTGGGAAAAACGCTCATCTGGGCCAAAATGTATTTTGCTACATGTTTTTGGTAAAAACAAAAATTCTAATAAGTGTATATTGATTGGTCTGTGTGAAAGTTACAATGTCTACAAATGATAGATATACAGTGTGTGTATACACACATATATATAGTATGGTGGCCTGAATTTATGGGAGGAGCCCGGGGGGTATTTAAGCAGCCCGCTCACCTGTGGTGCTTGTCGGTTTCCTGTGCGCGATATACGTCACTAGGCCAAAGATTCGAATACCAGCGTCCACAAGTTCTTGTCTCGCAAATTCCCGCATTCGCAATTTCCGTGCTCGAGAGTTTCGAAGTCCGTGTTACTGATTCGTAGTTCGTACTAGGCGTCTGGCTCGGCTGTCGCAGGTAGGGTCCTGTCGGACTTTTGTTTACACTCATTGTTAGATATCATGTCACTAAACCGTGATATCAAACTTACGAATGACTCGCAAATTTCACATTACCGCAATGCATACCACTCGCACTATCGTTATGTAACCATTTCTCGTTATTTGAAAAACCACCGCGACGTAGCCGTAGACGTCACTTCATTTCAGGCATGTCTAAATTGTTACCACGCGTCAGTAGACAACTGTTGTGATTCGCAATTCGCAATTTCTTATCGACGTCAGTTCGATACCAAGTCATTTCTCATTTCAGAACATTTCTAAAAACATTTCTAATATTTCAAACCATTTCGAATCATTTCATTCATTTCAGTCACGTACTGCGCCCCGATTCGAATCTAGTTGCATCTAAAGATGCATCGATTCGCTCCGGTGTGCCCCAGTAGTTACGGCCTCATTTCAGTACATGCTCCAGAGTCACGTTAATTGTCAGTCCCTCGTTACGACTCACCGATTCGTACCTCTGTCATGGTTATCATTTCACTGTCACGTATCACGCTCCGATACTAATTCAGTCGCATGGAAATGCACCAATTCGTCTCGGCGTGCCCCAGGTATTTGCCACATTTCAGTACATGCTCCAGAGTCCGATTCGCAGTCAGCCGCAACAGCGGCATGATCAATTCGCGCCTCTGTCATGGCAACAAACTGTTACACCTGCACTTACCGCGCTCCGGTTCGAATCCAGTCGCATCTTCGATGCACCGATTCGTTACGGCGTGCCCCAGGGCTCGGCCTCATTTCTGAACATGCTCCAGAGTCCGGATCGTAGCTAGTCGCAGACATCGGGCGACCGATCCGCATCTCTGTCATGGGAATTATTACCATTCATTTCACTCCCACATATTGCATCACCGTTTCTAAACCAGTAGCATCCGAGATGCACCGATTCGTCACGGAATGCCCCAGTTGTTTCGGCCGTATCCATATCTATACCAGAGCTCGGTTCGTTGCCAGTCGCAAATGCGGCACAACCAATTCGAGCCTCGATCAAGATGAAAACATTTCTGTCATTTCGTTGTTTCATATTGCGCTCCGATTCGAATCCAGATGCAACAAACATGCACCGGTTCGTCCTGGTGAGCACCAATGTTTTTTCGGTTGCCTCATTTCAGTACATGCTCCAGAGCCCGGTTCGCGGTCGTTTGCAGTCACGGCATGACCAAGCCGGACCTCTGTCATGGCAAAGATTTCACTCATTTCATAATCAAGGCAAACATTTCAAATCATTTCATTGTCACTAGATTGCAAATCACCTTACAAGTTACTGCTTCAAGTTAGCCAGCAAACCCTTCACGAGTTATCACCTTTCATTTAAAACGCAGTCACGGCACACCGATTTGTGCCTCTGTCATAGCATAGACATTTCACCCATTCTATTTTAATTTCATGCATCTGTCGCTAGTCAGGTAGTCAGACCCTTCACCGGTTGTCATCTGTCATTTCCTCCAGGTCAGTCAAAGTTCAAAAAAAAAAGAAAGAAAAAAAAAGCCACACCCCGTCTTCCTTCGAAGTTCAGTCATGGTCCCAATTCATTGGTTAAAACCTTCGCCTCACTACTATCCCCCCTTATAGTCGCACAATCCTATTTATGTTGGTATCATTTCATACAATTTACAAACCGATTCGTTTTAGGATTCATTGTATACAACATATAAAAGATTCGTATCAGATTCATTTCATACACCTTACAACCAGTTCATATCGGACTAAATTTCATACACAAAAAAAAAAAAAAAAAAAAAAAAAAAAAAGCACAACTCCCCGCAATCATTGCAAGCACGCATCCAAGCATAAACTTCTTGCATTTGTTGCAAGCACACGTCGAAACATAACTTCTTGCAATCGTTGCAAGCGCACACCCAAGCACAACTTCTTGCAATCGTTGCAAGTACGCACCCAAACATAAAACTTCTTGCAATCGTTGCAAGCACACCCAAGCACAATTTCTTGCAAACATTTCAAACACGCAACCAATCATAAACTTCTTGCAAACATTGCAGGCATGCATTTAAGCATAACTTCTTGCAATCGTTGCAAATACGCATCCAATTACAACTTCTTGTAATCATTAGAAGTACGCATCCAATTACAACTTCTCGCAATCGTGGCAAGCACACATTCAAGCATAACTCTTGCAGTCTTTGCAAGCACGTGCAGTACTTTTCACATTTACGACAAACACATCTTCAGCGACATAAACACCCTTGCAATCGTTGCAAGCACACATTTAAGCACAACTCTGCTTCCAGAGTTCCAGAGTTGAGCGGCTGCCGTGACCGGGTATAGCTTGAAGAGGGAGGAAGTTCACCCGCAGCAATCCCGTAGGCCAAGTTCTGAGTAGTTGGCTCTCTACCAACACCATTTCTTCCTTCACCTTGCAGCGTCTAAAACCCAGCAATCAAGCCCCGCGATAGACATCCATCTCCATAAAATAAACAACGTCCGGTGTCCTATAACCATACTCGACAGCCTACTGTTACTCCTACTGGTACACTCAAACTCTAGTCCCCTATTACCTTTTTCAGGCAAACCCTTGAGTGCCTGCCAGTTCATCAAACACCTGGGGGTTCTTCTACGCAGTCTACACCTCGACCCCAGTCAGTACTCCGGTCACTCTTCAGTATCGGGGCAGCCTCGGCAGCATTTCGGCATAGGTCCCAGACCACATCATTAAGAGACTTAGCAGGGGGAACTCTGCTTACCTCGTCCGGTACATCCCCACTCCTTAGGTGGAAACGGCACAAGCATTCACCAAACTTGCTCAATAAACAAAGATAAATCTAATAAAACTACACCCCTACCTGAATGTTTTTGCCCCTTTATTTTGGCATACCGGCCATTAGACCAAGGCACACTTTCAGGTCCATTTCATATGGTAAGTCCACACTTCCAGGTCTATTTCCGATGGCAAGTCTTATGTTCGTTATAAATGTTATCTATGTCCATATCGGACATAGGGCTCCAACCATAAGTAGGAAGGCCAGTATGGTGGCCTGAATTTATGGGAGGAGCCCGGGGGGTATTTAAGCAGCCCGCTCACCTGTGGTGCTTGTCGGTTTCCTGTGCGCGATACCCACCCTCCCATCCCCATTTCAAGGCATTTCTCAACTATTCATTTCTCTTTACGGAATAATCATTTCTTAAACCAGGGTATGCCCCCTTATTTTGGCATACCGGCCATTAGACCAAGGCAAACTTTCAGGTCCATTACATATGGTAAGTCCAAACTTCCAGGTCTATTTCCGATGGTAAGTCTTATGTTAGTTATAAATTTTATCTATGTCCATATCGGACATAGGGCTCCAACTAATATATATATATATATATATATATATATATATATATATATATATATATATATATATATATATACACACACATATATATACACATATACATACACACACACACACACACTGGAATTCTTATTTTATTTAAAAAACAGTAATGGAGGTGAACAGCGACTTCTGTGAAAGGGCAGCAGGGAATCTGACACTAACATCACCAGTGACACCAATACAATGATCAGTGCTAATACTATACACTGTGTGCAAAATCAATGGGTTAACTGTGTGCCTAACAATGTCCATCATGTGCTGCTTTTTCTGATTGATGTGGCCGATTTTTCTCCCTGAAAAAACAGCCACATAGCTGCTGTGTACAGAGCCTTGTGTGGTTAGTAAACACGGGGCTCTGTACTGCGATTCGCCAAGTGGATTTGCAGGTCCCGGTCATAAATCATTGGCCAGGACCTGCTGACCGACTTGTGCTGTACCAAATCACAGCACAGATGGAGGCGGCGCCCGCACCCCCACCTGGAAATGCCAGCTCGCATACACCTATTTAAACTGGTGCAGAGCGGCCACCCTGCCTTCGTACATGGGCGGCCTGCTAGTGGAAAAAAAAAATAACAGCAGTTGTTACTTCCATTAAAAGAAAAGTTGGTAGTGGCAGGTCCTGAAAAGTTAACAGGCCACCTACCTATAATACCCACCTTCTCGATGCTCCCTCCCTGCATTCATTTGTGGGGTGCTCAAGACAACCTGTGTTCAGTTTAACAGACTCTGAGATTATGGTCTAAACAAAAACAATCCTGCTTTCACCAAGATCTCGAAATAATGACTGCTAAATTGCAAATTAGTTGATCTGTTTTAAAGAACTTTTTTAAAGATCTTTTTGGACAAAATGATAAAAGCACTACTTAGCCAGAACATCTAGAAATGTGGGTTTTACAGATAATTGTTAAAGTGTTACTAAACCCACAACAGTAAAATCAGTCTGTATATGCAGCATAGCAAGCTTGTTATACTGTGTAACTTAAGGGGTAAATCCTCTGCATTGTGTAAAAAGGCTGTTTTATTCTGTATGCACAGATCCCCCCCCCCCCCCTCCTGCACTGTATCTGGGGAAGGCCAGCTAACACAGGCAGGGTAGGCAACCTGCACATGCTCAGTTATGTCTTTTATGCTGGAGAGAACATTTACTTGTTCTCAGAGCTAGCCAGGTCACATGATATTGACATCACAGATGTGGGTGTGTATACAAGCTGTGGTGGAAATCTCCTCCTACCTGAACTCTCAGCACTCGAGAAACTGTGCAGTTTATCATGTAACCGTGGTATGCAGATAATCCAAAAAGGTATGTAGTGGCAGTATTTTAACCACCTCAATACAGTGCACTTACACACCCTTCCTGCCCAAGCCAATTTTCAGCTTTCAGCGCTGTTTAAATGACAATTGCGCAGTCATGCTACGCTGTACCCAAACAGGATTTTTATCACTTTGTTCCCACAAATAGAGCTTTCTTTTGGTGGTATTTGATCACCTCTGGGGTTTTTATTTTTTTTTGCTAAATTAAAAAAAGACCTAAAATTTTGAAAAAAAAAAAAAAAGTTTTTCCTTTGTTTCAGTTATAAAATTTTGTAAATAAGTATGTTTTCTCCTTAACTGATGGGCACTGATAAAGCGGCACTGATGAGGTGGCATCAATGAGATGACACTGATGATGGGCACTGATAGGCACTGGTAAGCGGAACTGATGAGTGGCACTGATGGGCACTCATGGGTGGCACTGGTGGGCGACACTGATGGGCATCACTGATTGCACTTGCACTGGCAGGCATTTGGGCACTGATTGGCAGTTGCCTGGGCACTGATGGGCATTTCCCTGGTGGTCCAGGGTGGTGCCAATCCCTGGTGGTCCTGGACGGGCATCCGAGGGGGGGGGCTGTGCTGATAAACAATCAGCACAGACCCCCCGTCAGGAGAGCAGCCGATCGGCTCTCCTAGCGTCTGTCAGACGCGAGTGAGGAAAAGCTGATCAACGGCTCTACCTGTTTACATCGTGATCAGCTGTGATTGGACACGGCTGATCACGTGGTAAAGAACCTCCGTCAGAGGCTCTTTACTGAGATCAGTGTAGCGGTGTGTCTGACTGACACAATGCACCCCTGATCACCATGGTGCGCGCCCCCTGGGGCGCCCGCCCAGAACGAGAGCTGCGCCGCCTGGCCGTCATTTGACGGCCAGCAGGCGCGAGGCGGTTAATGTAAAAAGAAGATTTATAAGCTGTGGGCACTGTGGGGGGGTGGATGAACTATTTTCATATTACTGTGTTTAGTAACACTTTAACACCAACAAACTATAAAACAAGGCACATAACATCTCCACAAAATTCTTGAATACAACAATCAAACTGCAACAAATACAAGAATTGGTTATTGAAGAAGGACACTTACTGATTTTATTGTAATGCCTGGAAAGAATCCATTGATAACAAGGTGAAGAGAATCCTGTAGCATGGATGTTCTAAACTTCTCTATAAGGTTCCTCTTGGAGCCCAAACCAAAAAGGATGATATTGAAACCAAGGCTGAGAAGGAAACACAAATAACTCACTTAATAAAAGATAAACCTGCTTTCATTAAAGACCAAAAGGCTTATAACTACAGCACGATTTCTTTGTATTCCGAAATCAATGTCTAGAAGTGTGAGCAGCCCTACCCACACCTGTGTCTGTTGAGAATACACACCCACGGTACCATGTGCTGAAATGTGCTTCTACAATTGCATGGGCACACAGTCCCTATATACTTCCTGTGACTGGGCTTTTACTAACAGATTAACTTTCATTTTACAGTGATCAATTGGATAAGCTATATTGCAAAATAAATAAATAAATAAAAAAAACTCATGTCACTGTGCCCTTTACATTCAGGGGCAGACAGAAATGGACAGCCACACGATGAACAAGGCGGTCATAACCAAGTGGGAGAAAAAAATAAATAAAACACTCCACAGGTCACAAAGATACAAAAGTACCCCTGGTCATGAATATGGGTAAGCATACTTGAGAACTTACTGCAGCTGTAACATCCACTTGTAGAATAGTTCTTCATATTTTTTGTTCAGGTAGCGGAGATCAGCAGCAAAGGTAGATGGGGTCTGGTCCAAAAGTTTACGTAATGTTTCCTGCAGATATTAAAATTAGGATAACTGTGTGGTTAAAAAATGTTTAAAGTTATATTAAAGGCAGATTTTCTTTTCAAATAATTCAAATGTTATACTTGCCTGCTCTGGGCAGAAGTTTTGCACAGAGCAGGCCCAATCCTCTTCTTCTCGGGTCCCCCGTCAGCACTGCTGGCCCTTCCCTCCTGCCAAGTGCCCCCATAGCAAGCAGCTTGCTAGGGAGTTACCCGAGCAGCTGCTCTGTGTCCATTCACACACGAAGTGTAACTTGGCCCCACCCCCACTCTCTCCTCATTGGCTCACTGGCTGTGATTGGCAGTAGTGGGAACAAATGGCTCCCGCTGCTGTCTCAGCCAATCAGGAGGCAGAGACCCAGGAGAGTCACTGCTCTCATGCACATTGCTGGATTGAGATGGGACTCAGGTATTAGGGGGGCTGCTGCACACAGTTTTTTTTTTACCTTCATTATTAGTATTATACATGATGTATATAGCGCCCATAGTTTACGCAGTGCTTTAAGATGTAGAGGGGGGATAGCACAATTACAGTACAGAAGGGACAGGAGGGCCCTGCTCATAGAGCTTACATTGATGGGGGTGGCTCAGGGACAGTTGTAAGGTGGGTGTGGGATAGGCTTCCCTGAATAAGGGAGTTTTCATGCAAGTAAAAAGGAGGATACCATGATTTCCAGGAATCTTCCAGGACAGCTCATAGGGGAGTGGCTCTGCCCACCTAAAACATAAAACACAAGGCTCGCATCCAAATAAAAAAAGCCCCAGATACCTGTCTGACTCGGTGATACAAAGAAAAAAAAAACTCAAGGGGAACTTTAAACTGCAAAAAATATCAGATACTATATAAAAATTAAACACTTCGGGTAGGAATACCTTGCTATCCTAGAAGATTCCTGGAAATGACGTTACCAGGTAACTAGCTTGGTTTTCCCCAATCATCAAGGACAAAGTATAACAGGAGAAATGAGAAACCAAACCTTATTACAGTTGGGGCACTGCTTGCAGGACTGTTCTGCCAATTGCCTGATCCTGGCTGGAGATCAGGTCTACTCTGTAGTGCTTGAGAAAAAGTATTGAAATTCATCCAAGTAGCTGCCCTGCAAGTCTGCTCTTTTTCCCCTGCTGTTTCTGCCCAGAAGATGGGTAGGGTTCTTTCAGAGTGCGTACTAATTCCCATCTGGATTAAGTACTTTTTGAGAACTATTGTATAGGACAATGCCTTGTATTCTGTGACAATGGGTAGCTACTTTAGGCAGAAACCATTGCTCTACTTTTAAGAATAATTTTGTCTTGAAATACTGAAAAGAAAGAAGATGCAATGGACAAGGCCGGCATCTCACTTACTCTACTGGAGGAGGTTAGGGCCACTAACAAAACATTTTAGAATAATGGGCAGGGGCTGATGTGAATGTACAATACAGATGTGAAGCTCTGCGTAAATTGACGGCTCTAATGAAGTACCTGTAATAAAGTTTCTGTCTGAATGTGATTAATGGGCTCAAAAGGAGGTTGCTGAAGTGCTTTAACCACTTGGGTATCAATGTACATTTTTCAACGGTGGATCAGTGGCCCTTTTTTGGTTACCCAGTGCCATCAGACAGCTGGGAACACAGAGAAACAGCGATCACATGATACTATTTACAGCGCTGATCCCTCCCCTTCCAGTTACAACTGGGGAAGGAGAAAGAAGTACTCATGAATTAGCACAGAATGAACAGATTGGATTAATTCATTCTGTTGCAGTGGCACAGGGATCTTTTTAGCCCTTTTGCTGCCCACTCCCTCCTCGCCAACATATACCATACCCAATACTGTCCCCATGTACATTAACCCCTCACTACCCTTATGCTGCCCATCTGGACATTAACCCCTTCACGTACATCCTGCCCCACTGTATGTGACCAGTATGTTAACCCCCTTCAATTCCTCTGTGTATGAACTGTACATTTAATGTATCTAGTGCACCATTCTCCAACTCCGTGTTTAACCCCCTCAGTGCCAGCACGTCTTCATTTCCAAAAGAATGTGGCAAAAAATAAGACCTGAAAACTGAAAAATAGCCTGGTAATGAAGCGGTATTATAGGCTGATACGCAAGTGTTTAAGGACCACTTCTAAATCCCACCATGGAAATAATTTAATGGTAGGATCTTCAGCTAGTCTTAAATCTAAGGAAGAAAGGGCAGCTACATGCATCTTTTTGTATTTAGGGTGTATTCTGTTCCTTCCTGTAGGAATTCTAGGACATAGACCAATATGCTATGAGGATCCTCATTATTCATAGACAGCTATAAATTGAATGTTCACAGAATTTCACATAGATGGCATTTGTGACTTTATGATTGACAGAATAGGGTCAATCACTTTCTCTGACAGATGTTGTGCCTTCAAAGTTTCTGTTTAGGCACCAAGCTGTCAGCCTCATTTAAATGAACTTTGGGTGCAGTATTGGTCTTTGATTAGTTAAATTGGGTATGTTGGGCAGTACCCAAAAGGGGGATTCTTGTTTAATCTCTGGAGACTGCTGAACCATGTCCTCCGTGGCCAGAAGGGGGCGATTAATATTACTTTGGCACTGACTGTTTGCAATTTCTAAATAGCTTTGGAAAAAAAGAATAATTGAAGAAAGAGGGGGAGGGTGTACAAGCCAACTGGATGCCATTGTTCTTTTGCTAGAGAGTAGGAATTCTCTAGTCATTTTGGAGTTTGTTTTGAATTTAAACAGGTCTATGTTTGCTTTTCCCCACTTTGCCACCATCTTTTGAAAAATGTGGTGATTCAATAGCCATTCTGGTTGTTTCAGTTTTTTCTGCTTAGGTAATCCACAAAGCAATTCAATGTCCCTCTCAGGTGTACTGCAAAAAGAAAATGAAAAGATCTTCTGTGAACAGCGAAACGCCCTCTGTGATAGAGATTAGAAGAGCTGCTTTTACCATTCTTAAAGGGCCAGCTTTTGCAGGAGTCTTGATTTTTGTACCTTCTTTCTAGTTTGAAACCTTATCTGGTTTTATTTTCTTCCTTTTCGGGAAAGTTCTTTTTCTTATCTGCCGACCTGTCCAACACAGTTTCTAGCTCGCTACACCATTAAAAAGGTATGCCGCATAACTTTCATTAAATGTTAATTCCCATGTTCAAGTTTTCAGCCATAAGGCCTGCCTTGCTGAACTTACAAGTGATGAATCCTTCCCCATTATCCAGAAAAGGAGCACACAGGGTACACATTGATCCTAGGCTAACCTGCATGAGATCCACAATCACTGATGGTACCTGGGTGCCAGCTCGGTCCAGAACCGCAATGAATAAAGATACAAGATAGAAGTACTCTGAAGTACAAATACCAGCTTCTTTATTGATTAAATCCATACAGATAAAAAGACAAGAACACAGCTCCAGGACAGCCAGGACAAAAACACAGCTCCAGGACAGACATTTCACACATCAGTGCTTTGTTTGTACTTCAAAAGGGCCGCTACTTCTTCCCTTTTCCCCATTATCCGCATCAATTCCTCAGAAGCATCTAAGATGAACAGTATTTCACTGTTCCTTATTCCAGATGGGTTTTTCAGCCGATCTAACCAAATGGTCTCTAAAGTGTGCACAACACATATGGAATCTTAGAGTTCCCATGCTTTTTTCAGAAGAGATTCTGCCTTTTTGTCAATGGGGTCTTTAGGGACTCCCATTTACGCAAATGAAAGATTGAACTTTAGAAACCTGTGACAAGGACAAATCACGTTTAGGACATTTAACCCATAATTCAGAATCCCTCTTCAGAAAACGGTAAAAGACTAGACTGGAAACTTTCCTGCAACCTTTTGAACATTTAACGTGGATGAATAGATGTTCAGGGTAGTTTGCACATTTCTAAAATGTCAAGAACTACTTTAAAGAGTCGTTTTGTTTCCTCAGAAGGTAAACAGTATTATTGTGGCTACCCTACTGGCATTTCATCTGTAGGAGATACATCTTACTCAGCTTTACTAGTAGAATCGTATCTTGTGAAGCCTCTGTTATAATGCTACATTCAAAGCTGCCAGAAAGGAAGAGGGAATAGACTGACTTAGCAGACAAAGGTCAACTGGCTACAGAAATGTTGTTAGGACATATCAAAAAAGGTACATGTCTGCAAAAGATGTAAAATGAGGGCATCCTGGTGCTTGGCAAATAAAAAAAAAATCTGTCACCTCAGTCCGTGCTTAATACAAGGGGTATTAAGGTGGACCAAAATAGGTCCACTAAAACCCAATGGATAGTTGCCTTTCCCATTGGGATACATGAAACCTTGGGGAAAACAATTAAAAAATGTATACTTTTAAAAGAGTTTAGGAGTTTATCTCAAAAAGGAATATCTCCTGCCCACCTGTCTTTAGGCATTCAGGTTCACTGTCCAGGAGCAACTGCTTAGAGCGGGTGTACCTTCCAACTAGCATGATCACAAAACAAAAAAATAAATAAAAATATGACTTGTAAAGTTTGTTCCTGCAAGGCCAAGGAAACAAAACAAATAAAAAAAAAAGATGGCTGGAGAAAATGCTAGTTACATGGCTGTCTTATTTAAATATTTCCTTAAACAAACGGCAGTCAGGAGCCTTTTAGTAGAAATCATTACCATGTATAGATCTTCAATCTCCAACAGAAAAACATCTATCGGGGAGAGAGTGTCTTACAAAGCTAAACTGGGAACTCACTTTCTGTATAGTGTAAAAGGATAGAAGTATGCTGAGAGGGAGTCTTCAAGTTAGCAATGGTAGTCCACATTTCTCTCATGACAAGTGGATTTAAAAGGAGCAATATGGGTGAGAAGTATAGCCAAAAAGCTTTGACTGTACTTTTTTTAAGAAAGCAGATGCGCACACAATGGTACACCATCACACCCTGTATGGCTGGACAAAGATCTAAAGCAGGCTACAGAAGCACATACTGCCTTGTCTCCACAGAGACAATGTGCCATCCATTTTTACCCTTTTAAATAATAACCTGAGTACTCCTCTTAAAATCGCATCTGGGGGCGTGGTTTGGCGCATGGAGAGGACAGACGCCTGACAGCTCGGCTCCCGCTTCCATCCTACAAACGGCACACAGCACTGCAGACGGGAGTTCCCATCAGCCTCCCCTATGAGCAGGAGAGGCTGAAGCAATACCCCCCGCACCTTGGGGAACCAGACATCCAGGGCAAATATAGGCAGTTATTTCCCCACGAGGGGCCCGGACAGCAAGACCACCCTGGCTTCCAAGATGGAGGCGACCCGCTCGGCAGCAGCACACACTGCTTCCAAGGTACAGGCCGTGCACTGCCCTACCTCCCTCTTGTCCTCAGAACCAGAACCCCATCACCCAAGGAGCCCCCCTCACTCCAGAAGCCCCTCTCCTCTTCACCACAGCCAGGGGGAAAGCTGGGACATGGAGGCCTATATTAAGGCCCTCCCCACAAAGCAGGACATTATATCCTACATTAGCAGGCTGGAGAGATCATACAGGAGGGAGATCAGTGATCTCCGTAAAGACATAGGCCACCGCATAGAAGATATTGAGACCACTGTAGAGGAATCAGCCTCCAGAATCTCAGAGCATGAGCACATTTTGCAAGAATATCCGCATCCGCGGATTGCCAGAAACAGTGAAGAACAAAGATTTAGCAATGGTGGCCACCACTATGTTTAACCAGTTTCTGAATAAGCCCAAAGAGACACCACTTAAAATAGACAGGATCCACAGATCCCTGGGACCCCGCAACCCCAATCCAGCTTACCCCAGAGATCCCATAATGGCAAATCAGCTATTTTCGTACCCTGGGGGACCTGGCTAACTTCTTGGGTACTTTTGAACTCCCACAAATCCAGGTTCCAGATTGGCCTCTCAGATCAGCAACTCCAGGCCTACCTCTCTCCTCTGGATGGGAAAAGCATTCCAAAAAGAAACGCTCTTGATCCCACACTTCCATATCCCCTGCAGGATGAAACGCCATCCCCCCACCGGCCGGTGGGAATTTTGTCTTCTCAACTCATCTGTGACTTGATTTTTCTTTCTTTTTTTTCTCCCCTCTTTGACCCGGGTCCCTAGAAGAGGGGAAGAGGTGGTCGTGACGGCTTTTACGGCTGTCCTCAGGGTTATGTTTTAAATGTTTTGCACAAGTTATAAGTTACTTGCCTTACATATCTGTTATCATTTGCACTGTTGTAACTTAGATATTAGGTGACCCTGTGAATTCCACCTCTTGCTCAATTAATAATATAGTTTGCTCAAGGTGCTGTTTGAAATGTTTTAATATATTTAGATACCGTATTTATCGGCGTATAACACGCACCTCAAGTTTAGGAGAGAATTTTAAGGAAAAAAAACTTTTAGAAGGGAAGTTTAAGGAAAAAAAACTTACATTAAAATGCCCATCAATGCAGCCTTATCGTGTCCATCTGCAGCCTTGTTAGTGTCATTGCAGCCTTGCCCCAGTGTCCATTGCAGCCTTGTCAGTGCAGCTTTGCCCCAGTGCAGCCTTGTCAGTGCAGCCTTGCCCCCCAGTGATCAGTGCAGCCTTCCCCCCAGTGGTCAGTGCAGCCTTCCCCCCAGTGGTCAGTGCAGCCTTCCCCCCAGTGGTCAGTGCAGCCTTCCCCCCAGTGGTCAGTGCAGCCTTCCCCCCAGTGGTCAGTGCAACCTTCCCCCCAGTGTCCATGCTTGGACAGATCGCCGCCATCATACACATAGCATGTACGGTAGTTTTAAATATGGCGCCGCGGAGTTCGGAGGGACTCGGCGGAGCTGAACGAATGCCGCCGAGATACACATAGTCGAGTGTACTCGGCTCTTTCCGGCGCCGCTCACAGTCCCGCCCTATGATGGACATAACACAGGTTCAATGGCGGGACTGGGCGTGACTGTGAGCGGCGCCGGAAAGAGCCGAGAACACTCGACTATGTGTATCTCGGATCCGCCCAGTCACTGTGATTTCGGCGGTGCTCGTTCAGCTCCGCCGAGTCCCTCCGAACTCCGCGGCGCGGTGTCCACAAAAAAAAAAACAAAAAAACACACACACACACACACTTCGATTCAAATCGTGAATGGGGTTTTTTTTTTTTTTTTTTTTTTTTTTTTAGGAAAATCGCATATTTTTTTTTTTTCTTTAAAATCTCCCAGCCCTACCCCATAATAGGGTTAGCAGAGTATTTACTGCTTCTGTATCTAAAATTCATTTTAGTTTTAGTCAGTAGTGCCTATTACCTTTACCACAAAATGGACACTAGAGGGAGCAGTCCCCTCATAGATGGCAACATGCTCAGTCATATGCAATACACCAAACTAATGTACTGCTCCCTAAGGCCTCTTTCACATGAACGATCCGTTCAGGTCCGCCTGTCAGTTTTTTAGTACATGTGCAATGGAAAAAATCTGGATAGCCGCACTCCGGATTGGAAAGGTAAAAATAAAATCCTCTTTATTGAAAAAATAATGACATGATTTAAAATCCGTACATGACTCTGTTGGAATAATGCAGCATAACCGCTAACGCGTTTCACGCTCCCATAGAGCGCTTACTCATAGCTTGACCTGGAGCGGTGGCAACCACCTTGTTTGTCAGTTTTTTAGGCGGACCTGAACGGACCCTCCATAGACCTCTATGGAGCGTCGGATGTCAGCGGTGACATGTTCGCTGACATCCGACCCGCTCCGAAAAAGTGTAACGGAGGAAAAACCTACTTTTCCATCCGTTTTCAGATCGGATCGGGTGACGACGGACTCTACGGTCCGTCATCATTCGATCCCCCATAGGGGAGAGCAGCACTCTGACAGGTCCGTCGCAGCACACTGTGTGTGATCCACGGAGTGATCCCCGCTGAGCAAGCGGATCATCACGGATCCGTCCCCTGTGAAAGGACCCCAATACACCTTTCCCAACTCTACTTTGCACTCAACCTGCTCACAGCTCTACCATACCGATTACCGTTCCAGTGCATACATCCTTTCCTCATTTCTTTTCCTACCTTCCCTCTTCTCCCCCTCTCATTTCAACTCCACATTCTAACATTAGGCCTTTTCACTTCAGGACTCAGTTATTCAGTACATTACTCCACGATTCCCACATCATGGCGTCCGCCTTAGAGTTTAAGATATCCTCGCTAAATTGTCTAGGATTTAATACACCTGAAAAACGCAGACAGATACTACATCACTTCCACAAAGCCAAAACGCAGATACTATTATTACAGGAAACTCATTTTCGCACCGACACATTCCCATCACTACCAGACAAACACTTTACAACATGGTTACATAGCACTAATCCCATATCTAGAACGAAAGGGGTTTCAGTGGCCTTCCACAGCTCCTTTACCCCAGAAGTGCTCTGGGGGGTACTCCGAGAAAGCATTCGATATAGAGTAAGCTGGCCCTTCTTACAGGCATTCCTACATCAAATAGGCCTAGGTCCACTGCTATTGACCAAAATAAGGTTACTATATTTCAATCCCTCCGCAAATGTAGCTGCCAATGGTGAGTGTTCGGAGGCCTTCAGCATAAGAAATGGTACAAGACAGGGATGCCTGGTATTGTTTGCGCTCACTGTCGAACATCTGGCCCAAGCCATTCGCAGTAATGACTCTATTCACGGTATCCCCACACCCTCAGACCCCTGCAAGTTATCGCTTTATGCAGATGATTTGCTTCTCTATGTCACTCAGCCGTAAGTTAGCATCCCTGCCATTCTACTGGAGCTTGACCGCTTCGGAGCGCATAGCAACTTCAAATTAAACATTGCCAAAAAAGAAGCCCTGAATATCTCTTACACCGAAAGATGTAGCCCTTATTTCAGGGAAAATTTCCTTTCCACTGGCAATCACGCTCGGTTAAGTATTTGGGGACAGAGATCCCTAAAGACCTACAAGACATATATGCCTCGAATTACAGTCCACTGTTGACCAAAACTCGACGTTCACTAGAATCCTGGCATCAGCTCAAGCTTACATGGTGGGGGCGAATGAAAGTCCTTAAAATGGACAATTCTCCCTAAATTGCTCTATTTATTTCAAACACTACCCATACTTCTACCCAACGCATTCTTCCTCTCGCTTCGCTCCCTAGCGGTCAAGTTCATATGGCAACACCACTCTTCCAGACTTAAGCATAAATTATGTACCCCTAAAATTCGAGGAGGCATTGGCCTTCCGGACTTTCAATTGTACCATACCTCTGCCATAATCTCGAGACTCCTTAAATGGTTTCCGAGACCCTTAACCAAACCATCCACGATCATAGAGCAAGACATGGTACAAGTAGACCTCCGGGCCCTTCTTTGGGGATATAACGTTAAATTTCGCACAATAACCGGAATCTCTCCCATGACAACAGCAGCGCTCACCTTATTGTATAGCAAACACAACAAACTAGACCCTATGCACTGACCCTAGCCCTCTCACCTCTCTATTTGACAACCCATCCCTCCCAATTTTATCTCACCAGGGGACAATGTGGCTTATACATGCGGGAACAGTGACCTACAGCCAGACAGTTTGTTCACCCCACCACAGGTCAATTCCAACCGACACCAGACAATCGGCCACCCACTCAGACCGATCGGCTTTCAATAATATCTCTGACACAACACAGCAGGACACTGCATCTTTCAGGACAGGTCCACGGACCCCCAAATACACTCTATCCCTGATATATAGAGACATACAGTTCCACACATGCGACTCTCTGCCTAATTTCACACAAAAGTGGTCAAGGGACCTGGGCATAGAGATATTCCCAGAACAATGGTTTACATCATTCACACTCACACAAAAATCGTCCATATCAGGATTCTCACAGGAGAAGAATTATAAACTATTATGACGTTGGTACAGAGATCCAGTCACGGTACACAAGATGTATCCAGGTACTTCGGACATATGTTGGCACCGTCACAGAGGAAGGGGTTCATATATTCATGTGTGGTGGGAGTGTGACCAGGTCCGCCCATTCTGGGACAAGTTTTTCAGCATTTACAGTGATGTATATGACGCCTCTCTAACCCCATCCCCTTTAGCGGCTCTTCTATCCATCCTCCCAGGACCAGTCCAATCTCACAAGAATCTCTTTAGATTATTCCTATCCGCAGCCGTCATGTCATCTCTCTATACTGGAAAACAGACACCATACCCTCTATTACCGGATGGATAGACACCCTCAATGACATAATGATAATAGAGGAGCTACAGGCAAATATGGATAATACCTGTGAAAATTTCAAACTACTGTGGTCCCTCTGGCTTCACCACTCCTCATCGGACCTCCTCCTCAACAGAATCTATGCTTGAGGGACTAGGGCCCTATACTCAGTGGCGTAGCGTGAGTTGTCAGCACTCGGGGCAAGTCAAGTAAATTTGCGCCCCCCTAACTCGTGGTCTTTTAGTACTGTGAAGGAATGTGATGTAGATAATAATAATAGTAATCTGAAAATGTCTATTTTCTTATGTGCATACATATTTTTCTCCTTACTCATTATATAAGTATACAGATTTGCTCTGTTCCTATATTTTCTCAAGATGGCGTGTACCCCCTACCTCCCACACGTCAAAAGAACGCGGAACTGGAGATAAGAACAAAGACAGCCAAACCTCGTTATGAAAATTCTCCATCTTCTTTTTCTATCTTAACCAATGAGATGTACCTATTAGACTAACATAGCAATGACGTATTTGTGTGTATAAAACATTAACACCGCCTTGAATAAAACACAAGTGTAATGAGTTAGCAGTTCTGAGCGTGTCTCAGAGTGTTTACTTTTATATGCATGCATATCTACACTTTTCAAATTAGAGACAGCAGCAGATAACCTTGAGCTCGATTGGAGCCTAAATCATTTCCATAACAGATGGTGCCGAAACCCGGGACCTCAGGCTACGGTCGAAGTTATACCGCGACAAGCATTCGGGCGTTAACTGATTAATGAGAGTGGGGTTTGCGCAGCCCTAACAGTACGGTAAGTTTGATTGATATTCTTACCATTGTACGACTCTCTTATCTTTCGGTTGACGGCTGGATTCTGTCGGTATGCTGAGACTGTCTTAGAGGCAGGTATTTCCTCGCCTGAGGTTGTTTAACGAACCTGTCAATGGGTTTCTGCTGACTGTATTCTTTGTTCACTGTCTGCCATTCTTTGGGCTACGAAACTCAGCAGTCTAAGGGTGCTACATGTGTGAATGGGTAGTCTCATCACCAGATGAGCTTTCGGCCTCTGAGATGAGATTGTTTCCCTTGTAGCAAACGTTATAGACTTGTTTCTCTGGGTTCGACGAACCTTTGAGGGGTATTTCAGCTGCTGGCTTTGCAGCCTGAAGTGCTACATGTGTGAATGGGTAGTCTCATCTCTGGCATGAGATTGTTTCCCTTGTAGCAAACGTCTATAAACGTGTTTATTTTGCAGGGTGGTATGCCTTTGCGGTTATTTTAGCCTGCTGAAATTTTGCAGTTCGAAGAGTGGCAGGTGTAATGTCCTGTCGTGATTGTATTTGTGGTTTATTGTTTGCTATACATGAGAGGGGGTGGGGACTGGTGAAAGTCAGAGTAGGAGGCTACCCGAAAGATCAGTTGGGTCGCGGGCCGTTGCTCCTCACTACCCCTGACGTGTTTGTTCTTGTTCTGAGATTAACCGTACATTACAGGGTTATAGCAAACAGTAGCAACTTGGAGCGCAGTATGAGCCCCCACCGAAGGAATTTGCTGATAAGAACGCTGAGAAAAATATTAACTCCTTGGTTGTATGTATTCCCCTCTCAAGCCGTTAGCCGAGAAACAGAAAGTGATATTGTAATGAAAGTGATATTGTAAAGAAGGAGAGAAGAAGATGTTGAAATAGTTAACAAAGTTGAAAGAAATGGCGAAAGTTATGTTGCTGAAGAAACAGGGAGAAAAATCCTGTGTGATAAAGAAAATTGGATAAAGGAAGTTAAGAAAGATGGCGATTGTATTATGTATGTATAGCTGATGATATGTTGGAACTTTAAACAAAGGAGGGGAGGGACAGCACTGCCCTCCGTCTAACAACCACTCCTTTCTCACCACCCAAGCACAACCCACTGTGACAACTCAGCCCGGCGGCCATCTTAGTGCACCCATGCCTTCACTTTCTACCCAGTCCAGTGCACTTCCTGCCGGCGGCCATCTTGGTACACCCAGTAAGCTTAAACAGCCTGTACCCAGCCCTCCCTGTTTTAAACCAAGATGGTTCATACCACACACCTGTCTTCCCCAATACGGGAGCATCACATTCCCAGGCTGGATGTTAATGATGAAGAAGCATCTGAGTGGGAAGCCCGACAGCAGGCAGCAAGGCCACCCACTGATTTAACCCCCAATCCGGCTCCAGACTCTCAGTTCCGAGAGGATCTCAAACACATGCTGGCAACCGTAAAGAACAGTGCCTCTTGTCAGCCCCTGCCCCAACAACAGTCTCGGTTACCAGAAGGGGCACCAGTGATGTATGTCGCTTTTACTCTATCACAAGCAGCGGCCTTAGTGACAAGTCTGCCTGACCCAGAGAAGCAGCCAATTCCCTTCTGCCACAGGATAGTGCAGATACAAGAAACTTACTCAGCTGCCTGGAGAGACTTGATCAGCCTATGCCAAATCAAAGCAGGATATGTCTTTTGGCCAGTCATGCAGATGGCCTTCAATGATGCCTGCCTGACAAGTGCCACTTCCTACACCTCAGGCGTGGAGTTCTGTGCACAACTCCACGACTGGGCAAAGGAGAAGTTGACGGATCAGAAGACCACAATCCAAGATATTACCCAAGATAAAGGGGAGTCTGAAGAAGTATCATACTAAACTCGTACAGGCCTTTGATGATCTGAGTTTCTCCCACTATGAAAAGAGACACACACGTTTCCTGCGTGGGAGTGGATGGGGTGCTCCGCTCCAGTCCATTTGCAGAGCCACTCCAAGTGGGGACATTTCCTGATTTGCTTGCCAGATTTGTGGTGTCCTCTACATGTCCCTTGAATCTACTAGGAGCTGATGTGTAGTCCGGACTACAGGCCTCAATCAGGACACGCCTGAAGGGGGGGTGAAGTTACATACTCCCCTATCTTTAGAAGACTAATCTGCTTTGTGTTCTCTGTCTCTCCTGATGACACTTACTGAAGCAAAAACTTCAAGTTCAATACTGCAGGAAGTACTTGACAGAATCCCTGAGTGCCTATGGTCCACAGGACCGGAAGACAACGGTAACTTAAAGGTGCCACCAGTTTCAGTCAAGAGGGCGCTTCATTGCCCCGCAAACCACAATAACCCCAAGAAGAGAATCCTAAAAAGAGAACCAGGTACCTACTGTGGATGCCTTTGACTGCAAAGTACCTCACAGAGGTGGACCTTACAAACATTTTCTTCAGTGTCCACCCTCACCCCTCCTGCTGGTACCTTTTCGCATTCATCCACGGAAAGAAACGGCAACATACCTAAACAGTTGTGCCACAAGGGGCACAGAACTTTCCAAGCCAGTTTGCAAAAGCTATGGCTATCATCCTTAACACATGACAAGAGGAACACCCGGAAGTGATTCTCTTCCAACATGTTGATGACCTTCTCCTTTGTGCAGCTGACTTACCCCCTGTTGAAGTCACCTCAGAAAGCCTGTTGTGCTATCTTGCCAACCAGGGCTGCAAAGTCTCAAAGCCCAAATTGCAGTGGTGCTCAACACCTGTCATTTTCCTTGGACACTGTTTGTCCCATGGGACACGACACCCCACTGCCACAAGGTCAGAAATCCCTTCATGCCTTCCTTGGACTAATTTCCTAGTGCAGAGCATGGATTCCAGAAGCCTTCCTACTGATGCTCTGCAATCAGACCCTTCCAGATGTCTTCTGAAGAAATATCTAAGTTTGAGGCCCTCAAGTGTGCCATCTCAGGCGCTAGGGCTCCCAGCCTACGGCAAAACGCTCAAGCTCTTTGTATCCGAACGCATGGGACATGCTGCAGGTGTACTCACCCAATCACATGGCATCAGCCTACGCCCCATAGGATATTATTCCTGTCTGCTGGATGCGGTAGCAAGAGGAGGCCTATTGTGTCTGTGAGCTGGATTTGCTACACAAGCCTTGCTTGACAAAACTTTGAACTTGGTCCTCGGACACTGCCTCGTTCTGCTTGCTCCCCATGACGTTGTTGCCATATTCAACCAAGATCCAGCCGAAACACTTGTCCACTACCAGACACTTGAGACTCCTGTGTTCCCTCCTACTAGACAGCTTTACTCTATTAAGTTGTCAAACACTGAACCCTACCACCCTTCTTCCACTTCTCGAGGGGGGAAAGGAGGAGGAGGAGTAGAGTCTTGACTTGTCACCCCCGTGACCGCACAGGACACGCGGTCACCACTGAAAACACTGTTCTACAAGTTGAAGCCTTACCACTGGTGATGTCTACACAGGAGGCAGAGCTGTATACTTACTACAGCATGTAAATGGGCAGAGGGAAAAAGAGCCAACATTCATATGGACTCAAGATATGCTTTCAGCATTGCCCATGATTATGGTGTTATCTAGGACAGAGGATTCCTGATGGCTGCAGGAACACCTGTGAAAACTTGATTGATGCCTTACTTCTCACAACCCAAGTGACTATTATGAGTAAAAGCACACGACAAACTGAACTCAAAGGAAGCTTAAGGCAATCATCTAGCCAATTCAGCTGCCAAACAGACAGCTGGTGGTCCACGGGAAGTGGACAGCAGGGTGGTAGAAGAAGACCACCCCGTGCTTACCTTACAGACTTTCCCAGTGGACAGAGTTTATCTAAAAGAACTACAGGAAACAACAAGTGCGGATAAGAAGGAAAGCTGGAAACGGAGAGGAGCAACTCTCAGAAATGGACTATTCGAGTGCAACAAGAAGCCTTGTCTACTCAGGAGTATGTACCCAGCCGTGGTGCAATGGGCACATGGACTTTATGAACTCTCTTATCAACAAGTGTTGCACCAAGAGTTACTCCACTGACCGACAGCTTCTGCAGATCATGCATTATCTGCACCAAATGTAACCCAGGCTGCACAGAAGAAGCACAGAAGAAGCACAGAAGAAGCACAGAAGAAGCACCTGGCAAAAGCCCTATACCCCATTCCAGAGGATGCAAATTGATCATTCTCAAGTGCCAAGAAGTAGCAGATTCGAATACGCCCTAGTGGAAGTGGTCATGACTTCCAGGACCACAACTAAGAAATTACTGAGTGAGATAGTATGTAGATTTGGGGTCCCAGAGGTAATATTGAGAGATCAGGGACCAGCCCTAACAACAACCCTTACAAAAGAGATTTGGGCAACACTGGGGGTTCAGTTGGCACTACACATCCCATACCACCCTCAAAGTAGCGGGAAGGTAGAAAGGATGAATGGGACACTAAAAAACAGGATGTTAAAGATGGCCCAAGAGACTAACTAACTTGAGTTGGCCAGACAGTTAGCCCATTGCCCTGTTCAGTGTCAGACACACCCCCGGGGGAAACATGCCCTATCCCCTTATGAAATTTTGTTTGGTTCAGCTCCCAGACTTGGTTGTTACTTTCTACAACAGTTACAGTTATAGTCTGATGTGTTGACTAATTATTTAACCACATTATCACGAGAATTAACCTGAATGCATGTCCAGGTGTTTTCTTCCGTTCCAGATCCTGAATTAGATACAGGAACACACCAACTACTGCCTGGAGATACCCGAGCCAAGTTATGATGGTCCATTCCAAGTTTTGGTGACCACAGCCACCTCAGTCAAGTTGGCCAGGAAGAACACCTGAATGCACGCTTATCACTGCAGGAGAGCGTGTTTTCGGGTGCTGCATATCCTTTTTTCTGTTTGATCTAGGGGGGAGGGGCCCAGGAGGTGGCCATCACAAAAATGATAACATAATTACGTTTTGGTGTAACTCTTCAGGTACACATGTGACCACCTTTACCTTAGATTACTGTGACATAGTACCTTGTCCGTTTGACCCTTCATGGTGATGCCATTGGTACAGTGATATCCCTGACGGTAAGGTCAAATATGTATGCCACACAGACAGTTACTGGGGACAGAGTTGTGGTTTCTGTGGGGGCCAGTGGGTTGAAACACAGGGCCAGACTGGGCGACCACAGAGTGCATTAGACAAAAAAGATGAAAATAGAAAGCCGCATATCCTAACCAAAGATACCCCTGATACATACACTGACCCAGCACACAGTCAGAGGAGGAAGCGAGCAGCTCTCTCCGGAAGCTTTGATCCTCATGTATACATACATGTCATAGGGGTTACAAGGGGGGTCCCTGATGAGTTTAAAGGCAGGGATCAGGTAAAAGCTGGTTTTGAGTCTTTGATCCCCATAACAACTGTCAGCAAGAATGTAGATTGAATTAACTACATGTCATGGTTATGCAATAGAGTTTGTCGATCAGCATACCTGTCTCCATGTGTTCATCTCTAGAAACCAGCTGACCCTCACCTGACTGCTTTTGTAACCTCTCCTCTAAGCATGACCCCACCCCAGGCCCTATCAGGGAACCCTATATTAACCTGTGCACTGCAAGCCAGCAGTGCTGATCAACCACTGTGTGTTAGCCTCTATGTGTACTTGCTGTGTTTCCTACATATGATTTCTGTTACCGACTTTGGCCTGTTCCCAGCCATCCCTGTTTGCCTGTGACCCTGATGTTCCAGCCAGCTTCCTCCTTCCTCTGCTCCTGTAGTCTACCGTGAGCGTGAGCTGTGAGACCCTGGGGGCCGCGACCTGGAGCCAGACTGCAGCGCAGTCCATCCTCACCACTAGAGGCTCTGGTGAACACCTGCTGGCTCTTAGACTCCGCGCCTTGGGGAATCTATGCTCTAGCTCCCAGTGGGATCTGTGTCAGTGATCCAGTAGACCTGCTTCCTGAACCTCCCAGGGTACAATCCGCAGCAGTCAGCTGTAGGGTCCACTACCTTGCGGTGCATTCCTGATCCCAACGGTGTGCATCTGTCACCCAGCCTCTAGGTGACCTGACACTACACATATTATAACCAACAGAGATTCGTAAATTACACTAAAGACACCCTCCAGGGAATTGCTGACCAGCTAGCCCCCACTTCCTACATGACATTCCAGGACCGGATGACCTTAGACATGGTGCTAGCTGGGAAAGGAGGTGTTTTGTAAAATCATAGGAAAAAACGGGAACCTGTTGTACATACATTCCTGATAATACTGGCCCAAATGGTAAGGTTATTTTAGCTATAAAGAAATTAGAAGATCTGTCACTAGAGTTGAAGAAGAACTCAGGTATCACAGACCCATGGGACCAATATTTTAGCTGGATGAGTGGGTGGCAGAAGGTGCTCGCCCAGATACGGGTAACGGTATTAATAATCCTTTTAGCCCTGATTATATGCTGTATTCTACCTTTTGTAAAAAAGTTACTGAGCAAGGCTGTAGACAATAGCACACCTACACTTCTCCACCAAGAAGAAGAGGACCTCCTTATGATGGAAGATGACAAACCCTTCACTCCCCTACAGTCACTCCCTGTCCATAATCTCACAATCCTATAGGGTTATAGGGATAGATAGCGCCTGACTGCACCTCTCCAGCTGTATCGAGGAGGGAAGTGAACAGTTGCTGCCCAATTCTATATACAGCCTAAAAGAGTTGCTGAGGAGAAGGGCCAGGCCAAAGTGGGACCTTTAGTATTAGGGACAGAAAGGAGAAAATAGTCATTTTAGGGGGGATTGTGAAGGAATGTGATGTAGATAATAATAATAGTAATCTGAAAATGTCTATTTTCTTATGTGCATACATATTTTTCTCCTTACTCATTATATAAGTATACAGATTTGCTCTGTTCCTATATTTTCTCAAGATGGCGTGTACCCCCTACCTCCCACACGTCAAAAGAACGCGGAACTGGAGATAAGAACAAAGACAGCCAAACCTCGTTATGAAAATTCTCCATCTTCTTTTTCTATCTTAACCAATGAGATGTACCTATTAGACTAACATAGCAATGACGTATTTGTGTGTATAAAACATTAACACCGCCTTGAATAAAACACAAGTGTAATGAGTTAGCAGTTCTGAGCGTGTCTCAGAGTGTTTACTTTTATATGCATGCATATCTACACTTTTCAAATTAGAGACAGCAGCAGATAACCTTGAGCTCGATTGGAGCCTAAATCATTTCCATAACAGTACTCCCTTCCACTAGTACAGTATTAAACCCCTTACCCCATAAGCACATGCATGTAATTAAAAAAATGCATCTGTGTCACTGCCCCCCCAAACCCCCCTATGTATTATATATACACTGACCCCTCATCACCCCATGAATTACACACTGCCCCTCCATGTATTATGTATACACTGATCCCCCCATCACCCCATGTATTACACACTGCCCTCCCTCACATGTTTTATATATACACTACCTTCCATATATTATATATTCACTGACCATATATATTATATTTACACTAACCCCCATACATTATATATACACACCCTAACCCCCATATATTATATATAGACACACTAACCCCCATATATTATATACACACACACACACACACACACACACACACTAACCCCCATATATTATACATATACACACTAACCCCCATATATTATATATACACTAACCCCCATATATTATATATACACACACTAACCCCCATATATAATATATATACACACACTTACCCCCATATATTATATATACACACACTAACCCCCATATATGATATATACACTAACCCCCATATATGATATATACACTAACCCCCATATATTATATATACTCACACTAACCCCCATATATTATATATACACTAACCCCCATATATTATATATACTCACACTAACCCCCATATATTATGTATACACTAACCCCCATATACTAAATATACACACACTAATCCCAATATATTATATATACACTAACCCCCATAAATTATATACACTAACCCCACCCATTACCCCATATATTTTATATACACTGAATTTTATATATGTACACTGACTCCCCATATATTATATATACACTGGTCCCCATGTATCATATATACTGACCCCCCCCCTCCCCATGTGTTAAACATACACTGACCCCCCTATGTATATGTAGACTGCCCCCCCCCCCCACCCTCATGTATTATATATATATATATATATATATATATACACACATACATACACACATATACACACACACACTGCCCCCTCCATGTGTTATATATTATACTGCCCCCCCCCCCCCCCCCCCATCATACCATGCACTATATATACACAGAACCCCATGTATGAAGCACAGAGCAGAAAGCTATGGGTACATGTTGGCAATTCTGGTTTCCCAGTCTGTGGGAATGTGCCCCCTTCCCAGGATGTGAAGTGTCCCAGAAGTGGTAGAGGAGCGGCACTTCAGATAAACTTCCTCCCTCCATCTCATTTCAGTCTGGCAGAGAAGGTGTCACCCCGGCCATCCCCATCCTACCTGATCTTTTTCCTATTCACTGCTGAGCCTGCTGGTCTACAGCCAGCCCGGCCCCAGCACGGCAGTACAAAGCCACCACTCACCTGGGCTCTTCTTGTCTCTCATATGTGGACTGCAGAGTGGGGTGGAAGCATAGCCAGCCATGAGACCTGGACAGTGACCCGCGATCAACCGCCGAAGCCAGCTCTGCTTGCCGCCGTGCCTACACATGACTGGAGCAGCCAATCGCAGAGAGTGTCCATCGCTGAGGCCGGACAGCTGGGGAAGCTCCGGCAGCACTAGCACAGAAACATGGAGAGCGGCAGAGGCGGGGTGCAGACAGTGGCACACTCTGTACTCCCAGGTGTGGAGTGCCGAGTTTGAAGTCGGAATGACAGTAGTCGGGAATCGGGATAGCGGGAGTCGGGACTTCTGCGCCCCTCTAGATATTTCACCCAGGGCCACGACCCCTCCCGCACCCCCCACGCTACGCCACTGCCTATACTACACAATGTTGGAGGGAGGTGGCGTCTTTATTGGTATAGTTATTGTTATTTTTGGTTCTAATAAAAAAGTTTGACAACTTCCTATAGCACAATATATAGGTAACTTGGACACTGCAAGTTCTATACTGCTGAGTTCCCCCCTCCTTTTTCCCCTCCCTTGTTCCCCCATCTCCTGTTTTGCCCTTCACCCCATACGACAGTTTGATTGTATGTAACAAGTTCCGGACAGTCTCCTGAGGCACTGCACTGAGAGATATTTTACTATGAAAAACTGTTTTAGGAACTTATGTATATATGAAGTTATACTATTTTGTACTACGGGTGGAAGGTGTGGACCGCCTTCCCCCATCCTAACCTCCCTTCCCTTTTCTTTGTTCTGTACTCGCTCCCCCTTTAACACTGGTTTTCTTATGTTATTTTCTTGTAAAATTTCAAGAAAAACGATATTCAACCTTAAATAATAACCTACAGGTACCACAAATGGCATGGTTTTACCTTTGTGAGGCAGAATAGCCCCTTTCTCTACCACCCCTCTGATCAAAGGTTTCACTTAGCTGCTGAGGGTCTTATCCGACTTGGAGTTTAGGCCCTGTCTATAAAAGTCTCAGCTCAACCCCATGTCTACAACTCTGGAACAAAAAGTCTGATCACCAACATTGGGCCAAACCCACCCTCTGGTCCAACGAAAATACCCAGGTCACGGAGGAGCTATTAGTGGCTAGTGGGGCAGTAGATAGCCATGGCTAAGCACTGAATTCAAAAGCAGAGCCGTCTAAATGCATGCTGGTACAGAGCGGTGCACAAGAGGTTTTCTTGCCGTTAATGAATAAACTTTTAGCAGATGTAATGGTATGTTATCAATAGTGACCACACATTTTCAATAAAAATGCTAGAGCACCCATGTGTAATAGATCACTAATAGTGCATAATGAATGATTTGCAATTAATTTCGTTCAAAAGTCACTTAGAACATGTATCCCTCATGTGTGTTTTCATTTCATCTCCAGTGCAAATTTTCCCACAACTGCATGTGTGCCACACTGTGAAACACTTCTAGCAATCATGGGTGTGCTCTAACCTGGAATATTGGACATCATAAATTACTGGTCACATGAGCCATATACCCAACATGGGTTAATCCTCTCTCCTCCCTCCAGGCACAATTCTTTGGACTGTAGTCACACCAGCCTCTTAAGGGTTACTCCTTCTCTTCCACAGGTTAAGCAAAAGACACAAAATTGTGCTTTCGATAAAATACAAGTTTATTACATTAAAACAGTAACTTACTCACATAGGTAAATGGATCTCCTATCAAATTCCCATATATTGCTCTCTCTCAAACTCCCAAGAATGCTCCTAGTCAGATGACCTCACTTGTGGCTCTGCATTACGCCACCACCTGATTAAGTCCTAAGGGCAAAATGCTCAAGGCAGAGCCACAAGTGTGAGGTCATCAAGCTAGGAGCAATCACCAGAGTTTGAGGAAGCAGGGTAGAGTCTGTATTAGCCACAGAGAGCAGTATATGTGAATATGATAGGCGATTCATCTACCTACTCTATGTGCATTTTTTGATGGCACTGTGCCAGGACTGTTGCCAAGCCTGTGGAGGAGAATGAGTAACCCTTGAGATGCTGGTTTGACTACAGTCCTAAGAATTGTGCCTGGAGAAAGCCCTAATAAGAGAGGATAAACCCCATGTGGGGTTTATGGTTTACATGGCGTACTGTAATTTAAGAGGTCCAATATTCCAGGTGAGAGCACACCCAAAAGGCACAATTGGTCGAAGTGTTTCACTGTGTGCCACACATGCAGTTTAGGGGAGGATTACACTGGAAATAAAGACATAGGACTGACTGATACATGTTATAAATTACTTTTGAACCACACTGATTGTGCTTCATTTATTATGCACCATTAGTGATCTTATACCCATAGGTGCTCTAGCATTCTTTATGTATACTGCATATGTAGGTCACCATTATTAGCCGGTTCACATTTTTATCACTTTATGTTGTGTAGTGGGTTGTACCAATTAAAATTCTCAGGATTGTGTATTGATACACTTTATTCATTGATCTGATATTTCACTATTAGGCTTGGTTCACACTATTGCGATGTCAGACATCACATTGCTGTGCAGATCACATGCAATGTCTGTGCGATAAGTATGGCTGAATTTGCATCGCGTTCAGACCAAAATGGTGCAGGACCCTTTTATTGGTCTGTACTGGAATCGGATCGCATGGGTGTTCACACCTATGCGATCTGAATCCTGCACCATTTCACACTGCGATCTGTTCTGGGGTTGTCATTAACTTTGTATTGACACCCGCAGCAGTTCAATAGGGGAGTGTGAACTGCCTGGGAGAGACATGCGATGCAGGAACCTGCACAGCAATCGCGCTGGTTCCCACATCGCATGTGTGTGAACCCAGCCTTAGCATTTAGTTGCTCCTATTAGTTTGGTTTTAAGACTTAAATGTTATCTGCTGTGGGGGATAGGGGTTCTGTTTATAGAGATTTAAAAATGTTGACTTAAAAGTTTTAAAAAGTTACTTATTTAAAAAGGAGAACTAAAAGGCAAAACTATTTTTACATTTTGGATAGAGTAAGGGAAGGTTATAACCTCTGTCAGTTTTTTCACCTGCTGTGTACCATTGTGGAGATTTCCCTTCACTTCCTGTGCCATAACCAAAACAGGTAGTGAGAGAAAATCCCTCCAAAAGCAAGGGACTTACTAGTCTCACCAAGGTCAACAGAACGATTGTCTCAACTTGAATATTCCTCCTCTATCCCTGTTTGGGTGACAAACCAAAATTTGGGATTTGTTTTCACTCTTGAGGAGAACGGAGAGGTAAAAGGGTGACTCTTTAATGGGGGCATAGACAGCAATAAAAACTGATGTATTCTAGGGGGCGTGGCTTAGCAATGGCCGGGTAAGGACGTGTGCTGAAAGAGCTCCCGGTTAAGACCCGATCTCTACTGGCCAAACAAACAATTTCTGCCACAGGCAGGCACGGCATGAGCACCGCTAAGCGGTACAGAATAAGAGTGGCAACAAGGAGATCCCGAACCCCGACTACAAAACTGGGTATCCAGCGGTATCTTAGAGGCAGGCAAGATCTGCAGCCGGGCGCCATTGTCTCCGCGCCACGTGCAACCCGCACGGAGAGAATAACTAATGTCGCAGGCATCCTCCCCTACACCCCCTACGGAAGCAGCTACATATATAGGGACCCCTGCGGCGTTCCGATGCGGGTCAGCGGGACCCTCACAGAGTCAAACTCACCTGGATGACGACCTCCGCACCATGCTGCAAGCCCTCCCCACGAGAGCAGACATAGAAGCCTTGATCCAGCGAGTGGAGGAAGCACACAGTCCTTGACACCACCGGATGAACACAGTCATGTGATCCTTACCATATACTAAATTCAAGTGCTATGGCGGCCTGGGATATACAGTGGTATAGTACAAGGGGGTTGAACTTTTAGCCTCTACATAGGCAGGTTGTGGCCACATCCCTGGGGGGGTCCCCGGCTGTGCGGCCGCACGGTGATCCCAGGGGAGAGAAGAGGGAGACGCGACACGGGGGGGAACATTGACTCGGGAGGGACACGGGCTGGGGATTGCGGGGTGGAGGGACGCGGGGGACACACCCTTGGTACCGGTCCCTCCTCGCGCCCCCGGTCCCTGTCCCGTAGATTGACCTTTGCCTTTTACTGAGGAGTGGTATGGGAGAAATGTTGACTTATATACGGAAAGGCAATACTAGAGGGGATAATTTGTGTGGGGGTTGTTTCTGTTTCAGTTGATGTACAGCCTGCAAACATACTATATTCACTATACTGTATGTGTTAGATATGTAGTAATTTGATACATAAGAGTGCTGATTACCAGGTTCCCATCACCTTTTCAAACTTTATTATCTGTACCATTAACAAACTATCACCTGCCGGATTTTATATACATAGAAGGGCCGGTGGAGACACAGGCGGTGTCCGGGGGCCTCCCGCGACCCTTGCTGAACACACTCCCACATAGGCCTACGCTCATTAATCAGGTTTTCCTGAAGAGCGTATAAGCAATATTTTGCTCATACTTTAGATTCTACACAACTAGAGGGCCACACACCCTCTTCTTTTTCTTTCTTCTACCCCCTTTTTCTATATCTCCTCTACAGTTCTTACCTAACCCCCCTAAACCACTTTTCTCACCTCCCTCCATTCCCCACGAGCATGGATGAGCTTCACATAGTAACTTTAAATGCTAAAGGACTGAACGTCCCTGAAAAACGAAGAATGTTACAAAATTACATGAAACGCATGAAAGCAGACATCGTTCTGCTACAAGAGACACACTTTAGGGAGAATTCTTTTCCTATATTAAAGAATAGATATTACCCGACAGTATACCACTCTACATACTCAGAAGCCAAATCCAGAGGTGTTTCTATCCAGATATCAGCTAAACTTCAATGGTCCCTGATTGCTCTCAAAACAGACCCGATGGGAAGATAGCTCTTCCTCAAGGGAATGATAGGAGACGTGAAGGTGACTATAGCCAATCTCTATGCCCCGAACTGCCATCAAGATGTATTAATCAGAAAGCATCTGAAACTACTCCAAGCCTTCTCAGAGGGCCAGCTCATTGTGGGTGGCGACCTTATTATTCCCCTCATCCCTACAGAAGACACCTCAGAAGGAACCTCATCCACACCCCGAGGAACACGTAAAGTAATTCACTCGGCTCTGCATACCGCAAAGTTGATAGATGTATGGCGTCTCTTTCATCACGGTGAAAGGGATTATACATTCTATTCCCGCCCACACCTTTCATACTCACGCATAGATTACCTCCTGATACCACATGGACAGCTACAGGCAGTCAGGAGCATCACAATAGGTTCCATTACATGGTCAGACCATGCCCCAGTCCAGATGCGTTATGCTCTGTCTGATTTTCACAGGGGACAAAGGAAACCTTGGAGACTCAACGAGAGCCTATTGCAGGACCCAGAGATACTGACCGATGTAGCAAAGAGATTAACACAGTACTTCCAAGTCAATTACACCCCAGTGAGTGAGGTGGGTCTAGTATGGGAAACCCACAAGGCAGTGATACGGGGTACTCTTATAAAACATGGGGCAAGACTTAAAAAAATACGGACTGAACAAATGGTATCATTGATCAACAAATTACAGACGCTAGAAACTACACACAAACAGACCCCGACAAGACAATTGGGAGTTGAGCTTGACATGGTTCGCACACAGATTACGGAATTACTCCACTTTAATGCTAAAGCAGCACTGCAGGTATCCCAGAAAAAAGTGTACGAATCTGGAAATAAATGTGGTAGACTTCTAGCACAATCCTTGCAAGCTCAAAAGTCAGCAACCTATATACCACATATAGTCTCCCCTACAGGCCAAAAACTGACTCTACCCCAACAAATTACAAAGGAATTTAAATCTTATTACGAGAAACTATATAACATTGCCGCGACACAACCAACAGAGCTTATGACAGAATACTTAACTAACTCCTTCATGCCCACCCTACCCGCTGAGACACGTGACCTTTTAGAAGAACCTATAACATTACCTGAAGTGCAAATGGCAATAGGCAACACCAAATCAGGGAAGGCTCCAGGCCCG
Source organism: Lithobates clamitans (assembly GCA_037952925.1). NCBI lineage: Eukaryota > Metazoa > Chordata > Amphibia > Anura > Ranidae > Lithobates > Lithobates clamitans. The sequence goes on from JBBGZY010000061.1 coordinate 191,189, forward strand.
GACGGCCTTACAATTCAATACTACAAAGCACTACTACCATCCCTGGGAAGCCACCTGTTGAAGTTGTTTAACAGCCACACGGAGGGGGGTATGTTTCATAGCACCACGTTACAGGCCCAGATATCGGTCATTCCAAAAGAAGGGAAAGAGCTGACACAATGCGGAAGCTACAGCCCATTCTCCCTACTCAACACAGACCTCAAATTGTTTACCAAAATAATAGCATCCAGACTACAATTACACCTCCCCCATTTAATACATTTGGATCAGGTAGGCTTACTGCCAACCAGGGAAGCAAGGGACAACACCATTAAGGTCCTAAACCTGCTCCACGCAGCCAACCTCACCAAAACACCAAGTGTCTTTTTAAGTACAGACGCGGAAAAAGCGTTCAACCTCGTAAACTGGTCGTTTATGTTTGAAACGCTTCGACATGTAGGAATAGGTAACAACATGCTAAGACGGATAAAGGCAGTCTATACCACACCGACAGCTAGAGTCAGGGCAAACGGAGTGACCTCAGACCTGTTCCCAATCACTAATGGAACGAGGCAGCGGTGCCCTCTCTCACCCCTCCTCTTTGAACTTTCCCTAGAACCCTTTTTGTGTCACATTAGACTGAATCCCAACATCTCGGGAATAGCGATAAATCAAACCCAATATAAAGTGTCGGCGTACGCGGACGACCTTATGTTCTCCATTATGAACCCAACAATATCCCTCCCGAACCTACTCAAGGAGTTTGATCTTTATGGTACCCTCTCCAACTTGAAGATTCATTTCACTAAATCAGAAGCCATGGGGGTGGGAATCCCAAACTCACAGCTACTACATCTCCAATCTAGCTTTAACTTGAAATGGACAAATACGGCTCTGAAGTACCTAGGTACACGAATTCCTCAAACACTATCACGGCTCTATGAACTAAATCTCCCACCACTTTTAAAAACGGTCCAATCACTTCTAAACAACTGGGGCACGGGACTGCACTCCTGGTTAGGACGGTGTAACATACTAAAAATGTCCATACTACCAAAATTCCTCTACCTTATGCAGGCTTTGCCTGTAAACATACCGGCAACCTATTTCAGGAAAGTGCAGTCGACATTCACAGAATTCATATGGGCCAAACAGAGACCGCGACTCACACATAAACTCCTAGTCCTGCCCAAACAATCTGGTGGCCCGGCACTTCCAGATGTCCGCGCCTATTATCAGGCGGTACATCTGGGGAGATTAATAGACTGGTGCCGACATCAAAACACCAAACTATGGACTCTCCTAGAACAGAACCAAAGTACAGTTCCTCTTCAGAGAGCTCCATGGTGCTACTCGGCTATCCCGACAGGGATTAAACGACATCCACTAATAGGAAACACTATACAAATTTGTGCTAGGCTTCTATCTCGGGCAACCCTGTCCTCATCAAATTCTCCTCTATATCCCATATTGGGGAACCCACGGTTTACACCAGGCTTGGGGGATGTGGTCTTTGGGAACCTGCTTAATTCGGGTCTTTACCAAGCCTCCCACTTTAGCACTGGAGGAAGATGGAAAACAACCACAGAACCTACTGACCCCACGGGCCCGTTCAAACTGGATTTTCTGAGGGCGCTTCAGTTGAGCCATTTTTTTAAAACCATCCAACCCCCCACGAATGTACAAATTCTTACTACATTTTGAAGACCTATGTTCGACCCCGGGGATATTACCACACACACTCTCTCTGACCTATAGCCTCCTGAATACACCCCCACCAGATTTTGTCCCACCAGGCATACTTAAATGGGAAAAAGTACTAAATTGTAGTTTTAACTTAACTAAGAAACAACAAATACTTAGATTTACGCACAAGTCATCTATATGTGCCAAGACTCAAGAAACAAATTATAAAATTCTATCACACTGGTACAAAACCCCAGCTCTGCTACACAAATTCTTCCCGACAACATCTGACCTCTGCTGTCGATGCCAAACAGAAAAAGGGACACTACTACATGTTTTTTGGTCGTGCCCTAAACTAACGAATTTCTGGCAAACAATACGGAAGACAATACAGAAATTCACAGATCATAACATTAATGACGACCCAGCATTCTTCCTCTTACATGCATCAAATATCCCCACAAAGACATACAAAAAGTCGGTGATCCGACATCTCCTAGATGCAGCTAAAGCCTGTATCCCATTGCATTGGAAGTCCCCAATTCCACCATCCATAGATTTATGGATTAAAAAAGTAGAAGAAATTTAAAAAAAAATGGAAGACCTCATTCATACTGCACAAAACAGACAAAAAAATTCTCCAAAACATGGCAGCTGTGGAACATGTTCATATACTCAAGCGAGGGACAGGCTCTACGAGAAACGTCATCAGCTCACTGAACCTCCACATGACAAACTCAATTATTGAATTCTGCTTACAAGATAGATAGAGTCACAGTTGTACTTTAACTCTAACACCTACTCTATTTATTCCATGATCGCTGGGAACATTCCACTCACCCCCTTCCCCTTCATCCATCTTCTTTCACTTTTTCTCTCTTTTTAATCTTAAGACAATTCTACAACTCTTGAAAACAGGAAAAAGAAGGGAGGGAGCCCATATGGCTGTATAAACTTAACACACCAAGACTCAGGAAACACATGGGTCTTCCACCAAAGTAGAAAGCTTTCGGTCATTAGCATGCACACAATAAGATGATTAACTCAGTAATGTTGCATAGTAATTAAGAATGTCATTTGTCAACTATATAATTGTGCATACCAAGATGTATATGTTTACACTTCAATAACTATGGTCACTGTAATATATAAATGTGTCATGCAACTCTGTTTGATGAAGATTCATTGTGTACTGTACTATGTCGGTCCGTGTGGGCCCCCTTGCCTGTTATAAATTAAAAAAAACAAAAAAAAACAAAAAACTGATGTATTCTAAACCCAATTTCATCCTGAATAAAAAATTAAAAAGTTTTGCCGTTAAATGTATTTGTATGACTGCACTAAAATCTAGTTCAATTGAAGAAGCCAAGACCAGTATTGTTTGGGAGAGATTGCAACAATAGCATGAGTTTGACACAGTTACAGGTTTGTAGGTAAAACTAGTGATAGGACTTTAAGTTTCTGCACAGAGAAAAACTTAAAGTGGATGTAAACCCAATGTCATAGGGGTTATTTATAAGGATATACATGCCTCCTGCATGTATCTTTACCTGTCAAATGTCTCCCCTGTCTGTTATGAGACCCGAAAAACTGCAGATTCTGTGGGTGGGTCTGTTTTCTGGAGCTCGGTGGGTGGAGTCGTGATGTCAGTAGACTCCCCGCCCACCTCTACACTACCCTTGTCAATATGCATTTTCTCCTGTGTATTTGATACACTGAACTTCTGCTTTGATCTCCAACATCCAGTGAAAAGACAGGAAAGTAACCACGTGACTTCAGCATGTCAAATCATGCTGAGGTGTGGAACAGCCAATCCTTGCAGAGCTGCTGAAGAAAGGAGTGGGGGTGGGAATTAAAAAAAATAATGCATGTCTTAGGCTAGTGCACGAGATATGTAAATCACCTGTCACTCACAGCAAGGGGGATGATTTGACAGTTTTTCTCTGTTTGTCAAGTGTTATCTCACTGAACAATAAAAGAGTATTACTCAGAGCTGGATTAACTCTTTGTGGCAAGACTGGGCTCAAATGATAGGAAATATTATACTCTACATTAGGACATCAAAAAATAAATAAATTGGGGGTTTACATCCACTTTAATGGTTTTAATAGTTCAATAATAAAATCCACCTGTACTGTATATGGACCATGTTTTATGAAAAGCTACTGTTTTGTATGTCCTCACTTCTAGAGTAAATTAGATTTATACCTGGTCTAGCTTTGGAGTCTGGAGCTTTTGCAATGTCCTATCTGAAGTGAGGACCTTGGAACTGCTGTGAGCTTCAAAGTACTCTTCCACCAAGTTGCTCTGTTAATGAAAAAAAATGCAAGATTGTTTTAAAGGTTACAAAGCTTTGGATACAGCAACTATTTATGTCACTTAAACCACCAAAACCCTCCAAGCAAGGCAAAATCAAATTTTTAATGCAGGCTCACAGCTCAAAAATAAAACATACTTTATTCTTTCCTTTTTTGGAAGGTGTTTTCCCAGGAGTCTGAGACCCTTTGCTTGGCGTTTGTGATCCTTTGCTTGGTGTTTTAGCAGTGGCTGGCTTTTCTTCCATCTCTTCGTCAGAATCAGAGGCAGAATAATCACTCTCACTGTCCGACCTTAAATTTGGTGCTGTAAGAAGGAAACAAAATGCTAAAGATGGCTATGCATGTGTTATTTAGCTTGGGCATAGACTTACAGCTGTCATGTCCAGTTAGGCTATGCAGATGCCAGGTTGAAATCTAGAGGTTCAGTTAATTATACGAACAAGCAAGACTTGGCACAACATTAAATTACAAACACATACAATGGTGTGATTCAAAGGAATGATACTTCCCAACTCCTCTGTGTACAAATGACTACATACAGTTTCAATTAGAGATGAAGCCTGAAAGCAGCACACCTCTGCTGTGCTCTCTAGAAAATGTATAATGCTCCATTAATCCAATGCCATAGGGGTATCCTGTATTACATGTTTTTTAAGAGGTTATAATAGTCGATTTGCAAAACAAAACATGAAAATAATTTAAAAGAACTTAAAAAAAATAAATACAATGCCATTGTATAGGCCCCCTTTAAGAACCAAGGAAGCAGGAAACAAAAGCAGTTCAGTTTATTTGCCAATTGTACTGAAGGAAAATTATGAAATAAAATGCAGGTTAAACATTTATAGGCTCTTTGATCATGCAGCCCCATGCCAAGACCATGAGTGTTCCTGCACAACCAGAAGTGGCGTATGGCTACCTGCATTTCATGTGCACAACAGCCTGTGTTATTAAGGAGGTACATACATGGCAATATGCATCTTCCACCGCATTTCTAATTCTTTCAAAAGGCCCTGTCCCTACAAGATATCAGGAAGAGCCACAACATACAGTAAAGGGAAGCAGGTATACACACATGGAACTGTTGGATACTTGCTGCTGCCATGAAACATGGTGGAGTTTTAACATACAGGCTGCTGAAAAGGCAAGCATATAGCATTTCCTTTTACATGCTGTGTCTCTTTTTTTGACTTTGTAACGACAAGGTCGCTTTAAGTTTGGATTTTTTTTTTTGTTAAGATCATCAAAGTTGCTTTAATAAAATTAGCCACATAATTCATTAGAGTAGAACTAAAAGTAAATTAATATAATAAAATGATGCGCTCGTATTACCTCAAGGATATCCTACTCCTTCAGTGTGCTGACAAAACGCATCCTAAAGTTGAATACATTGTTACAAACTTTTTACAAAACATGCGCAGTGATATCCACATAAAGGATAAATATCTAAATACAATGTGTTTAAAATTTTCCTGTGTGATTAAATAGAGGACCTCCCGGGATATAAATCCAAAAAATAAATTGCCACTGTTCTTGTGAATTGGTGATAAAAATAAAGTGTAAAAAAATACCGTATTTGTCGGCGTATAACATGCACCGGCGTATAACACGCACCCCAATTTAGGAGGGAATTTTAAGGAAAAAAAAACTTTTAGGAGGGAAGTTGAAGGGAAAAAAAAAAACTTACATTTAAATGCCCATCATTGCAGCCATGTCAGTGCAGACTTCCCCAGTGCAGCCTTGTCAGTGCAACCTTGTCAGTGCAGACTTCCCCAGTGCAGCCTTGTCAGTGCAACCTTGTCAGTGCAGACTTCCCCAGTGCAGCCTTGCCCCAGTGATCCCAGCCATTCTGGGCTTCAAAATCGCGATTTGAAAATGGCGCCGCCGGCGCCGAAATACACAGAGCCGGTCCTCGGCTCTTTCCGGCGGCTCTCGTTCACTTTCGGCTCCACTTGTAGTCCCGAGCGGAGCTATCCGAACCTAGCCGAGTAGGTTCGGATAGCTCCGCTCGGGACTACGAGTGGAGCCGAAAGTGAACGAGAGCCGCCGGGAAGAGTCGAGGACCGGCTCTGTGTATTTCGGCGCCGGCGGCGCCATTTTCAAATCGCAGTTGGCGATTTTGAAAATGTGACAGGTCGGGATCGCAGGGGTGTGTTATACGCCGATAAATACGGTATATATGAAGTACAATTATAAGAGTTTATATGAAATCCAATACGCCTAAATAAAATAGTGATTAGTTCACTGATTGGAAGCAAAAATGATACCTCCTATACGTTTAAGTCAGGGCTTTGTGAGTCAAGATGAATCAGCAGTGGCTGGGCTTAATCCCTTTCATCCGCCGGCTTGGGTCATTTACTCTCCGCTTCTAATGCTCTCCCCCATATGCAATACAAAAAATGAAAAAAACCATTGCGCACATATCATCTAGTACATATATGCAGCAGAGACCCCAGTAAATTCACTCACATGATCTTTAGATTATAGATCGCATTTCTCCAGTTTTATGGTCAGTTAATCATTTGCCTCCGTGTTCCTCCGCGCTGCTGCTATACGGATCACTTGCAGGCTGTACACCGACAAGAGCGTCACAGGCTCCTTCTCCCCGCGCGTATCGTCACTGGGCATGTGACTTTTTCAAGGGCCTTGAATTAATTGATTAACTGACCATTAAACTGGAGAAATGCGATCTATAATCTAAAGATCATGTGAGTGAATTTACTGGGGTGTCTGCTGCATATATGTACTAGATGATATGTGCGCAATGTTTTTTTTCATTTTTTTGTATTGCAAAGAGAGAGCATTAGAAGCGGAGAGTAAATGACCCAAGTCGGCGGATGAAAGAGATTAAGCCCAGCCACTGCTGAATCATCTTGACTCACAAAGCCCTGACGTAAAACGTATAGAAGGTATCATTTTGGCTTCCAATCAGTGAACCAATCACTATTTTATTTAGGTATATTGGATTTCATATAAACTCTTATAATTGTACTTTATTTATATATATTTTTTTACACTTTATTTTTATCACCAACTCACAAGAACAGTGACAATTTATTTTTTGGATTTATATCCCGGGAGGTCCTCTATTTAATCACACAGGAAAATTTTAAACACATTGTATTTAGATATTTATTCTTTATGTGGATATCACTGCACATGTTTTGTAAAAAGTTTGTAACAATGTATTCAACTTTAGGATGCGTTTTGTCAGCACACTGAAGGAGTAGGATATCCTTGAGATAATACGAGTGGGGTGTCACTGATTGATTGCAGCTGTATTATCCTGATATCTTGTAATTTTATTTGCGTTTTAATTTTATTTGTATTTTCATATTTATTCTCACATAATTTATAGTTATATATTTTCACTTCAGCGCTTTAGTATTATCACTTTAAAAGTAAATTAAAACACTCCAAAACTGCAAGTTAGAATTTCTGCATGCATAGATTGCAAATTTGTACAAATGCTTGCTTGCTTGCATCATCAATATACCATCTTAACTAGTTTGTTCTTTAGCATTATTCCCCCCCCCCCCCTTCACACAGGCAACATCAAGGTTATGAAGCAGAGGGTTTGGTGAACAAATCTCCCCTGGTTAATCAGGAGCGTAATAGATATAATTTTTGTTACATCCGTGCCTGTTCAGTGTTTCGCTCCATTTGAAAGCTGGAGCCACATTGGAGGTAGTCTGATGTAAACGCACGCAAGATCCAATCTGTCATTTTTTATTTTTTTTAAACAGAGAAGTTTATTAGACAATTCAGCATTACAGTACAATCATTATTTAGTATTACAGTAGCATTCAGGTTTAGGCATCAATAGTTCAATCAGCTACAGGGAGTTACCTCCGGTCTGACAGTTTCAAGTGTGTCAGACCCCTATCCATCTTTGGTAAGTATACCCAACCATTATCACTATAACATCTCGTTTACCTTGGAACATAGCAGTCAAGTAAGAACGGACAGCGTGAAAGAGAGAGGGGGGGGGGAGAGAGGAAGCACAACCAGTGAATGATTCATCCATCAGAACTCTTGGAGGGGGAGGCCCAGGTATTAGCCACAAGCGTCTATCCATGTGGACCATACTTTATCAAACTTCCCTGGACCTTGTCTGCTCTCATATGAGAGTCTGTACAGGGGCAGCACCGAGTTTACCGAGCTTTGACAAGAAGCGTGGGTAGGGGGTTCCCCCGACTTCCATTTCAGTAGTATCTCCCGTCTAGCATAGAATAGTGAGAAGGTCAGACACGGTTTACAATATCTATCCCCTATGTCTTCCATATGGCTTAGTAGTAGAATCTGTGGGTCCACCTGCACCTTTGTCCCACTTATTTTCACTCAGTGTGGAGGCCACAGCTGCCCAATAGGGTTGGAATTTGGGACAAGACCAGACCATGTGCCAGAACGTTCCCACCTCTTGTTTGCATCTTTGACAGTTTGAGTCCCGTTAAGGGTAAATGTGAGCCAGTTTCTGTGTGTAGTAGGCCCCGTGTAGGAACTTGTATATCAATGATTCTGCGCTACCCAAAAAATAAAATAAAATAAAATCAGCAGCTGACACGACCAGTAGGATATAGGCAAAAAATAAGGAACCAAAAATATGTGTAGCGCTAAAAGTTTAATATGGAGACACTGAAGTCAAACCAAAAACGTAAAACATCAAAGAAGGGAGAAAAAGTCCTCAATGTATATATAAAGCATAGTACACATAGATGTGATGATTTCGTGAGAAAGGCAATTCAAATACGTGACATCCAAGGTGAAAAAATAGAAGAAGCACACCACCACCGAAAATGGAGAGGCTTACCAGATCTCATGGACCCCAGAGAGCATACGCCCAAATGGGTCAAATCAGGCTTGGGTGGTGGGTGATGATGGATATTCCACAGGTATGATGGAAATGGACATCCAGAAATATACCATTGACTCGTGTGTCCCTCAGGATAAGGTTGAGGAGTAGATGGTGGTATTTAGGTACTCTGTTGATGGCCTTCATTGGTCTGAGGACACGCACAGTTCGGATTGCAGACAGGTTTATATTATGCAGATTCAGAGAGTATTCCACCATCCTCCCATAGACGAATGGATATCTGAGATGGGCGAGATCCGTTCCCTGGAACCTCTCCCACATGGAGTACCGTCTCAAGGATGTTGCCTGGGTTCTTAAATGGTAGCACACCTCCTTCCTGTCTGCAGCAACTGCTCCAACACCAACTCCTTTCCCACACAGAGTACCTAAATACCACCATCTACCCCTCAACCTTATCCTGGAGGGACACACGAGTCAATGGTATATTTCTGGATGTCCATTTCCATCATACCTGTGGAATATCCATCATCACCCACCACCCAAGCCTGATTTGACTCATTTGGGCGTATGCCCTCTGGGGTTCATGAGATCTGGTAAGCCTCTCCATTTTCGGTGGTGGTGTGCTTCTTCTATTTTTTCACCTTGGATGTCACGTATTTAAATTGCCTTTCTCACGAAATCACCACATCTATGTGGACTATGCTTTATATATACATTGAGGACTTTTTCTCCCTTCTTTGATGTTTTACATTTTTGGTTTGACTTCAGTTTCTCCATATTTAACTTTTAGCGCTACACATATTTTTGGTTCCCTGTGTAGGAACTTAAACTGTGCAAATCTGCAGTTAGCTGCGATCATGGAGGGAATATACGTGGAGAGGCACTCTTCCCATTCTTCCTTTCCCAGGGATGGAGTATCAGCCCTCCATTTATCCCAGGATCTAGTTAGTTTGGTGCCATATGCTACTGTGAGGTATAAATACAGGGAGGAGAGAGGCTTCCCCATTACATTGGAGATCAGGAGGTGCTCGATAGAGTCTGACTCTAGGGTCAAGGGTTCAGTAAATTGAGCCCCGAAGGCATGTCTCAACTGCCAATATCTGAACTTAAAAGAGATCGGTATTAAGTAAAGTTGTCTTAATTCCTGGAAAGTCATGAGTTTGCCGTCAAGTACTATGTGCTTCATAGCGGTGATCCCCTTTTTGGCCCACAGGGAAGGGTCTGGGATACTATTTAAATGTGGTAGCATAGGCTAATGTGGGGGAGATACGGTTAGACCGCCTAAAATCCACCCTAGCCTCCTGCCAGACCCTCACCGTGGTCTGCATGAGGGATGTCATAAGGGGACTGGCTCTCAGGCCTTTGAATACCAGGTTGCTAAAGGCTGCATAGGAGCCCAGAATAGCCGCTTCCAATGTAGTAGCTGGATTCTGTTTGGGCTGGGAGAACCACCACTGTACTGTGACAAGGACGGCTGCCCAATAATATAGTTGGAAGTTTGGGAGCGCCAGTCCTCCCCCACACAAAGGAGATCAGCAATCAATCCAGTCTGCTAAAAAAGTTCTAGGGGATGTGTGTCGGAGTATTCCTAAAGAAATACAAGTACTTTGGCAAGTAGACCATTTTCAACAGGTTGACCCTGCCTACTGGTGTTACGGGGAGTGAACGCCACACTGCACATTTTGCCGCCAGTTGTGTCATAAGAGATTGTATATTGTTTTCCACATATTCCACATATTATATTTGCTGCTAATATTAATGCCTAGGTACAGGGCCAGCCCAAGACATTGTGCTGCCTGGGACCAAAAATGAAAATGAAATGCTGCCCCCCCCCCCCCAAAAAAAAAAAATCAAAAAAAAAAAAATCACTCCCACCAAAAGGCCCCAATATCCATTATTTATATCATGACAATTAAAGCTAAAATTAACTGTATCAGGAAATCAGATTTACATGCAACAGTGGTGGTGGTGGGGGGGGTTCTGTCCAATGGAGCTGTGGTGGTAACAGGGGTTCGAACAGAGGAGGCGGTGGTGGGGGGTTCAGACAGAGGCAGCAGTGATGGTGGTGGGGTTTAGTCAGAGGCAGATGTGGTGGTGGGGAGGGGGGTTCAGTCAGAGGCAGATGTGGTCTTGGGGAAGGGGGGGGGGTTTAGTCAGAGGCAGCGGTGGTGGTGGTGGTGGGGGTGTTTAGACAGACTGTCCACTGTGCACTGTGTGGGTATGGCAGAGTGCTCTGCCCAGGGCTGGACTGGGACAAAAATATGGCCCTGGACTTCATCCAGACTGGCCCACTTTACTCCAAACATCTGGTGTTGGTGCTTTAATCATCCTGGCAGCATGGTGTCAGGATGTTTGAAGCGCATTATTTCTATTACATTATAATATAAAATTAAATTGTTCAACTCACCATAATGCAGAATCAGTGGCAGCCCTTAGCGTGTCACTTGCCACTGTCTCCTGCCACCAGATGCAGCTTGTCACTAGCCACGTCACTTGTCAGCAGATGCAGATTGTCACGTCACTTGTCAGCAGATGCGTGTCACTTGCCAGCAGATGCGTGTCACTTGCCACGTCACTTGTCAGCAGATGCATGTCACTTGCCACGTCACTTGTCACGTCACTTGTCAGCAGATGCCTGTCACTTGCCACGTCACTTGTCAGCAGATGCGTGTCACTTGCCACGTCACTTGTCAGCAGATGCATGTCACTTGCCACGTCACTTGCCACCAGATGAGTGTCACTTGCCACCAGATGCGTGTCACTTGCCACGTCACTTGCCTCGTCACTTGTCAGCAGATGAGTGTCACTTGCCACCAGATGCGTGTCACTTGCCACGTCACTTGTCTGCAGCATGTTCTTGCCACTGTCTCCTGCCACCAGATGCAACTTGCCACGTCACTTGTCAGCAGATGCGTGTCACTTGCCACGTCACTTGTCAGCAGATGCAGTGTGTCACTTGTCACTGTCTCCTGCCACCAGATGCAGCTTGTCACTTACCACGTCACTTGTCCGCGGATGCAGTGTGTCACTTGCCAGCAGATGTGTCCTTGCCACATCGCTTGCCACCAAATCGAAGGTGGCCCCGTCAGGTAGGATGTACTGGGCCCCATAATTTCTAACAGTGGCCCTGATGCCCACTGTAGTGGCTGTCGTGTCCGGACTAAGAAGGGACTCTGTGCACAGGGGAGGAGAGATACACTGTGCTCGCTCTGCTGCTCATTTCAAGGGGACCGATTGGGCTTGTGTACTCCAACTTCCTGGTAGCAGTGGAACACACGATGTGGCAGACGTGATGTCATCAGCTGGAAATGATGCAAGACATCGAAGGCGACGCGGCCATCATTTCCGGCTGATGACATCACGTCCGCCCCATCGTGCGTTCCAGTCACCATGAAGTGGGAGTACACAAGCCCGATCGGTCAACGTGAAATAAGTAGCGAGCAGGCGGGAGTTTGCCGCCCCTCTGAATGTGCCGCCCGGGTTCCATGGTAGAGCCGGCCCTGCCTAGGTAAGTGAATTCCTCTACCCATTTAAGCAGCATGCGTGTCGCAATTCGAGGAACTGAGGGGTGCAACAGAAACAGAACAGATTTGTCCCAATTAATGTGTATGCCTGAGTAACGGCCGAATTGGATGAAAAGGGACAACGCTGTTTGTAGGGAGGATGAGGAAACTGCCAGGTATAGCAGGGTGTCATCCGCATACAGCGACAATTTTTCCTCAGTTGGGTCTATTTCTATCCCTCAAACCTTCCCTTCTGCTCCAAGTAGTATATAGCCAGAGGTTCTAGTGCAAGGGAAAACAGTCCTGGAGAAAAGGGGGCACCCCTGTCGCGTACCTCGGCCCAGTTCGAACGCCTCCGAGAGAAAGGATTCTAGCTTTTGGGCTGGTGTATAGCATCCGTAGCCATTTCATGAATCCTGCTAGTTGCTCCGTCTGTCACTCTGCACTGCAGCTTGTCCATGTCTTGTCCCAGTAGGCCCACATCCTATAGCCGCCATCACCTCCGCCAGCCACTGGAGTCGGGATTCAGGTGCCTCGATCGGGGCCATTTGTGTGAGCCTCGTTTGGCATGGGTCTCCACGTGGGCAGAGGGAAGAGATGGTGGCTCCTCCGCAATCATCGGGAAATGGAGCCTTTTTCCCTTACTGGCAGGCGCTCCTGAGGATCTGCGCCTCATCCAGGTGTTGCAGGGTCAGTTTTCAGGGTAAGGTGCCGTCAGGATGCAGGTAAAAGCAAGAAGCCCAGCGGAGCTCGAGAGCAGGAAGCAGCCGCTCACATCACCATCTTGGACATGGGCCCCCCCCCCCCCCCCAATCTGTCATGTTTAGGTCAGAAAAAACAGTAAAGGACACAGACCTTTTCCATTTTTTTTTCCAGACCTGAATGGACTCAGGTAAGTAGATGCAAATTCATTTACATCTGGCTGCCCATTGACTTACTACTGTTCATGTGGCTTCTGAATGTCCAATAAAAGAATACGGAATCAGTTACATCAGATAACTGAATAAAATATGGATGTTTAACTTTATGTCATTTGCATCTGTTTTTGTCATGTGTTGCTGTTTTGGGCATACCTAAAAAAAAATTAGCAAAAAATACATTTGACAAAAAACAGACATTGAGGCCTCATGAACACTGGACGTTTTTACAGCAGCTGTCTTTGGCTTCAGACATTTTGGCTTCAGACATTTTTTTTCTACAGTCAAACTCCCCCATAATGTTATCCTATGTGTCCATTCACACATATGCTGTTATCAGCAGTTTTTGGCTGGTGTGTTTTTTTGGTTTAAAATTAAAAAAAAAAAAAATAGTGGGTTCTAAAAGGAGTTTTTTAAGCCGCTTTTCAACTGTAAAATCGATCCAACGTCAAAAAACACTGATAAATGCCGATAAACACTCAAAAATGCGTCTCACTAGTGTTTAACGTTTTTGATCCATTGAAAAAAAAATAAACGCAAAAAAGCAAATAAAAACGCCAAAAAATGCTATTGCAAAAACGTTGAAAAACTCACTGTAAAGCTACCGGCGTTTTTAGAACGTTATTTTAATGTCCAGGCCTAAAGGGGTTGTAAAGGTTCAGTTTTTTTTTTTTTTTTTTAAATAAAAACATGTCATACTTGCCTCCGCTGTGCATTTGGTTATGCACAGAGAGGCCCCGATCCTCCTCTTCTGGGGTCCCTCCACGGCGCTCCTGGCTCCCCTCTTCTCGAGTGTCACGTTGACACAGACAGCAGGACTTGGCTCCGTCCCCCTGCGTCCTTGGATTCAATTGACAACAGCAAGAGCCAATGGCTGTGCTGCTATTAATCTATCCAATCAGGACACGAGACACCAGCCGGAGCTGGTGTGCTCGTTCCCGTCGCGGGAATCACGGTGCTCAGGTAAGTATAAGTGGGGCTCGGGGGCGCTGCTCTAGTAAAGAATGTTTTTCACTTTAATGCATAGAATGCATTAAGGTGAAAAACGCCAAGGGTTTACAACCCCTTTAATGGAACAGATGTAACGGACAGCATCTATTTACATCCGCAAAACAAAAAAGGTTTGCATTCTTTTCCATTTTAATTTGTGGACCTATGCAGTAAGCATATGTGAACGGCAACATGTCTATAGAAATGTCCTGTCCTTTGATCTGAAAAACAGACGGACGGATCCAGATTGAATGATTGTGTGAAAGGAGTCTAGTGGGAGGTGATGAAGAGGTGGAATCATCTGAGGAAAATTATAGAAATTCTTTCCTCACAAGCAGTGATAATTTACTCGTCAAAAAATATTTTCATCGACTAAATGAACACTATTTTAGTCGACTGAAAAAAAAAAAGAAAAAAAACACAGATTACCGTAATACGAAAAACTAAAATGCCATTTTAGTCAAAAGACTAGGACTGAAACTAAATCGAAATTTGACGTCAACAATACCACTGCTCACAAGAAGTTCTCTGCAGGAACTTTTTTTTATTGCTTGACAGGAATAAAGCAAGTGAACATAGTAGTTCTAGTCCCACCCATTCCTCCTATCTCCTGCTCATATTTAATCCATTTGTTACTTATTTTAAAGAATATATACTGTAGGTCCCAAGGAGAAGGGAGAACACAGGGTAGGTCTGGGTGGGGCCACATTGTTCTGTGCAATGAGGCTTTTAGCACAGAATTATAAGTAGGAACTAGCCAAGCTTTTTTACTTCTGCTTAAATATTTTTACACAACAACACTGTTGCTGTATGCGGTTCACACCAGCCTTGTACAACGTGAACTGCATGCCGACAGCCCATTTTTGTAAATAGTCATACATTGGCTGTACAAATTTACCCACAAAGCCAAGTTTGGCAGGTACGCTGGGAACACCAAGTCAGGGCCCATGCAGCTGATGTTTGTTCATACACTAATGTGGTCTGCCTGCATGCAGCTCAGACTAAGATAGAAAAAGAAAGAGAAGGCTTTTGATGCTGACTGAGCGCCCATGTGAATAAGCCATGAAAACACACACACACACACACACACACACACACACACACACCAAGGTTTAGGAATTGCACACTGTACCTGAAAGCCTTTTCCTCAGCCTGTGGGGTGTAGTGGAGATAAACTCATTTTTCTTTCCCTTATTGAAAAACAAATAAATTTGTTGAGTACATATCATCTTGAAGAGCTAACCCAGACACAAATGAAACAAATCACTAAACTATTAATGTTCATCCAATGAACCCAACAGTTGTGCTACAGTCAGAACCGAGTGTTGTGTAGAGTTTTTTTTACGCTTAAAGGGGTTTAAGAGTTGCTTGCAGTAAATCGGTTGTGAAAGTGCAATTCACTAAGAATTTAGCGTTAAATACCGAATGCGGCATTTGTACGATTTAGAAGTAATTACCACAATATTTAATGCGCCAATTTACTGCATTGAGCTGGTTGCTAAGGAGCGTGTCGGGAAGCCGCGTCCTTAACGGATAACTCATCACCTGTCAGCAAATTCCCCGCTGACAGCAGAGTGAAAAAAAAAAACAAAAACCCACACAGCGTGGGTCCCCCACCAAAAAAAAAAATCATACCAGACCCTTATCCGAGAATGCAGCCTGGCAGGTCAGGAAAAGGGGAGGGTGGTATGGTTTAGGAGGGGGAAGTCGCTTGTCCCCGCCCCTCCCTCTTTCCTGTCCAGCCAGGCTGCATGCTCTGATAAGGGTTTGGTATGAATTTTAGATGGGGACCCCAAAATCCTTAGACCCAATGGGCCTGGTATGCATGGGGGGGGTCGCCACGCTGTTTTTTTTTTTTAAATCATTTTTAATTGTATGTTTTTATTTTTTTACATTCAGCTGTCAGCAGGGCAAGTCATCCATTGTTAACCACTTACCGACTGCCGCAAGACTATATACGTCCTGACTTTGAACAGGGATATCTCGGTAATGGCAGCAGCTGCTGCCACAACCGAGGTATCCATCTCTTCAGGCGGTGGTTCGCTTACCGATAATGGTGGTCTCTGCGGCAGATTCGCCGCGAGATCACCATTATCCCGCGCCCTCCGCTGCTTACCGGAGCCGGTGGCAGCGGCGATTGGGTCCTATCCGTGGCTGGGTATGGATACGAGTGAGGGCAAGATGGCCCCCACCCGTCTCCATACCATAGCAGGGCGGAAGCGACATCAAAACGTCACTTCCGCCCATACCTCTTAAAGGGCCATTTTTTTGTCGTAATTTTTTTCTAAAACAACAGAAATTTTTTTTATTTCCATTGCATTTTAGTCTAAATATGAGATCTGAGGTCTTTTTTGACTCCAGATCTCATATTTAAGAGGACCTGTCATGCTTTTTTCTATTACAAGGGATGTTTACATTCCTTATAATAGGAATAAAAGTGACCCATTTTTTTTAAAAAAAAACAATGTAAAAATAATAAAATCAAGTAAAATAAATAAGAAAAAAAAATTTTCTTTTTAAAGCGCCCCATCAAGCTCGCCGCGATCGTTAGAGCGGGAGCAACAATTCTAGCCCTAGACCTCATCTGAAACCCAAAACATGCAACCTGAAGAATTTTCTAAACGTCGTCCATGGAAATTAAGGGTAAAAGTTTGACGGCACTCCACGAGCGGGCGCAATTTTGAAGTGTGAAATGTTGGGTATCAATTTACTTGGCGTAACATTATCTTTCACAATTAAAAAAAAAAATTGGGCTAACTTTACTGTTGTCTTATTTTTTAATTCAAAAAATATTTTTTTTTTCCAAAATAAGTGCGCTTTTAAGACCGCTGCGCAAATACGGTGTGACAAAAAGTATTGCAATGACCGCCATTTTATTCTCTAGGGTGTTAGAACCCCCAAACATTATACATTTTTTTTTTCTAAGTAATTTTCTAGCCAAAAAAACTTGTTTTTAACGTGTAAACACAGAGTCTGAAAAACAGGCTCGGTCCTTAAGTGGTTAAGGACATGGTAGGAAATAAATAAAAGCATGTGGTAATTGGTCCAAGCTTGAGATAACTTGGTTTAAAAAAATAGGTGGAAAAGTGTAAGCTGGAGCAGGTGTCAGGTAGATTTTAGTCAGGATTTGTTTCTGAAAGCTGGCAGACCGCATATCGATGAGGATGGAGGAATGTGGATGGAGATGGAGGAATGTGGATGGAGATGGAGGAATGTGGATGGAGGTGGAGATGGAGGAATGTGGATGGAGGTGGAGATGGAGGAATGTGGATGGAGGTGGAGATGGAGGAATGTGGAGATGGAGGAATATGGATGGAGGTGGAGATGGAGGAATGTGGGTGGAGATGGAGATGGAGGAATGTGGAGATGGAGATGGAGGAATGTGGAGATGGAGGAATGTGGATGGAGGTGGAGATGGAGGAATATGGATGGAGGTGGAGATGGAGGAATGTGGGTGGAGATGGAGGAATGTGGATGGAGATGGAGAAATGTGGATGGAGATGGAGAAATGTGGATGGAGATGGAGATGGAGGAATGTGGATGGAGATGGAGGAATGTGGATGGAGATGGAGGAATGTGGATGGAGATGGAGGAATGTGGATGGAGATGGAGGAATGTGGATGGAGATGGAGGAATGTGGATGGAGATATGTGGATGGAGATATGTGGATGGAAATGGAGGGGTATAGAAATGGAGGGATATGGATGGAGATGGAGATGGAGGAATGTGGATGGAGATGGAGGAATGTGGATGGAGATGGAGGAATGTGGATGGAAATGGAGGGGTATAGAAATGGAGGGATATGGATGGAGATGGAGGGATATGGATGGAGATGGAGGGATATGGATGGAGATGGAGGGATATGGATGGAGATGGAGGGATATGGATGGAGATGGAGGGATATGGATGGAGATGGAGGGATATGGATGCAGATGGAGGGATATGGATGCAGATGGAGGGATATGGATGCAGATGGAGGGATATGGATGCAGATGGAGGGATATGGATGCAGGGATATGGATGGAGATGGAGGAGGAGATCTCAAGTGGTCCTTTTAAAAGGAAAGAAGCTTTAAAGAGCGCACACTGCTGTATCAATTCACTGATGGCGATACCCTGCAGAAGTTCAGGTTATCCAAGCAGTCCAGGTTTTCCTAGCCACTTAGGGAGCTTTTTTACCCAAATCATAGGGTACCTTGAGCCTTCAACACAGAGAAGCCATGCCATACAAGGTATATACACAACACATGCGAGAGTTTTTGTAAATTACATTTGGTTTTTTTTTTCTAAACGCGTTATTTTACTGCATACTCAGCTATTGCTTAGCGAATTGTGCCCATTTTGATTAAGTAACTCATGCTTTATTTTAGTAGCATTTTTTTTTTTTTTGTGAATTGCAATAAAAGGTTTGAGTTATTTTATCTCATATTAAAAAGAGTAAAATAACTTTTTGGGAATTGAGCTCACAGAAAAGGAGCTAACCTGTGTAATATCAGTGTCAAAGATCTATTGCAGAGTGCGCTATAATCAAATTGTGGCTAGAATTAGGGCATTTTACATCTAATCAGTCATTTAAAGTTACAGTGCAAATTGAAATGAAGTGCAATAAATTATAGCAATTTTGAGCACACAAACCGTTTACTTACCTTAGAAGGAGTTTTAGTTGTTGATGTGGATTGCTCTGTAAAAAAAAAAAAAAAAAAAAAAAGTTGCATTCATTGCCTAGCCAAAATGCTACAAATCTTAACCTAGTATTCTTACAACATTTCATATCACAAAACATACTCCTGTTTGGAGGTGGGCTGACAGCTTCCTCAGGACTATCTGTTGTAGAAAAGGTGACGGTTTTACCAGGAGTCCTGGCCATCTCAGATGCTTAAAAACAAAAAACAGAAAGAAACAGTTACAATTCATTTCACCATTCGAAGCAAAATTCCACTTTTGGGCCCCTTTCACACGGGGTGGATCTGATCAGCGGACTCCGATAGCTCAGCGGGGGATCGCTCAGATGATCCCCGCGGAGCAGGTGGATGACAGGTCTGTCTCAGCTCACTGTGCAGGGACCCGTCAGAGCCCCGCTGTTCTCTATGGGAAGATTGGATGAAAACGGATCCAATCCAATCTGCCGGACAAATGGCGAATGTATCGCCAGCTGTCTGTTTTCAGCGGACACATCTCCACTGACGTCCGCCTGCCCATATAAGTCAATGGGTGGCCCGCTCAGATCTGCCTGAAAAACGGACAGGCGGATCTTTGCGGGTCGATCGAGTAAAAGGGGCCTTACAAAAAGGAAAAAATAAAAAATCTTCTTCAGGGACAATTAAATACCTTGCAAAACGATATAGCAAATGTCATTGATTTTTTGCTTGTTTTCTGCTTTAGCTAGTCTTCAACACAAGCTGAACTCCAGGCAGACTTAAATACACAGATGAACTATATATCTATGACAGCTAATTTAACTACCAAATATTTGTATTTTTGTCCATCCAGTATTCAAATTTGCACTGCAACTCACCAATTTGAGTGGATTCTCCCTGCCCCTCTCTAAACCTCTGCTGTATAGTTGACTACTTGAAGCTGGCATTAAATCAAATGTAGGTAAAGTCCATTTAATGATGTATTAAAAGGATATGTTTACCGATTGTAAACAAATAATAAATGAACACACTTTTGCAGTTAAAAAAAAAAAAAAACACATGCATTTTTTTTTTTTTTAGTTTTTTTTTTACACTGCACCATGTAAGAAATTGCACTCATGATCAGCAGATCACGGATGCAATGCCAGGATCCTGCAGACTCTACTGAACTGTAGAAAGAATCAATGATCTACGAGGGTGCTAACCAGCACCCTCGTAGTTCATTGAGAACTACAAGCCATCTGCCACAGTGGCAGACACTACTTTTAGTTCATTGATTCATAGGACTCTCTGAATGAATGACGTGGCCATGTGGGTGGAGCCTCGTATGGCTGTGCTGTTTTTAAATAGTCACATCAGGTGCTGTATTGTAGACACCCTGAATATAGAAGGTGAACTTATCCTTTAAGGCAGTGGTCAAAAACCCTGTCCTCAGGGCCCACTACCAGGCCAGGTTTTATGTATTACCTTGGGGAGATGCAGACTAGAATACTGCAATCACTGATCAGCAAATGATATCACCTGTGATGTATTTCAGTTATCTTGCAAACCTGGCCTGTTAATGGGCCCTGAGGACAGGGTTGATGACCACTGCTTTAAGGAATAGAGAGCTGCATTAATGTGTATGTTATAGCTGCCTGGAGACCAGCTTAAGCAAGTGGTGTGAGGTCTGCCTGCTCAAAATTGACCCTGGCAGCAAAAGCACTCCCTGTAACTTACCTTTCCAGTGGCCTGTGTAGTTTTGCTGCTGCTCCTTGGCTGCTGTAGGTATTCCACACTTCTGCAAAGTGCCAACGTTTGAAGCAATGGGCCACTGGAAGGTGCTCTTCTTTGTTAGGGTGTGCTTAGTTTTCAAGTGACCCAGTGGTGACAGGGTCACTTTAAAAATCACACAATCAATACCAGAGAAGGTGCAGGGAAGAGAAACAAGCCTAATAAATCAGCAGGAGTCAGATTTCTGGGGTATTCTCTATACTAATGGGCTGATTCACTAAAGGAGCTGAGAATCTTCACACGATAAATTGTATGAATTATTCCATTAACCAAATAACATACAGATTAAGAAAACAGAAATTTGCTTTTCATGTGATTGGATCATTGAAGTGAATATTCAATATTCCGTGACTGTTCTCAACTCCTTTAGTAAAGTCTGCAGAACACCCAGGAAATTATTCTGAATTTTCTAACAGTTTATGGAAATCATAGCTCCCTTCAAATTGCTATGGAAAAGCAATTTCTTTTATACACAAAATATTGTATACTAGAAAGTGGCTTGTGTAGCAATTATATGCATTATATCAATGTTTAACTACAGAGCAATATTTCTTTTGAATACATTTTTAGTAAGCACGTATTTTGAGTTTTTGTTATGTGACAGATTAGGTTTAAAGTTTCCCCATGATATTCCAGGTTTTGGTGGATGCTGCAAAGTTAAACAATCAAACAATTTTATTTTTCTGGGATTCTTGGTTTTTGGCATCTTAAGTTGCTGGGTCTGCACACCTGGTGTGGCCAATATGAGTTGGTCTCACACTCCCTGCTAGAGCTTTATTTTATATTATGCACAATGCAAAAGGTGGACCTGGACACAGAGGTGGGAGAGAACCACATACATTTTTAAGTGGATAGGAACAAAGTCAGGAACTATGCCAGCACGGTCTTGCTGCTGGATGAACCAAGAAATACTAAGACAGGCTTCAACCTGCAATGAAAATATCAACGTATGTATGTGTTTATTGAATCTTCGTAAGTTAGCCAACCAACATGACACAGTGGAATTACTGCTGAAAACATTCTACAGATGTCTTATCTAGCTGGTGAGAATAGAAATACTGCAAATGGTTTACCAAGCTGGGCCATTTTGTTTGAGCGTTTAGCAGTATGGAAAGAGTAGACATCCCCGCCTCCTGCTCCACAGCCATTTTCCAAATTATCTGCATTAGAAAATAAAACATACAGCATTAAAAAACTAGAAGGAATAGAGAATAATAAGCAAAATGTGTTTACCCAGTGTTTAATAAACCTACCTTCAGCATTTACTCCTAACACATCCACATAGTCCTTTTCCTTCCAGATATCCAAAGGCTCACTCTCTGCATACAGTTCGCTGACATTCTTAGTCAAACTTTTAGTATTTGCGATTTTCTGAGCTATTGCGCTGCTCCTAAGCCTTGCACCTAAAATTGGAATAGTAGTAACTGATCTTTTTTTGCAGAGTAAAGACAGCTGAAAAAAATCTTTAGGAAATAGAATACAGGTAATTTAGAATTCCATTTAAAAGCCAACATAACCGACTTTCAAAGTAATAAGTAGATAAGGGCAACTCCCAAACCATGCAGTGCAATAATATCATGAATGTTTAGAAATATTTTATTTCCTACATTTTAATGTTTATCTGCACTTTCGACGTGAACTTATCCTTTTCGTCCCCCACTCCCTGCAACAGGGTATTCAGACCCTTTGCTCAGTATTTAGTAGAAGCACCCTTTTGATCTAATACAGAAATGAGTCTTTTTGGGAAAGATGCAACAAGTTTCACACCTGGATTTGGGGATCCTCTGCCATTCCTCCTTGCAGATCCTCTCCAGTTCTGTCAGATTGGATGGTAAACGTTGGTGGACAGCCATTTTTAGGTCTCTCCAGAGATGCTCAATTGAGTTTAAGTCAAGGCTCTGGCTGGGCCATTCAAGAACAGTCACAGAGTTGTTGTGAAGCCACTCCATTATTTTAGCTGTGTGCTTAGGGTCATTGCCTTGTTGGAAGGTAAACCTTCGGCCCAGTCTGAGGTCCTGAGCACTCGGGAGAAGGTTTTTGTCCAGGATATCCCTGTACTTGGCCGCGTTCATTTTTCCCTCGATTGCAACAAGTCGTCCTCTCCCTGCAGCTGAAAAACACTCCCACAGCATGATGCTACCACCACCATGCTTCACTGTTGGGACTGTATTGGACAGGTGATGAGCAATGCCTGCTTTTCTCCACACATACCGCTTAGAATTAAGGCCAAAAAATTCTATCTTGGTCTCATCAGACCAAAGAATCTTATTTCTCACCATCTTGGAGTCCTTCGGGTGTTTTTTTTAGCAAACTCAATGCAGGCTTTGATGTGTCTTGCACTGAGGAGAGGCTTCTGTCGGGCCACTCTGCCATAAAGCCCCAACTGGTGGAGGGCTGCAGTGACGGTTGACTTTCTACAACTTTCTCCCATCCCCCGACTGCATCTCTGGAGCTCAGCCACAGTGATCTTTGGGTTCTTCTTTACCACTCTCACCAAGGCTCTTCTCCCCCGATAGCTCAGTTTGGCCGGACGGCCAGCTCTAGGAAGGGTTCTGGTCGTCCCAAACGTCTTCTATTTAAGGATTATGGAGGTCACCGTGCTCTTCGGAACCTTAGGTGCAGCAGAAATATTTTTGCAACCTTGACCAGAGCCTTGCCACAATTCTGTCTCTGAGCTCTTCAGGCAGTTCCTTTGACCTCATGATTCTCATTTGCTCTGACATGCACTGTGAGCTGTAAGGTCTTATATAGACAGGTGTGTGGCTCTCCTAATCAAGTCCAATCAGTATAATCAAACACAGCTGGACTCAAATGAAGGTGAGTTAATTTTCCAGGAGTTAATATGGAGGAAGGGTCAGGCCAGGATTAGCCTCCAAACCCTGCAGCGCCCTACCAGGGAGGGTGGGATTAGCGGTTCCTCATCCATACAAATATATGAGTGTCACGGCAAAGGGTCTGAATACTTAGGACCATGTGATATTTCAATTTTTCTTTTTTAATAAATCTGCAAAAATGTCAACAATTCTGTGTTTTTCTGTCAATATGGGGTGCTGTGTGTACATTAATGAGGAAAGCAAAATGAACTTAAATGATTTTAGCAAATGGCTGCAATATAACAAAGAGTGAAAAAATTAAGGGGGTCTGAATACTTTCCGTCCCCACTGTATGTATGTATAATTATATATATATATATATATATATATATATATATATATATATATATATATATACACACACATACATATATATATATATATATATATACACACACACACACACATATATACATATACACACACACACATATACATATATATTTCTCCAAAATGCATGTGCCGATACCGATGACTTTTCTCCGCTCTGAATGCTAGTACGGCAGCTATGAGTGTCTGGAAAGGAACTGGGTAAAAATTAACCTGGCAACTTCATGAATGACAGGAGCTCTGCCCAAAGTTGGAAGTCTGAGTTCATAAGGCACATTGTGATGCTGGTGGTAAGTTATGCAGATCACTTACAAAATTGAGCCTGTAGTAGCAACAGAACATTTACTTTAACTTGCTACAGCTGTTCTGTTTGGAAGGCTGTGTAAAAGATGCAATGATGTTTTTAACATATAGAGTACTGAACCTAAACAGTTTTTTCGGGTTTCAATTTCGGGTACAGCATTGAGCGACCGTGCAATTGTCAGTTAAAGCGACACAGTGCCAAATTGTAAAAAGGGCTCTGGTCAGGAAGGGGGTAAAATCTTCTGGGGCTGAAGCGGTTAACAGAGATTGCTGTACACTTAACTTGCTTTATATAGCCTACACTAAGGTGGGAGACAGACATGTCCAAATCTAGTGATAAATGAAAGCCGAAACCTTTGGATAAGCCCAGAAGCGTTGCAAGAGGAGCAATCAGAAGGCCAACACCTGCAGGTATTAACGAGCAATCAATAAACACGGGTTTGTCCATGCAATTCTTGCATGGAGGTTACACCCAGGAGTCAATTGACTGTTGCAGGATCCATAATCTATGTTTCTAGTCCTGCCTAGGGGTGGGTTATTGCCCAAGTCCCAGTACAAAAACAAGTCCTGATTAAACTACAGCAGACCCCACTAGCTGTGGCTTATTTCTGAAAATAAAGAGTGTAATTGATGGTAAACAGTGTAAGCAGACCCCAGGAGCCCTGCACAAACAACTCCTGTGTTTCCTGTGCTAGGTGGGAGGAGCCTATCTCTCTGTAAGCCGTCCTGGAAGATGACTTGGGAAATACAAGTTATCAGCATGAACTCTATGACTGGCATATGTAACTTCACACCAAGCTTGCCATTTTTCTTTGGATTCTTCCATCCTGGCAGAGGTGCCTTTAGCTAAAAAGGCCTCTGATTAACTACTGCTTAGGCCCCATTCACACCTGAGCATAGCGTTTTCAGGCAGAAAGTCGCACGATTTTATACAGGTCAAAAGATCACCAATGTAAAAAGCAGAAAAACACCTGTAATCTGCCTAAAAAAAAAATTCCAGAACTTGTTTGAGCTTCAGACGTTTTGGAGCTTCTAGCTTCAGGTGTTTTGGAGTGGAGATGTGAACCATCTCTATAGAGAATAATAGATTTTTTCCCCTCCAGCGTTTTGTAGCTTCAGGCTTCAAGCTACAAAACGCTCAGGTGTGAATGGGGCCTTAGTGAGTTCACAGGACAGTCATGAGGACAATGAAGGTTTGGTCCTTGCAGGCGGTCAGATCTCCACAATCACAAGAAAAAGTTAGGTGGGTTTTTGCTCATAATACAAGGCATGCATTGCTCAAAATTACCTGACTCCCACAGGGCTGAAAAAATGTAAACAAACAGGAGGTCGAGTTCAGCATGAGAAAAGCCTTGTTTTCACTTGTGGTTGGGTGGCGTTAAAAACTTTTGCCCCCCCAAAGCTGCACAAGTAGTGACAGGGTGTGTATATACACACACACACACACACACACACACACACACACACACACACACACACACACACACACACACACACACACGTCACAGCTGCAATGCTTTGCATTGCAGAATGGCAAAAAGTTCTCCTTCATTGCATTTGGTGAGCAGTACCGGCCACCGAACATGACCTATTTAAGCGAATAGGAACTGGGGTGTGCTGCAACCATACCAAATGCATGCAGTTGTGGCAAGGCAGTGCAGGCTTTTAAGGGTTAAGTAGGCGGTGAAGTGGCATAATGCCTCCTCACCAACTTAAATGTCCTCTGAAGTGACATAAAGCCTCCTTACCTACTATTAAACGTCCTTTGAAAAGCAATCCACCACAGATCACTCAGAGGGCGATAATAGTGTAAACGAGCCCCAATAACTTGAAAACCTAGCAATTCAAAATAGTTTAAAGTAGAAACCCTTTGTAAATATCCACAAACCATACACTGAAATGAATGGCACATTTTCAGGGGTCTACAGACATCAAATGTTGTTTTACCAGGACTGTCATTGGTGCAACCAATTATAATGACACACCTTCTTGTTTATCAATGATATGCTCCAAAACATCTTCATCAGGTACAAACTGAACCTGCAGCTTTTTATTGCCTTGAACTGTGTCATGGCTCATGTCTTCCAACCTGTAAAAGAAATTAGAAAACATTTTCATTCGTTACTTAACCACCTCAATACCGGGCACTTACAGCCCCTTCCTGCCCAGACCAATTTTCAGCTTTCAGCACTCTCACACTTTGACAATTACTCAGTCATGCAACACTGTACCCATATGAAATTTGCATCCTTTTTTTCACACAAATCGAGCTTTCTTTTGGTGGTATTTAATCACTAGTGGGTTTTTTATTTTTTGTGCTATAATTAAAAAAAGAAGACTGTAAATTTTGTGAAAAAAATGCCTAATAAAATTTTGCAAATTAGTAATTTTTCTTCATAAATTTTGGCCAAAATTTATACTGCTACATAGCTTTGGTAAAAATGTGCCCAAATTAGTGTATATTATTTGGTCTTTGTGAAAGTTAGAGAGTCTACAAACTATGGTGCCAATCACATCTGATCAGGCCTTCAGTACATCAGGCGTATCTCATTTCTTGAGACACTAACAAGTCAGGAAAGTAAAAATACCCCCCAAATGACCCCTTTTTAGAAAGTAGACATTCCAAGGTATTAAGTAATTAGCATGGTGAGTTTTTTTAAGTTGTAATTTTTCCCACAATTCTTTGCAAAATGAAGCTTTTTGTTTTTATTTTTCTTACAAAATTGTCATATTATCAGGTTCTCACACACAGCATATGCATACAACACATTACACCCCAAAATAGATTCTGCTACTCTTCCCGAGTATGGCGATAACACATGTATGAGACTTTTCCACAGCCTGGCCACATACAGAGGTCCAATATTGAAGTAGTACTTTCAGGCGTTCTAGGTTTCATTCCTACCTATCACACTTTTGAAGGTCCTTGAGCAAACACCCCAACATACAGTGGGGCAAAAAAGTATTTAGTCAGCCACCAATTGTGCAAGTCCCCCCACTTAACCTCCCTGGCGGTATGATTATTTCGGATTTTAGGTGCTGAAAGCGGTACCATTATTTTGCATGGAAATTTGACGTTTTATATTGTAGGTCTGTAATTCTTAACAATAACACACTTAAATCTGTCCAAACAAGAGTCTAGTAGATATCTCGGGCATGATAAAGTTTGAAACACAAAAACATAAATTATAATATAATAAATAAAAATAAATAATTAAATAAAATAAAAATAAATAGTAATAAAATAAATTTCCCCACGATTCACTATCGCTCAATTCTGCAAGTGTTCTAATTTACTATCGCTGTTTTCTAGCTGGTCTAAAGCCATTTTTGACGTAAAGGGACACTTTTTGGTTGCTATGGACAATCTCCAGTTTCCAGGCAGAAAGAACAGTATATATCACATAAAACTGCATGCAGGGCATTGGCCAAAGCACTGGGGACAAAAGGGATGTGAAATTATTTCATACAGTACTGTAATCTGTAAGATTACAGTACTGTATGTGTTATGATTTTGACATTTTTTTGAATTTGCCGCCAGGCTCCGCCCCCGTGCGTCGCGACGCTCGCAGGGAACGGAGGCTGGCACAGAGAGGCTTCGGGCAGAGGACGGAGCCCGCGGACACTGCGGGGGACATCGCAGGATCCCGGGGACAAGGTAAGTAATGCCACACCAGGATCCTGCGATGTAATCCCGAGTGTGGCTCGGGGTTACCGCTAATGGTCTTGATTTTTAACCCCGAGCCACACTCGGGAAAACCGCCAGGGAGGTTAAAAAGATGAGAGGCCTGTAATTGTCATTATAGGTATACCTCAACTATGATAGTAAAAAACAAATGACTCCGCGCCAATGGTGTCAATATTTTGGTAAATCAAAAAAGTGAATCATGAACATAAATTTAAAAACGGTGAAAAAAATAATAAAAAAATAAAAAACCCACATATACCAAGCTGCTCCCCAATTTGAACATAAATGATCAGAAGGTAAAAAAGTAAATAGAGGCGCTAAAAAAATAATAAAATGCAACAAAATGAAAATTGTGCTTAATGTGAACCTTAAGTTGATAAAAAAAAGAAGAAATAAATTTATAAAAATGATAACAGTGGAGTTAGTTTAACTCATAACACACAAAACCAACACAATGGTAACAGTGTCAATAATAAACTATCACAGTACAGTGAAAAATAAATTCTAAAGTAGAGTGATATCTTCCAAAATGTGCCAATTCCTTGCTGTTGATAGATAAAGTTCCTTCACCAAAAGAGAGGAGAAAATGCACCTTGTAGAGATAGATATCTGCTTACCAGATACCAATGACCCCTTTACTTAAAGAGGAGTTCCACCCAGGGGGGCCATTAAAAAAAAAAAAAATTAAAAGTCATCAGCTACAAATACTGCAGCTGCTGACTTTTAATTGGACACTCACCTGTCCCTGGGTCCAGCGGTGCGGGGGATCGAAGCCCCGCTCGTCCCCCCCCTCCGCTCGTCGGCGCCGGCATTTCAACTGTGGGCGCCGGGCTGTGGCTTCACAGCCTGGCACCCACTGCGCATGCGCGAGCGGCGCCGAGCGCCGTGATTGGCCGCTCAATCACCTGGGACCTGCAATGGGTCCCAGATGATTGACAGGAGGGAGGGAGAAGAGCCGAGCCCTTCCTGTGCCAGGGGGAAGTGATGTCACCAGCCCAGGCAGACGAAGGGGCAGACTACGAGGGACCACCTAGCAACAGGCATTTAGAGGTAAGTAAAAAAAAAAAAAATATCCAAATGTTTTTTTGTTTTTTTTTTTACAATTTTTTAGATATGTTTGTTTTTTTGGGTGGAACCCCACTTTAAAAAGAGAGTCACTAGCGCTTTTGCAGAATTGTGCCTGCTCACATGGATGGCTGAACAACTGGATGATGATTAGGCATGAACCCCTCCGGTCCCAATCGTTCAAGCAAGGGATAGATGGGAAACAAACAAAACCTCCATAGTGTAAAACCATTTATTAAAAAATGCTATGGACAACATTAAAAAGCCAAATGGCCGCTTACATTGGTAGGTGCCTACCCGACACTGGGGCTGCTCACTTGTCAAGGTATGGTTGGTATCAAAGACCGATGTGGTGCGACGGGTCTTTGATACCAACCATACCACATCTCGTTACCGCTCTATGTTTACATTTAGTGATCGGTTGTGAAAGGATCACAGCCGATCACGTGGTAAACAGCCGCCGGCCAATGGCTGTTCAACCCCCTCGGTGGCGAGCGGTGTCTCCGTGACACGCTGCCACCGAAGGTACAGGGTTGCGAGCACACGATCGCGCGCATGCCCTGTTTAAATGGACAGGCATCATATGACGCCCGCCCAGAGCAAGAGCCGCGCCGCCTGGCCATCATATGACAAAACATATAAACAAAACAAAAAAAAAAACCCTGTAAGACAAAAGGCAAAATGAGCTACTATGCATCGCATAGTAGCTCATTATGAAATACTTACCTCAGAACAAAAACTGTGACCAGCGACATGTCTCCCGGAGTTATTTCCGGGTTCGCAGGCTCCGGCGCTGCGATTGGCCGGAGCCGCAATGACACCAGTCCCGCACATGTGCGCAGGAGCCGCCGGTCACTGCACACCAGTTGAAGAAACGGCAACGTCATTGGCACATGCATATACAGTGAATAACTCCTAAACTGTGCAAGTTTAGGAGATATTCACGGTACCTACAGGTAAGCCTTATTATAGGCTTACCTGTAGGCAAATGTTGTGAAAAAGGATTTACAACCACTTTAATGCATTCTTTGCATTAAAAAACAGTGGTTCTCAACCTTTCTAGTGCC
This sequence comes from Lithobates clamitans, assembly GCA_037952925.1. NCBI lineage: Eukaryota > Metazoa > Chordata > Amphibia > Anura > Ranidae > Lithobates > Lithobates clamitans. Next base: position 221,127 of record JBBGZY010000061.1, read on the forward strand.
TTGTCCCCTTGATAAAATTTCCCAAGTTGTGGAGACCCCTAATAGTAAAATTATTTTCGTTGGTCATTTCATTGCTGTAATTTTGCGACGGTTATGAATCGAAATATAAATATCTGATATGAAGCATGTATTTTCATTCCTACAAATTTAACATCTTAAAGCGTAGTGGTGAATAAAAATGAATAAAATGCCCAGAGAGACAGGGTAAGTGCCGGGCAGACGGCGGGCGGGCGGCGGGGCACAGTGGGAGCATTGATATGGCACGGGGCAGCATTTGATGGTACAGTGGGAGCATTTGATATAGCACAGTGGCTGCGTTTGATGGCACAGTGGCGGCAATTGATATACAAAAATGCTATCTCTGACTTACCAAATCACTGGTGTTCCGTCAGAATCAGCAAGCAGTCTGTGTTAACCGGAAAAGACGTTTCGTCGCCGCCATCTTGGTAGACTCGTCCTCAGCAAGCGGACTTCGGTGGGTGTAAAAAGATGTCCGCTTGCCGACTTCTAAGTGTAGCCTCACTGCGGACGAGAGTACCAAGATGGCGCTGACGGAACGTCACTTCGGTGCGGTCTCTCCTCTCCCGGAAGTGACATCTCGATGGCCGAGATGGACAGACTCCGGCGTAATACAGTAACTTCGGGTCCGTCTCGGCCAGCATTCGCAACCCCCTGGCAAATCAGCAATCGACCCCCAGGTTGAGAACCGCTGCATTAAAAGGAGAAGTCTAGCCAAAGTTTGTTTGGCTGGGCTTTTCCAATTCGTTTTGCACTCCTGTGACCCATTTTCAGCAGTGAGCATGAGGGGGCAGAGCAGGGAGCTACTGACAGTCAGCAGCTCTCTGCTCAGAGAGCAGAGAGAACCGAGCCATCGGCGGTATTCGATCTCTCGGTTCTCATTGCAGATGTGGCGTTGGACAGATGCAGCATCGGTACGATGCTGCACTCACCTAAGTAAGATGGGGGGGGGGGGGGAACACTTCTCTTTTAAGATAAAAAGTCTTCTGTGTGCAGCAGCCTCCCTAATACTTACCCTCTCTATCCAGAAATATTGAAGGATTGTCTCGGCTGCCCGGGACTCCCCTCATCATTGGCTGAAGCAGCAGCGTGGCGCCATTGGCTCCTGCCAAAGTTAACCAGCCAATGAGAAGAGAAAGGGGGCGGGGCTGCAGCTCGGCTCGGGTGCCCCCATAGCAAGCTGCTTGCTGTGGGGGCACTCAACAGGAGGGAGGAGCCAGGAGTGCTGAAGAGGGACCAGAGAAGAGGAGGATCCAGGCTGCTCGGTGCAAATCCACTGCACAGAGCAGGCAAGTATAACATGTTTATTATCTTTAACACCTGAACGGGGAGCGGGGGAGGGGTGCAGCATTTACTAGAACTGGGCTGTATTTTCTTCCACTTGCAGCATCTAAAAGCCATCTTCTCCTCCTCTTCCTTCCATCGGTAGTCAGCGGCTTCAGGAGGAAAATACAGATAATCAGTTCTAGTAAATGCTGCCCCCTCCTGTCCAGGGGTCTGTACACCTTTTGTGCCCATTATGAGGGGTCTTCACCATCCCTATGCCGAGTTCCCAGGTCTGTACACCTGTTGTGCCCATTATAAGGGGTTCCCACCATCCCTGTGCCAAGTTCCTGGGTCTGCACACCCGCTGTGCCCATTATAAATGGTTCCCGGATAAGTTTACCCACTGTGCCCATTATAAAAGTTTCCCACCATCGCTGTGCTGAGTTCCAAGGTCTGTACACCTGCTATGCCCATTATGAGGGGTTCTCGCCATCCCCGTGATGAGTTCCCGGGTCTGTACACCTGCTGTGCCCATTGAGGGGTTCCCACCATCCCTGTGCTAAGTTCCCGGGTCTGTACACCCGCTGTGCCCATTATAAATGGTTCCCGGATAAGTTCACCCACTGTGCCCATTATAAAAGTTTCCCACCATCGCTGTGCTGAGTTCCAAGGTCTGTACACCTGCTATGCCCATTATGAGGGGTTCTCACCATCCCAGTGCTGAGTTTCTGAGTCTGTACCTGCTGTGCCCATTATGAGGGGTTCCCACCATCCCTGTGCTGAGTTTCCCGATCTGTATACCCGCTGTGCCCATTATGAGGGGCTCCCAGCATTCCTGTGCTGAGTTCCAAGGTCTGTACACCTGCTGTGCCCATTATGAGGGGTTTCCACCATCCCTGTGCTGCGTTCCTGGGTCTGCACACCTGCCTTGCCCATTATGAAGGAGCTCCCACCATTCCTGTGCCGATTTCCCCGGTCTGTACACCTGCTGTGCCCATTATGAGGGCTTTCCCACCATCCCTGTGCTGCTCTACTGACTGACACCTTCATCTGTCCTATTGACACATCCACTGCTCTACTGACACCATCCACTACCCTATTGACATGTCGACTGTCCTGCTGACACTGTCCAACTCTATGTTAGTTTAGTTAAATAAGTTTATATTTTTACACTGACATTTGTTTTATTTATATAGGATACCCCAGATGACGTCTATTCGTGAAACGCGTCGGATGAAGTGCCACTATTACCATTGTGCCATCTTATGCGATTTATTCTTGATTGACATGTGAGTGATCAATTTTTTTTATTAAAAAATCTGAAACCTTATCACACTATGTGGAACCTTTTTTTTTTTTCTTTTACCGTGTGAGCTATATCTAAACCTCCCTGAGTGTCCTCCCTATCGGCTGTATGTCCGTTTGAACACACACTGGTGTCCCATACCAAGTTTTGGGAGATCGAGGCTGGACTGTCGCTGGTTTACCATCAATTATAGTGTTTTGACACCCAAGCCTTTTTGACTTGAGAGGTATATGCCACTTCAAGTTCAATCTTTCTGGTAAGCCTTCAGATAATTGGTGGCAGTCTCCTCACAAGATTCCCTCACCTGTTGACCTGTATTGATGTCTACTGGTCCATATTTATCAACTCACGGACAGTGTCAATCGCCAGATCATTTGGTTTTTACTGCATTTTTGTCAGTTATCACGTGGTAGACATTTTCACAATGTTATTTATATCTATGTATTCATTCTTTTCTATAAGTGCTGCATAACTTTTTCTTTTGGTCTATTGCTGTTTGTCTTCGGCTATGCAGGCTGCTTAATTTTTCACACAGCGCGGTTTATATACATGGCACTATTTACTGGCAATGACTGCCTTGAGTCTGGAACCCATTGACATTACAAAAGACTGTTCCCTCCTTTCTGATACAATAATAAATGTGTTTGCGCTGAAAAATGTGCCCAAATAACGTGTAAATGTAATAAATTAATCCACTATAAATGAACAATAAACTCATGTATGTATACTCCAAAAGTGCAAAATCAAACCTCAAAGTGCATTGTGCAAGAAACAATAAAACCCATATAAAGTGCACCATGCATAAATGAAAACAACAGCAAGTGCACAGGTATCCTGTGTATTACAAGTGTCCAGCTCAATCCACGGTTTAAAATCCAAATAAATGCATGTAAACAGTGTCCATAAGAAAAAAGTTCCTCCGAGATCTTCTAAAAAGGTGCTCAAATCACAGCAAACAATATGTGCTCTCCCGTGATACCCCACATGTGCTTGCGCTCACCTCTATTCGTGTGACCCAGTATTTAAACTGTGTCAATACACGCAGTGGGGCCAATCCTGGGCTCCCTCAGGCTGGAATAATGGGAGTACAATCCTCACAGGTGCAGTCAATATCCACATGTATAGGAGAGAAGTAAGAACTCCATAGTGTGATAAAGCAGGGATATTTTATTAAATCAAACGAAAATCCTCCAGGAGGGTACTCACATTCAGTGGGTGCTTCAGTGCACCAAACTTTAACAAGTATATAACAACAAGCTGCGATCCAGATGGTGTGCGGTGTGGTGTGTGATGTCTCCTCCACTGCTGACAGCTCCGTCCTACCCCTCCCCGACGCGTATTCGGCACAGGGATCACGTGCCTTCCTCTGGGGGATCGGCTATGCAGGCTGCTTAATTTTTCACACAGCGCGGTTTATATACATGGCACTATTTACTGGCAATGACTGCCTTGAGTCTGGAACCCATTGACATTACAAAAGACTGTTCCCTCCTTTCTGATGCTTTGCCAGGCTCTAACTGCAGTTGTTCTTTGTTAGTGGGTCTTTCTGCCTTTAGTTTTGCCTTCAGCAAGTAAAATGCATGCGCAATTGGGTTGAGATCAGGTGATTGACTTGGCTATTGCAGAATATTCCACTTTTTTTTCTTAAATAGCTCCTGGGTTGCATTTGCAGTGTGTTTTGGATCATTGTCCATCTGTACTGTGAAGCGCCGTCCAATAAACTTTGCTGCATTTGGCTGAATCTGGGCTGACAGTATATTTCTAAACACTGCAGAATTCAGCTGGCTGCTTCTGTCACATCATCAATAAACACCAATGACCCAGTGCCACTGGAAACTATGCATGCCCATACCATCCCACTGCCTCCATGTTTTACAGATTATGTTGTGTGCTTTGGATCATGAGCCATTTCGAGCCTTCTCCACACTTTTTTCTTCCCGTCATTCTGGTACAGATTAAGCTTAGTTTCATCCGTCCAAAGAATGCTTTTCCAGAGCTGGTCTGGCTTTTTTAAATGTTTTGTTGGCAGTCTAATCTGGCTTTTCTATTCTTTAGGCTTATGAATGGTTTGCACCTTGTGGTGAACCCTGTGTACTTACTCTTGTAAAGTCTTCTCCTGATTGTAGACTTGGACAATGATACGCCCACATCCTGGAGAGTGTCCTTCACTTGTTTGGATGTGGTGAATGGGTTTTTCTTTACCATAGAGAGGATCCTGCGATCGTCCACCACTGTTGTCTTCTGTGGACGTCCAGGCCTTTTTATGTTGCTGAGCTCACCAGTGCGTTCTTCTTTCCTCAGAATGTACCAAACTGTTGATTTGGCCACTCCTAATGTTGCTGCTGTCTCGCTGATGGATTTGTTTAGTTTTTGAAGCCTTACAATGGCCTGTTTCACTTGCATGGGCAGCTCCTTTGAACGAAGGAGTAGCCCACACCTGGCCATGAAAACAGCTTTTGATGCAATTGTCCCTTGAAAAACGGGGACAGCTATTCCTAAGAGCTGTAATTCCTAAACCCTTCCTCCGATTTGGATGTACATACCCTCAAATTAAACCCGATAGTGTGCACTTTAAAGAGGGAGTCCACCTTCAACAAAAAATATTAAAAGCCAGCAGCTACAAATACTGCAGCTGCTGACTTTTAATAAATGGACACTTACCTGTCCGAGGGTCCAGCGATGTCGGCAGCCGAAGCCGATCGCTCGTCTCTCGGCTGCCCCCACCGCCATCCTCGGTCAGGGAATCAGGAAGTGAAGCGTTGTGGCTTCACTGCCCGGTTCCATACTGCGAATGCGCGAGTCACGATGCGCGTCTACACTGGTCCCCGTTGAGATACCTGTATTGTACAGGTATCTGCACCCCCCTTCCCCCTGAAAGGTGCCAATTGAGGCACCGGAGGGGGGGAGGAATCCGATGAGCGGAAGTTCCACTTTAGCGTTTAAGTAATATTATATATTATTTTCTCTTTACCATCCCATGGCTTATCGATTACACTTGAACTTCTCTTTCTGGGTAGGGGGTGGGTGGCTGGAGAACTTCCCTCTTGTGGGGGGGGGCAAACTGAATCTTTGCCTTGGGTGAAAGCTTCGCCACTGCTTACAATCACTTTAACCTCTTCAAACCTGCAAAAAATTGCAGGTTTTTACCCCCCCCCCATTCCTGACCAGGCTATTTTTTGCGATACGGCACTGTTGCTTTAACTGACAGTCATGTGACACTGTACCCAAATAAAATTTATGTCCTTTTTTTCCCCACAAATAGAGCTTTCTTTTGGTGGTATTTGATCACCTTTGTGGTTTTTAATTTTTTGCGCTATAGACGAAAAACAACCGCCAATTTAAAAAAAAAAAATACAAAAAAAAAATACAAAACACGTTTTTACTTTCTGCTCTAATACACATTCGTTAAAAAAAATATATAAATTTCTTCATCTATTTAGGCCAATATGTATTCTGCTACATACTTTTGGTAAAAAAATCCCAATAAGCCTATATGAATTGGTTTGCCCAAAAGTTATAGCGTCTACAAACTATGGGACATTTTTTATTTATTCATTTTTTACTAGTAATGGCGGCAATCAGCGACTTATAGCGGGACTGCGATATTGTGGTGGACAAATCGGACACCTAATTGACACTTTTTTGGGGTCAGTGACATTATTACAGTGCTAAAAATATATACTGTCTCTGTACTAATGACACTGGCAGGGAAGGTAACATCAGGGGCGATCAAAGGGTTAACCGTTTGCCTAGCTAATGTTTCAGTATAGTGGGGGCGAGGTGCTTTTACTAGTGAAAGGCATGGATCTGTGTTTGGAAAACAGGTGTATAGGCGCTGCAACCTTCCCACATAAAAGCTCCGCCCAATGCGCAGCCTCAGGCACTATACATGTGGCTTCCCTGCAGGGGGGCGGCGCCCCAGCACCCCTAATGGGTCGGCCGCTCCTGATAAGACCCCAATCACATGGAGCGGACTGTCAAGCTGATCTGCCTGCTCAGCGGGGGGATCTGTCTGCTAATCCCGGCTGAGCAGGCAGATGACAGATCCGCGTCCGCAGAGCGGACACGGCTCGCTATTCTCTATGGAGCGGTCAGTTGGACAGCTGGCCGCCTGTCCAGTTCCATTGGATACCATCCGATATGCATGGAACACCTGTGCATCCCTGTGCGGGTAAACATGGCCCCCCCATGGGCATACACTTTAGTATGCCACATGTGGATGATGCTTTAGTAGCAATTTAGCAGGAATTTTGTAAGTTATGTTGTGTTTATGTGCACTATTAATGATTTTAGAGAAAATATTGTTTTGATAAACATTTGCGAAAATATCGTGCTGCCTTAAAAATCAGTAGCACCTTCTTTTTATTCTACTGGCCATGTGCTTTCAGAAAATTTATGATTGGGGGGGGGGTCTTTTACAAATTCTAGAAGCTGTAGGTGAAAAGGGAAAATCGGCTTACTACACATGCACCAATGGCGCGTTGCCGCAAGAGGAAATCCGTGCCAACTGAGCATGTGCCAAAGACGCCTCAGGGCACCAACCTGCACATGTGCAGAAGACTTGATGGAAAAGGGCAGGAAAATGCCCAGGACGTGCACAGGAACTGACCTCAACCTGATGAAAAAAGGTGGGAAAATGCCCAGGAGGCGCACAGGAAGTGACCTCAAACTTCCCTATAAAAGCCCAGCCCAGACACTGCAAAATTGCTGGATTATGTTCAGTCCCCCCTTGTTCCTGTGCTAGTGTGTGATCTGTCTGAACCTGTTGTGACCTGGAAACCTATTTGACTACTCTTGATTGCTGCTTGCCATTGACCTCAGATTTGTACCTTAACCATTCTACTTCTTTGCCCCTTTTGTACTCAGCTGCCGGATTGGAACCGACCCCAGCTTAGATCTCTACTAGAGCTGCACGATTCTGGCCAAAATGAGAATCACAATTTTTTTGCTTAGAATAAAAAGATCACGATTCTCGCAACGTAAAAGCTTTCATATTATTAAAAAAAAAAAAAAAAAAAAAAAAAAGGGGCTAACTTTACTGGTTAGATTTTTTATTTAATTTCAAAAAATATTGCATTTGAAAGACCGCTGCGCAAATACAGTGTGACATAAAATATTGCAACAACCACCATTTTATTCTCTAGGGTGTCTACTAAAAAAAAAAATATATATGTTTGGGGGTTCTAAGTAATTTTCTCGCAAAAAAAAATGATTTTAACTTAAAACCAACAAATGTTAGAAAAAGGCTTAGTGTTTAAGTGGTTAAACCTTTTTCACTTAAACAGGAAGCCTATTCCATTGACAAATTGTTACAATGTTTATACTTAAGTTCAACTGATAAAGAATGTTTTGTTTCTTGGCTGACTGCCCAGTTTTTTTCTTCCTTTCTTTTGAGGGCTGTGGCTTCAGGAGAGCAGAGAGAATTCTTTGCATAGATTAGAAAGAATTGTGAAACACTTTAGTCAAGATCGCGGTAACAATTCTTGGCAATCAATCCCGATAACGATTCTTGACGATTAATTGTGCAGCTCTAATCTCTACCATTCTTCTTCTGATTAACCCTTTTATGCTTTGTTGCCCAACTGGGCTTGACCTCGGCTCGGATCCCAGACTAAGGCTTGCACGGTGCTCCGCACCCATGCCACTCGGTGTATACCAAGTCTCTGTCTCCATCTCCAGAGGCTTTAAGGACCAGAGGTGCAAGGGAGGCCTCCCCATTACTTCGGTCTCACATCAGGTACGTGGCCTTTGTGACAGAAAACCTCCAGATTTTCTAAAACTTTTGCGCACCTCCGATTTGCACCATTTCTCAAAAAGGCGCAATTCAAAATTTACAAATATTTGTTATTTATTAACTCAATACAGGTTAAGCTTTTTTATTCAGTAGGAATTTAGCAGAAATGTTGTAAAATGTGCTGTGTTTGTATCTGCCAATAATGATTTCAGTGAATTTTTAGCGAAAATTTTAATTTGGTAAACATTCAGGCAAATATCGTGGGGCCTTAACAATCAATAGCACCTTCTGTTTATTCTACTGGTCCTATGCGTTCAGAAAATATATGGTTTGGGGGGTCTTTTACAAACTCTGAAAGCTGTAAGGGAAAAATGAAAAGCTTCCGATTTTTAGAGAAATTTTTGGGTATGTTCGATTTTCACTATTTTGCAAAAAGGCGCAATTTAAAATTTAAATTATGCTTTTAGGTTATGCTTTTATATTTAATATGGATTTAGCAGGAATTTTGTAAAAAATAGCTGTGTTTTTATCTAATAGTGGTTTTAGTGTATTTTTTGCAAATATATTGGTTTGATAAACATTTGCACAAATAACGCGAGGTCTAAAAAAGAAAAAAAATCAGTAGCACCTTTTTATTCTAGAGGTCATATTCTTTCAGAAAATATATGGTTTTGGGGTCTTTCCCAAATTCTGAAAGCACTAAGGGAAGAATTAAAAGCTTCAGATTTTTTGAAAAATTTGGATATTTACACTTTTGCGTCTGTTTCGCAAAAAGGCACAATTTAAAAGTTACAAATATTTGTTATTTATTAACTCAATACAGATTAAGCTTTTATATTTAGTAGGAATTTTGCGTTTTTATAGTTCTAGTAGTTTTATGGTTAGGGGGGTCTTTTACAAACTCTAAAAGCTATAAGTGAAAAATAAAAAAAAGCAAAGGAAAATTTTCAAAACTGGTTGAACACCTGAGTGTACAAAATGGAGCACAGGGCCTGGCAGCAAAAGGGTTAAAGCAACATTGACAAGTAAAAATTCTAATTACATGTTCCTCTGTTGAACCCCTTATTAACCTCTTAGTTTACTATAATCAGCACTAATTAACTCCGTATTCTCCTTCTCCAGTCAATTATAATTTTCATGGTGATTTTTATTTCCTATTAACTTTTTTTCTGTTTGCTTTGTTTATTAATTATTATTATCATCATTATTATTTATTCTACATCACCTTTTACATAGATTTTCACGTATCTCACTGAAAAAAAGCACAAAGTTCAACAAAAACCCTAGACTTACTGGTGACGGTATTTCTACGAGCTTTTCAGGACAGCACCTTGGAGAGAGTGCAGCTCCACCTCTTCACAGGAAACACTGTGTGACAACGCCCCTTTTTAAAAGCAGCTACTTCCACCATGCCTTCAGTTATTACCGAGAAGACCTCCAACATGCTGGAAGATATAAGCAGACAATTACCGAGCCCCATAATTATACAATCTAGGGAGGGAAGTAGGCTGCTGTCCTGAAAGGCTCGTAGAAATACCGTCACCGGTAAGTCTAACTAAGGTTTTCTCCCTTCGCCTTTCAGGACAGCACCTTGGAGATAAGTGAGCTCTTAACTTCAGGGTGGGACCACTGCCTGTAAAACCTTCCTACCAAAAGGACTGGTCTGAGGCTGACAGTAGATCCAAACGGTAATGCCTTATAAAGGTCGAAAAACTGGACCACGTGGCAGCCTTATATATCTGCTCAGGTGATGCCCCGGCTCTTTCTGCCCAAGAAGCAGCCACTGCCCACGTAGAATGAGGCAAGATTCCCTCTGGAGATTCCAGACCTAAGGATAGGTAATCTTCTTTAATGGCTTGTTTCAGCCACCTTTCTAGGGTATTTTTGGAGGCTCAAATCCCTATGCGACTCCCTTCCATCAAGACGAAGAGTGAAGATGGATTTCCTAATACTCCTTGTTATCTCTAAGTACCTTAAGAGGCACCTTCTAATGTTCAGAGTGTGGAAGGCCTCTTCACCTGGCCAAGAAGACAAGGGGCAAAAGGTAGGGAGAATGATCTCCTGTGTCTGGTGAAAGACTGGAGGATTCTTTAGGCAGGAAGGCTGGGTCCGTCCTTAGGACTATCCTATCTGGTAGACATCTCATAAAATGCTCTTGGGTAGATAATACCTGTATTTCTAATTCTACAGGCAGATGTCACTGCGACCAGAAGTATAGTCTTTAGTGTTAGAAATCTTAACGATGCTTCTTCTATTGGCTCGAATGCTGACTTAGTGAGCCCCTTAAGAACCAAAGATAAATCTCACTTGGGAAAACTAATAAGAGGTCTAGGCCTAATTTTTGCCATAGCCCTAAAGAACCTAACTATTAGAGGCTCACTTGACAGGGTTAAAAAAAAAAAAAAAGATAAAGCAGCTACCTACGTTTTGAGGGTACTCTCTGCTAAACCCTTCTCCATACCTTCCTGGAGAAATCCTAAAACTGAAATACTAAATAAATTAATTAAAGTTTTTGCTGGAACACCAGGAATTGTAACACTTCCAGACCTTGAAGTAGATAGCCCTGGTGACCTTCTTCCTACTAGAATGGGGTAACAAGAAATTCTGCGCGGCCAAAAAAAAAAAAGGGGGTAAAAATAAGCAGCTAACACAACCAATAGGATATACGCATGTAACAATAAAACAAAAATTATGTGTAGCGTTAAAAGTTCAACATAATGTCCAACAAATGACAAAGATGTCAAGGAAAAACAAAGAAAAAGTCCTCCATATATATAAGACTCAAAAATTAGTTGATATAATTTCAGTGACTTCGTGTGAGGAACATATCAAATGTGTGACATCTGGGGTGAACACAGAAGAGACGCACCACCACCAACTATAGGGAGGCTTACCAGATGACGTGGACCCAAGAGGGCATACGCCCGACTGGGTCAAATCAGGCTTAGGTGGTGGGTAATGATGGATGTTCCAGGAAACCGATGAAAGTGGAAGTCCGAGAGCAGACCGGATGCTGGTGGGTCCCCCACGATAATGTTGGAGAGCAAATGGCCGTATGATATAAGAAGGAGAAAAGCCACATAGTGTGATTCCGTAAAACAAGTTCCAAATTTATTAAAAAGAGATACACTCACATGAAGTTCTTAAAATCAGCGCTGTAGAAAGTATGGCGGCAGTGGGGTCCTACCCGACGCGTTTCATCCTCAGACATCGTCTGGGGGGTCCCCCCACTTCAGCCAGCAAGATATATATAGGTAATGTGATTCTGAAGAGGGGAGGCCACTCCAAACTGTACTTAAATTGCCACTTCCGGTTTTACGGCAAAATGGCCACTCGGCATGCTTTCCACGCCTCTCTGTGAGGCCAGGTGCCGGTCCCGGAAGTTGAACCAATGGGGTTAATGAGACCTCAATGAAACAATCAAAAAAATATATTCCATTAAAAACTGTAACTAGTTGACATCATATGTAGGTGCCTGATGTGTGGCTATACAAATATGTTAGCCATGGAAAGAAATGTACTGTGAGTCAGCCGTCCGAGGTGCGCGCGCGCACCATGATACATCCTGTCCCGTGTAGAGCGTAAAGTAAACACCGATATGCGCGTGCGCACCAGTTGAAAGGACGTGACTAGAATGACATGCCTTGCAGACAGCGGTCCGCCCTCCGCTCAGGGGAGACTCCGCCATTGGAGAGCGCACTCCACAAACAGGGAACGACCTATCGCCGTACAAGGCAAAATCACATGTGTTAGTGCAGTGGCCCCAAACCAGCAAAGATTATGGGGTCAGCGTGGACACTTTGTGCTAAATACAATAGAAAACAAAAGAAAATAAGGAGTATAAATATATATACCTACATTAAAAGAGTATATGTGTGTTGCATGGAGAGATGTTTATTATTATCTCAATCAGTGGGGGGACAACATAAATATTAGATGTGTATAAATGTAATTGCTATATACAGATATCCAATGAATGTGCAAACAAATGCCAATGGGGGGGAAGGCCATGAATCAGAGCAATGAGTGTACGAATGTGCAGTGAACTCCCCTCACAATGTGAAAATGCATGTATATACAAATAAACATGAAAATGAATTAAAAAGCATGTAAGAAAACATTTCATACAAATAAACATAAATTGAAAGCTTATAAGTGTATATATACCAAAAATGGTGGAAATACAAAATAGAAAGTTGTGGCTAAAATCCCATGAAATTGCTAAATGAGGATAAGTGAGAGCATATAAATAAAGTTGGAAAAAGGAAGAATGGTGGAGCTGGGCATCAAGCCGTATTGATGAAGGCATTGACGTCCATCTCAACGTTGATATCAAGGGGGGAATACGTACGGAGCTCATGGATCCAGAAGGTCTCTAAGCGCGATACCCCTCTGGTCCTGGCGCCACCTCTCCAAGGGGGAACGTATTTGTCAATTACTACAAATTGCGTTTCATCCATTACCCGATTGTGATTAAGTTTATAATATCTGGGGATAGTATGTTTGGTGTCACCATTCTTGATGAGGGCAATGTGCTCTGCCACTCTGACTGCAAAAGAGCGAACGGTGCGTCCCACATACTGTTTACCACAATGGCATGTGATCAAATATACAATGTAGCTGGTGGTACATTTACAAAACTGCTTGATGGAGTAGCGTTTGTGGGTGACCGAAGATATAAAAAAGATACAGTCTTGCGTCCTATCCCAGAATTGTGCTGACACACCACGCACTTTCTACACGAGTAGAAGCCTTCCATCTCGTGAAAGAAAGGCTGGCGTATGGGGGGGGGGATTAATGACATTTGGGGCAATTTTGCTCTGTAAGGTGGGAGCACCTCTAAAAATTACCTTAGCTTGATCTGGCAAGACTGAATTTAGAACTCTGTCATTTTTCAGGATACCCCAATGTTTAGAGATGATGGCTCTAATCTGTTTGTGTTGAACAGAAAAAGAGGTGAGCATAGACCACTTAAAACCATCATCTTGTTGTTTCTTGGGTTTTTCCCTTAATAATGACTCTCTATCGATCGCAAGGGCATAATGGAACTCATATTCAACAAGACCAGGGTCGTAGTCCTTATCTAAAAACTTGGTTCTTAAAAGTTCAGATTGTACTTTAAAAGGTGTCAATATCCGATTAATTTCTACGCAGCCTAAGGAATTGGCTGCGTGGCACGGAATCAAGCCAGGATCGATGGTGACAGCTGTCTGGTGGTATGAAGCTGCTACGATCCGATCCGCTTTGAAGTGCATCTGGAATTGGAAATGGCCATTGCGTATTCCTATTTCTAGATCAAGGAAGTTGATCTTGTCTCTACTGGTGGTATAGGATAGAGAGATACCTCTGTCATTATCATTCAAATGTTTGAAAAATGAATCGAGGGATTCAGCGCTACCCCTCCATAAGAGGAGGATGTCGTCTATATAACATGCCCACAAGGTCAGGGAAGGATCCCTATTGGTATAGACGACATCCTCCTCCCACTTGGCCATAAATAGATTGGCGAGGCTAGGGCGTATTTAGCGCCCATAGTCACGCCACGTAACTGTAAATAATATTGCTGGTTGAACCAAAAATAGCTTTGCTTGGTGGCGAATTCCAATAACTCCATAATGAAGGAGCGTTGAAAGGATGCAATACTTGGCTCTTTTTCCAAAAAATACTGGACCGCATCAAGACCTTTGTCTTGCGGAATGCACGTGTAGAGAGATGCGACGTCTGCAGTCCCAATAATATGGTCATCATGAAGCTCCAAACTCTCTAATAGACGGATGGTGGTGTCTGTATCCTTTAAATAGGATGGCATCCATCTTACCAGAGGTTGGAGGTAAAAATCAATGTAACGGCCTATACGTGAGGTGACGGAATCGATCCCACTCACGATAGGCCGACCGGGAGGTTGTACTGGGTTCTTATGGACCTTGGGTAAATAATATATAGTTGGAACCCTGGGTGCCAAGGGAACCAAAAAGTCTCTCTCCTTTCTATTCAAAATACCCTGATCGTAACCTCTTTCCACAATATTGGACAGCTCTCTCTTATAAACAGAAGTGGGATTATTATATATGATTTTATAGGTGTCAGGTTCATTAAGAATTCTATACATCTCCAATTCATAGTCCTTGTCCAGAATAACAATCCCACCACCCTTGTCAGCCTGGCGAATAACCAGATCTTTTTGAGAACATAAGGACTTGAGACCTATGTTGGACAAAAGGGTGGTGGTGTATATGTTTGTCTGGGAGCTCTGCTAGGTCCTTGAGGACAAGGTCCTTAAAAATACTTAGCTTCCTACTGGCTAGAAGGGTGCTGATTAGCTTTCGAGGGTCTCTTTTTCCTTAACATTTCCTCCTCAGAAACCAGGCCGTCAGATTGAGGTAAACTGGATCTGGATGGACAATCTGTCCTCGACACAGACGATCCACCCTGAGTGGTAATCTCCAGGGGGGTTTTGCTGAGAGATCTACTAGGGTGGAGAACCAGGGCCTCTTTGGCCAATAAGGGGTGATTAGTATCAGACTTGTTGACTCCGCTCTGAATTTTGCTAACACCCGCGGTATTAATTGAAACAGAGGAAAGGCGCAAGACAAAGGAAAGTCCCATTTGTGGGCTAATACATCCACTCCGAGAGCTTGATCCTGCCTCTGAAGAGAAAAGAATGCCGGTGTTTTTGCATTCCTTTGATTTGCGAATATGTCCACTTGAGGAAAGCCCAACTCTTGGAAATCATCAAATAGCTCCTGGTTTAGAGACCACTCTGCTTCTCTTTTTTCTCTCCTGCTGAGGAGATCCGCTAGGGTGTTTTCCGTGCCTTTCAAATGGACTGCGGACAATGAGGTCAAATTTCTCTCTGCCTAGCTCAGGATCTGACAAGCTAGTTCCATCAGAGTTTTGCTCCTTGTGCCCCCTTGTTTTGTTAGGTACAATACCGCCGTCATGTTGTCCGACAGTACCTAGACATGTTGACTTTTTAGAAACTGCTGAAAACGAAAGAGGCTTAGGTGGATAGCCTTTCGCTCCCTCCAATTTAGGGACCTTCTTGCCTCTGGTTTGGAACATACCCCGAGTTTTCCGTTCCTCAAGGTGAGCTCCCCATCCCCATGCACTCACATCTGTTGTCAACCTGTGAGTTACCAGGAAAGTCTATGGGAGACCCTTTGAGGTGTTTTCCTGATCTCTCCACCACCAATTGATCTTACCCCTATCCTGAATTCCTTTTCCAGAGGTTCCTGATGTGACCAGTTTAGAAATATGTCCGCCTGTAGGGGCCGAGCATGAAACCTGGCCCACTGTACTGAGGGGATTGCTGCTGTCAATAGACCTAGAAAAGACATAGCTTGACTTACTGACACCTCTGTGTTGGTATCTTCAGAGCCATCTGCATCTTTTCCACCTTTTCTTGAGGGAGGGAGATTCTAAGTTCTACTGAGTATTTTGTACCTCAGAAACCTTACTCTTTGAGATGGTACCAGATTTGATTTCTGAAGGTTCAGAAGCCATCCCAAACCATTGAGATGTGCTTGGGTTACTTGCAGGTTGACCTCTACTTAATCTTTTGAGTCGGGAAACAGCAGTAAATTGTCCAAGTAGGGAACTATTGGAATCCCCTTCAGTCTCAGGGACTCCAGAGCTTCTACCATCACTTTTGTGAATACCCGGGGAGAGGAGGAAAGGCCGAAAGGCAGGGCCCTGAACTGCAGGTGCCAGATCATCCCCCCCCCCCCCCGGTTGACTGCTAATCACAGGAACATCTGATTAGGCTGTGCCTGGTATTTGGAGATGGGCGTCTCTCTTAGATCAATAGATGCCATGTAACATCTGGGGGGTAAGCAGATTTCTCACGGAAAAGATCGTATCCATCCTCAATTTTTTGTATTTTATGGATTGGTTCAGAATTTTCAGGTTGTGAATCAGCCGAAATTTTCCTGAAGGTTTTTTGACCAGGAAAATGTGGGAGTAAAACCCCTTCCCCTCCTGATCTTTAGGGACTTGGGAGATGACAGCTTGTTGCAACTATTCCTCGAACAGAGATTTCATAGCCAAGGCCTTCTCCTGATCCCTTGAAAGGTTTGTCACATAAAACCGAATTCGGAGATGTCTGTAAAAAATCTAGCTGATAACCCTGATGGATTAAATTCAGAACGAAGAAAAACTTTGTCGCTCTTTCCCAAGCTGGCAGGAAGTCCTGTAGTCTCCCACCTATGGAAGATGGTCATTGCTTTTTTGGGGTCTGCTCAGGAGGTCTAAAGAGCACCCCTCCCTTTCTGAGGGTTCCAGGGCCTTTTTTGGGTTTGATCCCTTTCTTTATGGGCTTGTTGAAAATTCTTCCTTTGCTGCCCTGCCTTCTTCTGTGGGAAGGCTTTTTTCTTATCGGCTGTCCTATCAAGGACTGTCTTCAATTCTGGCCCAAAGACCAGGTCCCCTGTAAAGGGGATTCCACAAAGTTTTACCTTTGACGCCGAGTCTCCTGACCATGTTTTCAGCCAAAGAGCCCTCCTGGCAGAGTTAGCAAGTGCTGAGTATCTGGTAGATATCCTGATGGATTCTGCTGAAGTATCAGCCATATATTTGACCGCTCTCAAAAAGGTAGGGAAGGACTCCAACAGATCTTTCCTATAAGTACCTGCTACCACGTGGCCTTTGAGGTGTTCCAGCCAACACTCCATATTTCTAGCAAACACTGTAGCGGCCATTGCCAGTTTAAGGTTGGATAGGGACGAGTCCCAGGCTCTCTTTAAAAGTGCATCTGCTCTTTTGTCCATGACATCCTTTAGCACGCCCATATCCTCGAATGCCAGATCCGTCCGTCTGGACACTTGAGAACGCGGCATCAATTTTTGGTTTTTCCAAACTAACGCTTCGTCCTCTTCAAAAGGAAACCTTCTTTTGAGAGATTTAGGAAAAAAAATGGCCTTTTTCCAGATCTTTTCACTCCTTTTTTGAACGTATCCGACAAAACTTTGTTGACAGGAAAGACTATGTCTGGCCTCTTCCAGTCCTTGATACATTTTGTCGTGTGTCGATAGCTGGGGTTTCTCTTCTTGAATCTCTAAGGTGGTATATACTGCCTTAAGTAGGTCATCCACCTCTTCAAGCGTTAGCTTGTACCTAGATTTATTTTCTTCTTCCCCGTCGTCATCCTAAGAATCAATGGTTGAGGGGCGAATACTTTGTTCCTCTTCCTCTGACTCACTTACCATTAGTCTGGAAATGGTAGTAGGAAGTCTGAACCGGGAGCTCTGTTCCTGGCAGGAACCCTGGCCCTGTTTTTTTTTTTATAAGGGAACGTACTGTCCCCAAGGTCTCTGCTAGTTTTTTTTCTTAGAGATGAAAAGAGCTCTTTACACTCCTGTGTAGCCTCACCTCTTACTAAACATGCAATGCAGGATTTGCACATCAGTTTGAGCCAGGAGTCCCTTAATGGGTTCTTGCATGGAGGGCATTTTCTCCCTGTTGTTCTCTCTGACTTGGCGGTAGCATTCTGAAAAGACAGCAAGACGAAATCCCAACCCTTATTAGGGTGACCTATAGCTGCCAACAGAGAGAACAGACAGAGCCCAGAGCAAACACCCCTAAGTGCCTCAGAGTCTCCCTCCATGCTGAGCTGCTATTATCCAGTTACCACTATAGCAGACAGCTGCAGGCCTAGCAAAGTCACACAGAAAAAAAACCCAAAACACCCAGTGAGAAAAAAGGAAAGAGGTGCCGCTGCACCTCTCCTACCTGGGCCTGGCCGGGAACCTGGGCACCTGCATCCGCCATTGCTGCTGACGATTCAGCCTCCTCCATTGCGAACATTGCAGCAGCCGCCTATGAGATTTAAATGATCTCTTCCTGTGAGTCCCGGCCAGAAGACCCGCCCCTTACTCCTGCGTTCCAGCACCCGGAACCAACTGCTGCCACGCCCACCGGAACTCTCCGCCCCCAGAACGGACGTCACCCGCTGCCGACATGCTGCGCGCTGGCATGGATGCTCAGAATGAGCTCACCTACGCCCCCCCCCGCAAGCACACTGGGCGGACGAGCTCCCACGGACTATAACTCCTGTGAGCCAGTGAAAGGACACTGGAGCACCCCCCTCTCGTGCGAGAAAGAGCTAGGTTGGTCCTGACATGAAAAACAAAAAAGGTACTGCTCAAAACTCTCACCTTGAAGAGAGTGCAGCCCCTCTGGTTCCCCAAGCAGTAGTTCCTTGGCGGAGGAAACACTAAAACTGAAGGCATGGTGGAAGCAGCTGCTTTGAAAAAGGGGCGTTGTCACGTAGTGTTTCCTGTGAAGAGGTGGAGCTGCGCTCTCTCCAAGGTGCTGTCCTGAAAGGTGAAGGGAGAAAACCCACTTCACTTCATTTGTAAATAACTTTGCAATGCTTTGTACCAAAATCATAATTTTAGTGTTGTTTTAACCACTCACCGAGGCGACCTGCACACGACTTCCACGGCGACTTGCAAAATGACTTCTGTATAGAAGTCTATGCAAGTCGCCGGAAGTCACCCCAGAAATGCTACAGGAACCTTTTTCTAAGTCAGAGCGACTTGCGTCGCTCCTATTAGAACGGTTCCGTAGTACAGAACGGGAGGCGACTTGTCAGGCGGCTAGGTTGCTTGACAAGTCGCCCCTGTGTGAACTGGCACTTCCTGCCCGGGCGGTGTTTCAGTTATCTCGACTGGGCGTCATATGACATCCAGCAGGATAAAGGATAACAGGGGGCGCGCATTGCTGCAATTGGTGGTGCGGTGTGTCAGTCTGACACACCGCTACACCGATCTTGGTAAAGAGCCTCTGACGGACTCTTTACATCGTGATCAGCCGTGTCCAATCACGGCTGATCACGATGTAAACAGGAAGAGCCGTTGAACGGCTTTTCCTCACTCGCGTCTGATAGAAGTGAGTAAAGGAGAGCCGATCGGCTGCTCTCCTGACAGGGGGGGGGGGTTATGTACTGATTGTTTATCAGCGCAGCCCCCCCTCGGATGCCCGCCCAGGACGCCACCAGGGATGGCCACCACACTGGACCACCAGATATGCCACCCTAGACATACCAATCAGTGCCCAGGCAGCTGCCAATCAGTGGCAATTAAAAATGCCTGCCAGTGCCACCAGTGATGCAGTCTATCAGTGCCACCTTTTAATGCCCATCATTGCCACCTTTCAGCGTCCATCAGTGCCGCCTATCAGTGCCACCCATAATTACCCATCAGTGCCGCCTATCAGTGAAGGAGGAAACTTACTTATTTACTACATTTTATAACAGAAACAAAGAAAAACTTTTTTTCAAAAATTTCGGTCTGTTTTTATTCGTTTACCAAAAAATAAATAAAAAATGCAGAGGTGATCAAATACCACCAAAAGAAAGCTCTATTTGTGGGAACAAAATGATAAAAACTTAGTTTGGGTACAGTGTAGCATGACCGCGCAATTGTCATTTAAACAGTGACAGCACTGAAAGCTGAAAATTGGCTTGGGCAGGAAGGGGGTATAAGTGCCTGGTGTTGAAGTGGTTGAACAGAACAAATTACAGAATAAAATGCACTCTTTTTTATGTGCAGGAACACTATTTATGTTTAAACTAACACTGCTTAAAAAAAACAGAAAAAATGCCTTTTGTTTAGTTTTATTATGTTTAATTGTGTAAGGATTGCGAAAAAAAAATTATTGTTGCAAGACAATATTCACAAAAAGAAAGCCCTAATGTATGTATACGTTATGTTAAAGCAGAGTTCTTTTTGTGGCACAAAATTAAAAGTCATACTGTAGACACTGACTTAATATTAGGAATCCAGCAATGTTGGCACCCCAGACAATGTTTTCATTGGCTCTCGGGTGCTGCCTCCTCCATTCATGGTAAGGGAAACTGGCAGTGAAGCCTACTGTGCATGCGTGAATCGCTCTGTGCTTTCTGAATGGCTTGGCGGCAGGAGGAATTTCAATCCATGCTAGCGGCCGAAAAAAGGGTTAAATGCGCCCGTGTAGTGCCACTGCCAAAGCGCTTTGCAAGCACTTCGGCAGCGGTGCCCATTTATTTCAACGGGCAAGAGAGGTGGAGGAATGGTGTATATACACCGGTCCTCCACCGTCCCAAAGATGCTTGCAGGCCTTTTTTTAATGTCCTGCCAGTGCCCCAGTGTGAAAGCCCGAGGCTTTTTTTCAGGCACTATTTTTAGCCCAAAAACGCCTGAAAAACGCCTCAGCGTGAAAGGGGTCTAAGAGAAAACCTCTCGAAGGCTAGATTTACCCTATGTGTTTTTTCCCATGATGCATCTTCTATAGAAATCAAGAAATGGATGCAAATATGCGTCAACATGCAATGCACTCTCTGTTGGATGGTAGTACATGTCATAATGCACCTCATGGGTTGATGCATGTCATGATGCGTTTATGTACATCTTAACAAATGCATTTTGCCTTGGACAGCAATATAAACCTGACAGAGGTTCGAATCTTTCCCCACTCTATCCAAAATAAATAAATAAAAAAGTGTGGCTTAATAAGCACTTTAAAATTGCACTCAGTAAGGGCCAGTTCACACCACATGCAGTCCAGTGTGATTTTTTCTGCATCAAAAACGCATAGAATGTAGGTTATATGGTTTTTAATGGCATAGTTCACACCAGTGCTTGCAGTTCCAGAAAAAAAAAAAAGTAGAACATGCTGCATTTTACCTGCGCTGGAACGCTATAAAAAGCATTAAAAAAAAAACTCATGGGAACGCACCAAAACACCCATGTTCTTAGAGCCCTTTCACACTGGGGCGGCGTCGGCGGTAAAGCGCCGCTATTGTAAGCGGCGCTTTACCGTCGGTATGTGGCCACTAGCGGGGTGGTTTTACCCCCCGCTAGCGGCCGAGAAATGGTTAAAAACCATCACAAAGCGCCTCTATATAGCCGCGCCGTCCCATTGATTTCAATGGGCAGGAGCAGTTAAGGAGCGGTATACAATCCGCTCCGAAGATGCTGCTGGCAGGACTTTTTTTACCGTCCTGCCAGCGCATCGCTCCAGTGTGAAAGCCCTCGGGGCTTTCACACTGGAATGAAAGCAGCTGCACGTTCAGGTCGGTTTGCAGGTGCTATTATTAGCGCAATAGCGCCTGCAAACCGCCCCAGTGTGAAAGGACCCTTAAGGTTAAGGGGGGAAGAAAGGGGGGGGGATGCACTGTAACGCATCAAAAACGTGCATGCAAAAAAGCATCTGGAGCACGTTTCTATGGTGTGAACCGGCCTTAAAATCAAACATTATCTTTGTAGTAGGGCTCCCCCAGGGCTACGTTCTTTTAGCCCTGGTCCACACCAGTGCGACTTAGAGTTCAAAGTTGCACCCCATTACCGGTCATATCACAGCGACTTAGAAAAAGGTTCCTGCACTATTTTTGTGCGACTTGTGTTAATGAATTTACAATGAGTGTCAGTAAGCTACAATGAAGTCGCACAGGATAGTCAGCTATTAAAGTGATGCAACTTTGAAGCCACACAGATGTGAACCGGGGTTTAGTGTTGGGGCACATAAACCGCAGCGGTACTTGATCCCCCACTCCCCCAGCGCTCTCCTCAGGTGAGGGCGGGGCCTCCGTCTGCTGGTCCTGCATTGTACATGATGACCTCAGTGTGCCTGAGACCGATGGAGCATTGAGAAGCAGTTTTAGGAAGCAGTAATGCAGCTGGGGAGGGGGGATACAATGGGGCAAAAGGGATTTTATGAACATTTAACCCTTGCAGTGCAGGGACAGCCCCACCCTGAGGACAGCTTTTAATGCCCCGCAATGAAAATATTAGAAAATCTCCAGTCAGGACCGTCCCTGGAAACACATGACAGTATGCGAGGACATGTCCATAGAGCCCCATTACTGCACTCAGAATAAGGCACATCCACAGAGCTGGCGTACAGAAAACTCACCCATAATTTACAGCACAGTCCCTCCCCCTCCATATCAGCCTTACCGACTCCGCTCTCTTCTCCCGCCACACGCTCGTCACTCCCGTAGGGTCCATGCGCGAACAAGCTCAACCAATCAAGCGATAGATGCTTTTACTGAGGCCAATCATTGATCAGGCTGGAAAGTTTGAGCCAATAGGACGCTGAGAGCAGAAAAGCGAAACTCTTCAGACAGAATGGAGAGCGCCTGTGAGGAGAGGGCGGAACTAAGCGTCATGACGTACCGGGAGCGGCACATGTGGCCTGTAGTTGTCATCATATTCGTTGTGTGTTGAATAGGTAGGTGAGTGTTGCTATTGGAGTAGTGTGTATAGCGCATGGCTAGCGGCAGTACAGATAGAGCTGACATTTCCATTTATAGCTAGTAGGACTTGTAGCTCAGTCAATGTATGTTATCTCTTCTATTTCTCGGACAGCATTGTTTAATCAGAAACTAGCGGCAGGCTCCAACCCTGGGGGCTTCGCTGTTACAGAACTCCTCTAATCCATGTGTGCATTGAAATTAAACTAGTACCCAAATGAGAAAAGTGTACATACACCCTTTTATTTTTTAATAATGTAGGGATAGAACTTCTTTCAGGTTATTTTATGTTCACTGTGCCCTGTTGGAGAGATTTTCTTTCACTTCCTTTCATAAAGACAGAACAGGAAGTGAAAGTAAATGTTTACAGAGTGAGGGAAGTTCTTAGACTGTTCCCTCCAGTGGAAGATTTCTCTTTCTCTCCTGTTCTAGAGACAACTGTAACGTTAGAGTGGTGTTCCACCCTAAAAAAAAAAAAAGTCATGATTGTGCCTAAAAAAAAAAAAAACATTTGGATATTTTTTTTTTTTAAACTTACCTCTAAATGCCTGTTGCTAGGGGGGTCCCTCGTAGTCTGCTTCTTTCAGTGCCTGGGCTGGTGACATCACTCTCTCCCCCCACCCCCCCCCCCTCGGCACAGGAAGGGCTCAGCTCTGCTCCCTCCCTCCTGTCAATCATCTGGGACCCATTACAGGTCCCAGGTGACTGAGCAGCCAATCGCGGCTCGCGCATGTGCTGTGAAGCCACAGCCCGGCGCCCACAGTTGCAACGCCGGCCCCACTGAACGGAGGGGAGACAAGCGGGGCTTCGATCCCCCGCATCGCTGGACCCTGGGACAGGTAAGTGTCCAATTAAAAGTCAGCAGCTGCAGTATTTGTAGCTGCTGACTTTTTAATTTTTTTTATTTATTTATTTTTTTTTCTTTTGACTGGCCCTCCTCTTTAAAGAGGAAGTAAACATTGCCTCCTTCCCCCTTCCTTTTTTTTTATTTATTTATTTATTTATTTATTTTTTGTCGCCTGCAAAGTAAAGGCGTAGTATGTATCGCATACTAGCACATTATGTGAAACTTACTTTTTTTTTTTTTTTTTTTTTAAATCTGCACTGGAATCAGATCCCATGGGTCTTCACACTTGCGCGATCTGATTCTGAAAATTGCACTGCGTTTTTTGTCATTAAGTTAAAATTGACATCTGTAGTGGTTTGTTTGAACAGAGAGCAATTGTGATGCAGTGCGGGAAATGCACAGGATTTGCTGTGAATCTCCCCCCCTCCACATCAGTATGAACCTAAGCTAAAGTGGAATTCCTTCCTTACCAGGATCTGTATATCTGCTTTTATTCAGCCTGTGTCAGTCCAGTCATGTCATCCCGCATCTCCGGCTCCCCTGTGTTGGGGATGGCTTGCTAACGGCTGTGAATTTCAGGAGTGGTGATATCACCTGTAAGTTCCCATAGCCCAGCCATTCATGCTCCCTTCTCTACCCTGCAGCAGCCACTCACTGACACAGGGGAGCGCTCTGAAAAAAGTTAAAGGACAAGTTCACCTTTTGAAACATGTTGCACATTACACCCATATTTAGGGTGTAATGTGTACCCCTTTCCTGATTTTCAGTATGTGCGCACAGACTAGTTACTTTAAACAAGGAGGGGGCAGGTATGCAGAGGGGCGTGTCTCAGAGATAGGCGGCGCCGTGTGCGGGACGTAACATCCACGTGGAGCACATGGCACATACACTAGGGCTGAGGACGCCTAATCAGGTTCTCACCTGAGACTTAAAACACAGACGCTCTCAGTTCATCTACGCTGAAGACAGAAGTCTGACACACTAAGGGCAGTACAGGAAATACAGTTTTTACTCGGCATTAAAGGCTGATCTTCTGGTGACATTGTTTTTTTGCTATAACTATTGTTCAGCAAAATACTATGTTAAAGTGCCTCTGCTTTTGTGCTTAGCACTATGGCTTCCAGAGCTACCACAAGGGTACCAAAGATTCCACCCCCAGGCGCTGGGAACTCCAGTCATGCCTCCCAGACTGTTGTGCTCTCCGGAGATACCTGACATGGTAAGCATTTTGTGGTGCTACTGCTTCTCACACTTCAGCCCCTGTATACGTGACTGAAGATGCATTTTCCTCTGCCCTGCAGGGCCTAGAAGGAAGATTAGCGGCTTTAATCGCATCCTTTATCCAATTGGATAGGAAGCGTGCTAGATCCCCCTCCCCCACTTCTGATTCTTTACGAAGGGAACAATGGGGACAGGATGAGGTATTACCCTCAGGTGATCAAGAGGAGAAACAAGCCGATTATTCCTCTGTGGGAGGATACAACAGATGATTCAACTTCGCAATCTGAGGTACAAATTCTTACGGAGATGGTTTGCTCCGCTTTCATGCTACCCTTAACAGAGTTAGCTGAAAGTCCGGTTTCTTTCTTGAGTTCTTTAAAACCTTTACAGCAGGGATCCTCAAACTACGGCCCCCCAGCTGTTGCAGAACTACACGTCCCAATGAGGCATTGTAAAGCTCTGACATTCACTGACATGACTAGGCATGATGGGAATTGTAGTTCCTAAACAACTGGAGGGCCGTAGTTTGAAGACCCCTGCTTTACAGCCTTTGCATGCGTTTCCTATCCATGCATTACTGGGAAAGCCTATTTATGCTGAATGGGATCATCCGGATAAACGTTTTCTTCCTCCAAAGAGATTCTCAGTTCTCTATCCCATGAAGGAAAAATTCACAAAAAAATGGAAGGTTCCAGCGGTTGACGCTGTGATTTCCAGTGTTAATAAAAGTTTAACTTGTCTAGTAGACAATGCACATATGCTTAAAGATCCAACAGATAAAAAGTTGGAATTCCTGTTAAAATCTTCCTTTGCCTTGGCAGGAACCGTTACTTAGCCTGCAGTTGCAGCAATAGGCATCTGTCAGTCCTTAAAGGACCAATTCACAGAGGCTCTTAAAGGGCTCCCTGCACAACAAGCCCGTGAGTTGGCCGAACTACCAAAAGCATTATGTTTTGCCATAGATGCTATGAAGGATTCTATTCACCAGGCGTCCCGCCTTGCGCTTGTGCTAGTACACATGCGTAGGACCCTTTGGTTAAAAGGTTGGTCAGCTGAAGCACCTTGCAAGAAGCTTCTGACTAGGGCTGCAACTAACGATTATTTTCATAATCGATTAGTTGGCCGATTATTGTTTCTATTAATCGGTTAATAACCTTAAAAAATTAGAGGAGAGATATACTGTATATACTATTAAAGGGTGAATCTGGTAAATATCACACTCAGAGATCACATTTTTTTTATTTTAAAAAAAAAAACGTAATTTTAATTTTAAAAAAAATGTAATTTTAAGAACGTTCGTTCGATTTTCTAATCGTTAGTGGGGTAAAGTCGACGTTCATTTTCAACCATAGTGACGGGAAAATTTGGAAATAATAGAAAATTTCTTAGTGAAAGGAATTTTCAGACAGTGTATGTGGTTTTCGTTCAGAAATTTACATTAGTTTTAAAAACAGAATGTTAAAAACAAGTGAAAATTTCAAACAACATTCTTTCATTCAGCGAATGTACAAAGATTTTTCGTCTGAATATTCTCGTCTAAAAATTGATCCGTGTGGCCAGCATAAGGTTCGGTACACACCTATGCTGTTTGCTTTTGATCTGTTCCTGCAGTGCTTTTTGCTGTGTGTTGTGATTTTTGCGCACATGATTTTGCTGCGATTTGCGTTTTTTTTTTTTTTTTGGACAATTTGTCGTTGAGCAGATTATAAAAAAACACAAACTGCTGCAAAAACACATTACATGCTCTTCTGCAGCTTCTCCGTTGAAGTAAATGAAACCAAAAAGCACAGTTTTGCGTTAAAGTCCCTGACCCTTTCCAAATACGCATCGGCTGAAAAAAGCATGTAAATGAACTGTAGTGCGTTTCTGCAAAAAGCACATAGATGTGAACCAGGTCTAAGATGTTTAGTAATATAATGGGGTTAAAAAAACTAAAATGAGCCCTTTATAGTACAAAAAAAAGCAGATAATCACTAATGTAAGGGGTTCATTTTTTTTTTTTTTTACTGTAGAACTGTGAAAGTAATATTTACAGTAGCGATTTGCTCTTTTTGTACTATAAAGGACTCATTTTAGCTTTTTTTAACCCCATTATGTTACTGGCCGATTATTCGATTATGAAAATAGTAATCGATTCATTTCATAATCGATTAGTTGTCGATTTATCGATTAGTTGTTTCAGCCCTACTTCTGACTAGTTTCCCCTTTCACGGGGAGCGATAATTTGGATAAATACATCCAAACAATTTTTAGTGGAAAGAGTACTCTTTTGCCAGTCAAAAGAAAGTATAAACATCCCTCATTTAAACTGACTTTTTCTCCTGTGCCAGGGGCATCCGCCTCTAGGCAGTGGCGATGGCCTCCACCGTCAGACTAGAGAAAAACCTCAGGGTCAGGC
Organism: Lithobates clamitans; assembly: GCA_037952925.1. Lineage (NCBI taxonomy): Eukaryota > Metazoa > Chordata > Amphibia > Anura > Ranidae > Lithobates > Lithobates clamitans. The sequence goes on from JBBGZY010000061.1 coordinate 248,147, forward strand.
CCAGGCTCAAAAGACCTGGGGTCGGAAAGCTGCAAAGCCGAATACTAAAGCATCATGAAGAGGCGTCCCCCCTCACCAGAGTGGGGGGAAGACTTCTGCATTTTTTAGCAGTCTGGCAAAGGGAAATTCAGGACAGATGGGTTCTCTTCAGTGTCTAGGATACAAACTAGAATTTCGTGAGTTTCCACCATCTTGTTTTCTGAGATCAAATGTTCCCAAGGATCCAGGGAAAAGGCAATCCCTGTTTCAAGCATTAGACTGATTATTGGCTCAGGGGCTGATCATACAGATCCCCACAGAAGAGCAAGGTTTGGGGTTTTATTCAAACCTGTTTATGGTACCAAAACCAAATAGAGGTGTCAGTCCCATTCTAGATCTAAGGAATCTAAATCAATTCCTGAAGATCCGCTCATTTTGCATAGAGTCAATCAGCTCAGTAGTTTCTATCCTACAGGGAAGAGAACCTCTGGCGTCCATCGACATTAGGGATGCATATCTGCATGTCCCTATATTTCCCGCTCCCCAAAGGACCAGCACTTTCAGTTTGTAGCCTTGCCCTTCGGGCTAGCTACAGCACCCCGGGTGTTCACAAAGGTACTGGCCCCACCTCTATCCAGGTTAAGGGAACAAGGCATAACAGTCTTGGCGTACCTAGACAATCTATTGTTAATAGACCAGTCAGTGGCCCATTTGGAGCAAAGTGTACGCATTACAACCAGTTACCTGGAAAGTCTGGGTTGGATTTTCAACCTAGAGAAGTCTTCTTTAAAACTGCTAAGAAAGCTGGAGTATTTGGGCCTGATCATAGACACAGCCCAGAAAAGGGTGTTCTTGCCTCCGGCCAGAGGTGTATCTAGTGAAAATGGCGCCTATGGCAAGCACTCAAACTGCGCCCCTGTCAAAACATTTAAAACCCACCTTTCAGATAACTTTAACAGAAAAGACAGCTAACAAAAAAAAACGACAAGTCAAGCTCTTGAGGCCCCTTTCACACTTATACGACTTGTCCCACGATTTTGTACTGCAAAATCGTATGACAAGTCATTCTCCATGATTTTCAATGACTACCATTCATATTGGCACGACTTTAAGTCGTGCCGACTTGAAAGTAGTCCCTGCACTACTTTGGTCCAACTTCTATGCGAGTTGTACTCCATAGACCTCAATGTTAAACCCTCAAGTAGCATGCAAGTCGTGCCTGAATATTATATAGACACGACTTCAGCACGACTTTGTAAGCACAAGCCTGGCCTCGCTATTCGGGAAAGGAAAACTTTTTTCCTTTCCCGATGAGCGACAGGCAGTGCTGTATGAATCCAGAGGGGGAACTCCACGCCAAGTTTTAAATGAAAAAACCGGCGTGGGTTCCCCCCCAGGGGCATACCAGGCCCTTAGGTCTGGTATGGATCTAAGGGAACCCCCTACGCCGAAAAATCGGCGTGGGGTCCCCCCCAAAATCCATACCAGACCCTCATCCGAGCACGCAGCCCGGCCGGTCAGGAATGGGGGTGGGGACGAGCTAGCGGCCCCCCCCCCTCCTGGACCGTACCAGGCCGCATGCCCTCAACATGGGGGGGGTGGGTGCTTTAGGGCATGGGGGGCACCCTGCGGCCCCCCCACCCCAAAGCACCTTGTCCCCATGTTGATGAGGACAAGAGCCTCTTCCCGACAACCCTGGCCGTTGGTTGTCGGGGTCTGCGGGCGGGGGGCTTATCGGAATCTGGGAGCCCCCTTTAATAAGGGGGCCCCCAGATCCCGGCCCCCCACCCTATGTGAATGAGTATGGGGTACGTGGTACCCCTACCCATTCACCTAGGGAAAAAAAGCATCAATAAAAACACACAGTACACAGGTTTTTAAAATAATTTATTAGGCAGCTCCGGGATCTTCTTCCGACTTCGGGGGTCCTCTTCTGACTTCGGGGGTCTCTCCGGCGTCCGCATCTTCTGGCGCTCTTTTGCCAGCGGTGGTCCGGACCTCTGGATCGTCTTCTTCCCTCTTCTCTTCCAGAGATGTTGACACGACGCTCTCTCCAGCCAGAATGGTCTCTGTGTGCTCCGCAACTGACTTATATAGGCGGTGGCCCCGCCCCCTTATGCCGTCACAGTCCCTGGGCATGCTGGGACTGTGACGTTTTAGGAGGCGTGGTCACTGGGTGAGGACCACGCCCCCTTATGACGGCACAGTCCCAGCATGCCCCGGGACAGTGACCTCATAGGGGGGCGGGGCCACCGCCTATATAAGTCAGTTGCGGAGCGCACAGAGACCATTCTGGCTGGAGAGAGCGTCGTGTCAACATCACTGGAAGAGAAGAGGGAAGAAGACGATCCAGAGGTCCGGACCACCGCTGGCAAAAGAGCGCCAGAAGATAGCGGTGGAGCCGGCAGAAGATGCGGACGCCGGAGAGACCCCCGAAGTCAGAAGAGGACCCCCGAAGTCGGAAGAAGATCCCGGAGCTGCCTAATAAATTATTTTGAAAACCTGTGTACTGTGTTTTTTATTGATGCTTTTTTTCCCTAGGTGAATGGGTAGGGGTACCATGTACCCCATACTCATTCACATAGGGTGGGGGGCCGGGATCTGGGGGCCCCCTTATTAAAGGGGGCTCCCAGATTCCGATAAGCCCCTCGCCCGCAGACCCCGACAACCAACGGCCAGGGTTGTCGGGAAGAGGCTCTTGTCCTCATCAACATGGGGACAAGGTGCTTTGGGGTGGGGGGGCCCGCAGGGTGCCCCCCATGCCCTAAAGCACCCACCCCCCCCATGTTGAGGGCATGCGGCCTGGTACGGTCCAGGAGGGGGGGGGGGCGCTAGCTCGTCCCCACCCCCATTCCTGACCGGCCGGGCTGCGTGCTCGGATAAGGGTCTGGTATGGATTTTGGGGGGACCCCCACTCCGATTTTTCGGCGTAGGGGGTTCCTCTTACAATTCGTACCAGACCTAAGGGCCTGGTATGTCCCTGGGGGGGAACCCACGCCAGTTTTTTTATTTAAAACTTGGCGTGGAGTTTCCCCTTATGATTCATACCTACTACTGTATGTTTTAATTTGTTAATGCCAAAAACGTGGCAAAGTAGTACTGCTCCCAAATCGCGGTAAAATAGCGGCAAAATCGCGGCAGCAAAATCGCGGTAAAATCGTGCGACTTTGAAGTCGTATAAGTGTGAAAGGGGCCTTAATCTTTCAATTAACAAATTATGGATTGGCACTACATAAAAATTACAACGGCACCTTCCTTGCTTTCACTAATGCAAACTGGTCTATGATGTGCGCAAACTATTTTTTTTTCTGTTTCTACTCTTTCTACACTCAGCACACACTGGTCCGCAGGCACACACTGATACAAAAATCACTGATGATGCCAACACTGGCACTCGGTCATTAAAATACATTGGTGCACACAGTAACTCCTACAAAAACAATGGCACACTTAATTGTTACACTAACATCATAACATCATTCTTTGCAGCTATTACCTTTTGTACCACCACCCCCTCCCTTTAGAATGTAAGCTCTACGAGCAGGGCCCTCCTGTACCTTTTGTATTGAACTGTACTGTAATTGTGTTTTCCCCCTTATACATTGTAAAACGCTGAGTAAACTGTTGGCGCTATATAAATCTCGTATAATAATAATAATAATAATACAGATGTGTATGTTAACTGTGTATGTCTATCTATCTCTAGCTACAGGGGACGGTCAGAGACTGTAGACATGCTACAGGAGACGGTCAGAGACTACAGTTTCTGGCTTACCAACAATCTATATTTCCAAGCACAGTAAGACAATAAATAATGAAAAAGTCTGAAGATCCAAGCCTGACCAGCCTAAATCTGGAAAGGCCATATAAAAAACAAACATTATGCAGAGCACACAGGACTCTGGCACTAAGGGCTCTCCAGAGACAGCTGCAAATCAACAGGAATACTGTCACACTCTTGCAGCACCTTCCAGAAGTCTAATCATCAGTGTGCTCACCCATCCTGTGTGCAGTGTAAATAGATAAAGAGAAGAGGTAAGGGGGAATAATTTCCTAACCAGTGTGAGTGCTGGCTGATCTGCATACAGGACAGGCGAGCTGCTGCTGCTTAGACTTCTGCAGCTGTGACAGTGTAAGAGAGAGACCCATCTCACCTTTGCCATGAGCACTCCTCCATCCTCATTACATGTCACAAACCCTCCTCCTGGTATTAGCTCTGTAATGAGCTCCCACCTTCTCCTGTCCTCACCTTATCTATGATCTCCCTCCCTCCTTCCCCCGGTCAGCCTGTATCACTCACCTGTTCTGTATGATGGTGTCTTTCAGGGCAGCCCAGGCCACAGCGTCCCCCCTCCTCCCGGGCACTGTGCTGAGGCTTGCAGAGAGTGGGTGACAGATACCTCCGAGCTCTGCGCCCTCAGGACTGAGGAAACCAACACCATTAGCAGCATGCAACAGGCGGCAGCCATCTCTCTTCTAAGGGCACTGATTGGCTAGGACACCCCTGCTATCTAGTTAGCTAGTAGATGGCTACTACATCCCTCCCAGCATACTGTGTGGGTTGCACCAGGTGAGAGCAGAGCAGTTCAAGTTTTTTAGGGGGGGGTCAGACACCTCAGCCCAGTTCATCCATGCCCAAAAACGATTTTTCTGGAAACTACCCAGGATGGCCACAGGTCCAAAACCTGGGAATGTCCCAACAAAATTGTAACTGTTGCTGGCAAGTATGTGATAAGTGCCTTGCTGCCCAGCCACTCACGAGCGCCCCCTTCACATGGCGCCCATGGCACTTGCCATATCTGCCATACCCTGGATACGCCACTGCCTCCGGCAAAGATCAGCTCCATACGAGAACTGGTGTGGATGGTCAGGTCAAAAAGAGATCCCTCAATTCGCCTTTGCATGAGGTTGTTAGGAAAGATGGTAGCTTCATTTGAAGCAGTTCCCTATGCACAGTTCCATTCGAGACTGTTGCAAAACAGTATCCTGTCTGCTTGGAATGAAACGACCCAAGCTTTGGACTTGCCAATGTGGCTGTCCCCAAGAGTGTTCCAAAGCCTCAGTTGGTGGTTACTAACCCAGAATCGACTGAAAGTAAAATCCTTCAGACCAATTATCTGAAAAGTAGTAATTACAGATGCCAGCCTTTCAGGCTGGGGAGCAGTACTAGAGACGATGACTGTCCAGGGACAGTGGTCAAGAACCTAAAGAACCTTACCCATCAACATCCTAGAGATTTGGGCAGTGTGTCTGGCTCCGAAAACCTGGACTTCCAGGTTAAAGAATTGTCCTGTTAGGATCCAATTCAACAATGCCACGGCTGTGGCTTATATCGATCACCAAGGGGGCACCAAGAGTCTCTCAGCTCAGAGAGAAGTGAACCATATTCTAACTTGGGCAGAAAGGAATGTTCCGTGCCTATCGGCAGTCTTTATTCCAGGAGTAGAGAATTGGCAGGCAGACTACTTAAGTCACCAGCAGTTATTCCCGGGGGAATGGTCTCTTCACCCCAACGTTTTTTGGACTGTTTGCCAAAGATGGGGGACTCCGGACGTAGATCTTCTAGCGTCCAGATTCAACATGAAATTAGTCAACTTTGTGACGGAAGAAAACCCACACTAGGGCAGCTATTGGCTACTGGCTATCAACTTCCTTATTTTAGTCCGGTTGTACGTCATCACGTACAAATCCGTCGGACTTTGGTGTGATCGTGTGTAGGCAAGTCCGTTCGTTCAAAAGTCTGACTAAAGTCCGTCGGACTTTTGTTGCCGAAAAGTCCGCTCGAGTGCACGCGGCCTTATTGGAAGGACTCCTTTTCCCAACAGCAATTTTAAGATCTCTCCACAGGTGTTCAATGGGATTTAGATCTGGACTGATTGCTGGCCACATTAGAACTCTCCAGCGCTTTGTTGCCATCCATTTCTGGGTGCTTTTTGATGTATGTGCTGGAAGACCCAAGATCCCAGACACAAACCCAGCTTTCTGACACTGGGCTCTACAGTGCGACCCAAAATCCTTTGGTAATCCTCAGATTTCGTGATGCCTTGCACACATTCAAGGCACCCAGTGCCAGAGGCAGCAAAACAACCCCAAAACATCATTGAACCTCCACCATATTTCACTGTAGGTACTGTGTTCCTTTCTTTGTAGGCCTCATTCTGTTTTCGGTAAACAGTAGAATGATGTGCTTTACCAAAAAGCTCTATCTTGGTCTCATCTGTCCACAAGACATTTTCCCAGAAGGATTTTGGCTTACTCAAGTACATTTTGGCAAACTGTAGTCTTGCATTTTTATGTCTGTGTCTCCTGCCATATCGTATCGTTTCGTTTCATTTAAATGTCGACGGATAGTTCGAGCTGACACTGATGCTCCCTGAGCCTGCAGGACAGCTTGAATTTCTTTGGTACTTGTTCGGAGCTGTTTATCCACCATCCGGACTATCCTGCGTTGCAACCTTTTTTTTCTCTACCGTCCACGCCCAGAGAGATTGGCTACAGTGCCATGGGTTGCAAAGTTCTTGATAATGTTGCGCACTGTGGACAAAGGCAAATCTAGATCTCTGGAGATGGACTTGTAACCTTGAGATTGTTGCTTTTCCACAATTTTGGTTCTCAAATCCTCAGACAGTTCTCTTTCTGTTGTCCATGCTTAGTGTGGCACACACACACAATGCAAAGACTAAGTGAACTTCTCTCCTTTTTTATCTGCTTTCAGGTGTGAATTTTTTTTTTATTGCCCACACCTGTTACTTGCCCCAGGTGAGTTTAAAGGAGCATCACATGCTTGAAATAATCTTATTTATCCACAATTTTGAAAGGGTGCCAACAATTTTGGCCATGACTGTATATCATAGGCAGAATTCTTGCCTTTCTACAATTAGGCGTAGAGAGTTGGCCTTGAGTACTATTAACCGCTTCAGCCCGGAAGAATTTACCCCCTTCCTGACCAGAGCACTTTTTGCGATTCGGCACTGCGTCGCTTTAACTGACAATTGCAAGGTCGTGCGACGTGGCTCCCAAACAAAAATGCCGACTTTTTTTTTCCCCACAAATAGAGCTTTCTTTTGGTGGTATTTGATCACCTCTGTGGTTTTTATTTTTTGCGCTATAAACAAAAAGATAGCGACAATTTTGAAAAAAAACGTATCCCCCCCCCTCACCTTCCAGGATAGCTACTTGAGAGATGATTGGCTCCACCCTCTACAGGAAACACAAATCGGATACAATTTTTAAAAGGCCCCTCCCTTTCCTCTGACCCTCAGTTGTGTTGTGTTTCCAGATCCTCCAGGAGCACCGACACGTTTTTTGTTTTCTTAAGGTCTGGTAATTCTCTGGTTTCATCCAGGACTAGTTGTGGCCAAGTCCTAGATGATAGTCTGTACCAGAAGGGTTCCCTATTTCTAAGGGTTACTTGCCTATGTGAATGGTGGCAACTGCCTTCCTTTTTTTCCCCAGCGCTGCTGTGTGCAACTGTGTCCTCCTAAATGTTTCATTTCAGTGTACCAAGATGGCGCCGGAACCGGAAGTCACATGACGCACTTCCGGACACCGAGTTTTTAAAGGAGCATGGCGTGGAGACACTGAGGACATGCTGCAGGGGTATAGTGTGCTAAAAAACGCCATTCTAGTGCAGTTTTTCAGTACAGCAGCAGTCTTCTCTACAGCCTTTCTCCGCTTGCTTCATGGGGCTTGTGGACAGGTCTGAGGATGGAGCATCCGCTCGTATTGAACCAGCGGCAGCATCCGGGTCCCATACTGCCCCAAGGTAAGTCCTTGTCTGTGAATAGTCTACAGCAAGGGACTTTTTTGTGTGGAACCTTTTTATTTATGGTCCTTGTTTCTGCTTTTTTCTAGACCAAACTGGTGAAGAAGAAATGTGGGAACTGTAGGGCCAGGCTTTCTAATGGTTATAAAAAGCTATTTTTTGAGGATTGTATTCCACCCAGAGCTAGTTCTGAGTCTTCCACTTTTAAGGAGTTAATGATTTCTATGAAGGAGGTAGTGGACTCCTTTCGGTCACTTAATGACAGGATTACTAGTCTAGGCTCTTCCTCAGCGAGACCCATAGCCCAAGACCCTTCTAACTCTGCCAGGTCCCTTCCCTTGTTAGTATCTGAGACTATTAGTTCACGTGATGCCTCTGATCTGGAAGAAGGTGAGAATCCAGTTTCTTCATCTGATAAAAAGTCTGCATCAGAGGAGGATGCAGGTAGCTCATCTAAGTACCTTTTTCCAGTCGAGGATATTGATGAACTACTAAAAACAATATATACCTCAGAGCAGATTGAGATGCCACAACTAGCCCAATCTGTACAGGATAAAATGTATAGGGGCCTACAGGGACGGAAAGCAAACCTTTTCCGGTACACTAGTCTCTTAGGGACATGATTCTGTCTGAATGGAAAGAACCTGAAAAAAGGTTGTTCCAATCCAGGGGACACAAAAGAAGATTTCCTTTTCAGTCTGAATTTAAGGAGGTTTTCTTTAGGTGTCCTAGATTAGATGCCCCTATGTCGCAGGTGTCCAAAAGATCAGATCTTTCTTTTGAAGATTCTGGAGTCCTTAAAGATCACATGGATAGAAAGGCTGACTCATTGCTACATAAGGCCTGGGATGCTTCAGCTTTTTCCTTAGGCCCGGCAGTAGCATCCACCTGTGTGGCTAGAAATTTAGACGTATGGGTTCAGCGTCTGGATGATCTTCTTGCATCTGACACCCCCAAAGAAGAGATTAGAGAATCCCTCCCACTCATTGCCAAGTCATTCGCCTTCTTAGCTGATGCAGCAGCAGATTCAGTGAAATCCGCAGCCAGAGCTTCTGCTCTCATTAATTCAGCTAGGCGAGCTATCTGGCTTAAATCTTGGGAAGGTGACCTTACTTCCAAGAATAAGCTCTGTGGCATTCCCTTCGAAGTCAAACTCTTGTTCGGTTCTGCCTTAGAGGTCTTAGCCCGTTCCTCTGAGAACAGTAAACGATTCCACTTTTCCCAAAGGAATAAGCCCCAGAATAAGAAGCCCTTTCGTGACTTCCAAAACAAGGCTAATTTTAAAACCAACAGACTAAAAAGAAATGGTCCTTTAACAAAGACAAGCAAAAAGGGGGGACTCCCTTTGCTCCTTCAGCCTCTTCCAAAAATACCCAGTGACGCCAGGTTTGGGGTAGGGGGAAGATTGTGCCATTTCGTCAAGGAATGGGCAGAAATTTCCACCAATTCCTTTATCCTTTAAACTTTGGTAAAGGGTTACAGGCTGGAATTCAAAAATCTTCCTCCCCAGTTTTTTCTTACCCACCTGCCAAGAGACCAGGAGAAACGGCAAGCCATGTTAAATTTGATTTTCTGTGTGGGAAACAGGGAGTTATTTCTCCTGTCCCAGAAATTCAGAATTTCTGGGGATTTTATTCTCACGTTTTTTTGGTCAAGAAAGCTTCCGGCGGCTTTCATATGGTCATAAATTTAAGCGTCCTGAACAAATACATAGTTTACAGATGTTTCCGAATGGAGAGCATTTATTCGGTAAGGAATCTGTTGTTGCTAGAGATCTTCATGGTGACCCTGGACCTTCAGGACGCTTATCTTCATGTACCAATCTGCCAGAGCCACTGAAGGTTCCTCAGGTTTGCAGTTCTCCTGGGAAACGAGCTATCTCACTGGCAGTTCAATGCCCTTCCTTTTGGTCTCTCAGCAGCACCGAGGATTTTACCGAAGTCATGGCCTTTTTTCGGATCCAAAGCGTATCGATCGTCCCATATCAATTTTTTTTTTTTTTTTTTTTTTTCCACATCAGTAAACAGTGTTTGGAGGGCTAAATCAGTTTAATGTTCATTAACTGTCGCCTTCTCGTATTCACATCATAGTGGATTATACTTTTTCTCATTGCTTTTTATATCGCCATAATGACCAACGGATTCCATTACGCCTCTTTACCAACAAGTCCTCTGTCCCTTCCATCTCGTAAGCCCCACTAACTAGGACTCGATAACCAAAGGGACCCATCCTTTTCCAACTCAGTTTAGAGAAAGAGGGGACCCGTAAGAAGGAAGAAAGGACAAAAACACCAACAAAAAATACAAGGAGAGGTTTGTAAAAATGAACTTGTGGGCTCCCCGTGCCCATCTTCTACTGACCCAGCCTGTATTGTGTACCAAATTACCTATGCCCTAATACCCCGATTCCCCCCCCCCCCCCCCCCACCTACTCCCTATATGTTTATCCTATACCCTACTAAGCTATATATTTATTTAACTAAAAATGTTCATATCCAGAAACACTTTATTATAGCATCCTTTGCCTGCAAGGATACCAGTTGCCTATATACCTATATTAAGCCCATCCCTCAGTCTATTCCGTGTCTATGCAGATCCCACTATTAATGACTCTTCACTTTCTCTATCCACATCTTCCACATGCTTTTAAATTCCTGAAGATTGCCCCTTTTTATGTACTCCATTCTTTCCCTACCCAAGGTTTCATTCATTGTAGAGATCCAGTCTTTCACGGTGGGGGGCTCCTTTACCTGCCATCTAAGTGCTATCAACTTTCTAGCCTGAAACAGGGCCCGCGTGACAGCTAAGGTAGTACTCAACCTTTCTCCCATCACTCTTCTATGCCCCAGAATACAAACCAAGGCCTCGTTTGACACTGTCGTACCGAAAATATTTCCCAAGTTCCCAGTCACCTCCTCCCAGTATCTAAACAGCTTGGGACACCTCCACACCATGTGAATGAGATCTCCCGTCCTTCGACACCTGGGGCAGTTGTCATTGGGCCTTCTCCCAAATTTAAAAAGTCTTTTAGGAGTATAATAGGCTCTGTTTAACAGCATTAAGTGTGAGAGTCTCTGTGAAGGGGTCACAGAAACCTGCGCTCCCAACTCCAAAATTCTCGCCCATTGTTCCTGGGTCATTCCTCCCACCTCCTCTTCCCATTTAGCCTTTACCCGAAGGAGTATTTCCCTGCTATTAACCGATTTGCTTAATTGGTCATAAATTCTTGAAATTACCCCTCTAGTGGGGGTTATTTGAATTATGCACTGAAATAGAGGCATCTCTTCCCATCTCGGGGTCTGGGCTTTAAATTGTGCTTTAAGGGCATGTTCCAACCGGACATATAGGAAGAAAGACCCCCGGGGAAGCTTAAACTCCCCAACCAGTTCTGAAAATTTCTTTAACCCAGAGTCGTTATATAATTGACTTAGCTTATTGAGGCCAAGCTTCTCCCACTCTCTAAATATGCCTATCTTAAGAACTTCCTGCAAATTATGGTTGTTCCAAATAGGAGAGTAGGCTGTTAAGGCTCCATACCCCATCTTTTTCTTAACTGTTTTCCAAAGTTTGATTATCAATTTAATTGTTGGAAATTTATCATGGAACGCGTCCGCCTCTAGGGCTTCAATAATTGTATTATGTGTGGAGCTCAACAATAGTAACTTGCCATTAGGGGTGCCTCCTTTCGGTATCCCACAGCCCAATAATTGCTGCAACTGAGTTGAGTAAAAATAACTCTCGGGATGTGGGAGGGCAAAGCCCCCCTCCTGGGTAGGGAGCTGGAGCACTCCAAGACGGATCCTGGCTTGTTTCCCCTTCCAAATCAATTCCCTAAAGAGACTGTCAATTTTTTTAAACCACTTCTTACTTATCCAGACAGGGGAATTATGCAAGACGTATAGCAGTTGTGGCATCCATATCATTTTTATTAAGCTACATCTTCCTGCAACTGATAGAGGCAGGCGTCTCCAAATTCCTATTTTTTGTTTAAATTTTGTTAATAGAGGGACAAGGTTTTTACTGATATATACAACAGGGTCCTTCGTCAGGACAATCCCTAGGTACTTCAGAGCTTCCACTGTTACCACCTGAGGCATACCAGGTGCTATTGTCTCATTTAAGGGGTCTATCGGTAGAAACTCTGATTTCTCCCAGTTTATCTCTAAGCCAGAAAAACTGCCGAAGTCCTCCACTATCCTCATTGCTCCCGGTAGCGATTTCCTCGAGTCTCCCAAAAATAACAGAATGTCATCCGCATACAATGCGATTCTTTCGATCGTCCCATATCTAGACGATTTTTTGATCTTTGCTCAAGACAAGGAGTCTCTTGTTCAAGACCTACAGTTGGTTTTGCAGACTTTTCAAAAAATTAGGGTGGAAGGTCAACCAGCAAAAATCTTGCCTGGTACCCTCACAGAGCATACTTTTCCTGGGTTATCTAATAGACTCTGTTGCCCTAAAAAATTTTTCTTCCCACAGGCACAGGGAGCCTGGTTGCCAGAGGAAGCAGGCCGCTCCTCAAATTTCAGAGAACTTCTGGCTGTGAGGAAAGCACTTATATCTCTGGAAGAGAGGGTCTATTCAAAAGACCTATTGATCTTTTCAGACAATGCCACAACAGTGGCCTACCTGAACAAGCAAGGGGGCATTCACTCAGAATCGCTTCTGTCTTTAACACGACAGATTCTGTCCTGGGTGGAGATCTATGTCACTTCAGTAAGGGCAGTCCACATCAAGGGGTCAGAAAATGTGCTGGCGGAATATTTGAGCAGGGTGAGCATCAGTTCCAGCGGTTGGGAACTACATCAAGGCACGTTCCAGGAGGTGGTGCTAAGATGGGGTCTCCCCACAGTGGATCTTTTTGCCTCCAGTCTCAACAAGAAACTGCTGGCTGTCTTCTCTCTGGAGAGAGAAACACAGTCCTTGGGGACGGATGCTCTGTCCTTCCCATGGGACTTCACTCTGGCCTATGCCTTCCCTCCTTTTCCCCTCTTGCCCCTAGTGGTTCGGAAAATTATTCAGGACAGGGCAGAAGTTGAGAAGTTGTTCTGATTGCCCCCTGGTGGCCCAGGAGGAGTTGGTTCTCCTCTCTGAAGGCCCTATCTGTGTATCCTCCTTGGCCCCTACCAGTTCGGAAGGATCTGCTCCATCAGGGACCGGTGTTACATCCAAACCCTCAGACCTTCCATTTGATGGCCTGGAGGCTGAGCGGCGCATCCCACAGTTAAAGGGGTGTTCAGAGAGGGTTATTTCAACTATCCTGGACAGCCGTAAGTTGGTCACAAGAATCCTATGGGAAAGTTTGGAAAACTTTTATTTCCTGGCAAAGGAAAACTGGTTTAGATTCTTTTTCCACTCCCTGTATATTGGATTTTTTGCAGGGGGGAGTGGAAAATGGGCTCTGTCAGCACCCTTAGGGTTCAGATTGCTACCCTATCTTTATTTACAGAGAGAAGACTAGCGGAAGATCCCTTAGTCAGGAGGTTCCTTTTAGCCATATCTAGACATACTCCCAGGGTCATCAAACATGTTCCTCCCTGGGATCTGTCGTTAGTATTAAATGCACTAACAAGGGCTCCTTTCGAGCCTTTGCATGAGGCTTCCCTGAAAATTTATTTCTTTGAAGTTGTCCTTCCTTTTGGCTATTACGTCAGGATTTCTGATCTAGAGTCTTTCCTGTAAAGACCCCTTCCTGAGGATTCTTGAGGATAGGGTGGTGATTAGACCTGATCCTCTCTATTTACCCAAAGTTTCTTTCATAGGTCCCAGGAGATAGTCCTTCCTAGTTTCTGCACCTCTCCCAAAAATGCGGAAGAGGAAAGGTTTGGTCTTTTAGATGTAAAGAGGTGTCTTTTGCTTTATCTAGAAATAGGAGTTCCTCCCAACTGTTGGTTTTGTTCAGTGGCCCCAAGAAAGGGTCCAAAGCATCTAAAAGTTTGATTGCTATGTGGGTTAGGGGCGATATCTGTGAGGCATATAAAGCGACAGGTCGCACCCCTCCTTCTGGAATTAGGGCCCATTCAACGAGCTCCATGGCCACATCATGGGCAGAAAGAGCGGGGGCTTCATGGGAAGAAATCTCTAAAGCTGCCGTCTGGTCCTCCCCTCATGCATTTGTCAAGCATTATAGAGTTCAGATGCTTTCCAGCCAGGACCTTTCCTTTGGTAGGAAAGTGATTCAGGCTGTCGTCCCTCCCTAAGGTATAATATCTTGCTTATCCTCTCAAGTAGCTGTCCTGGAAGGTGAGGGGGGAAAACCCCCGTTAGACTTACCGGTAACTGTATTTCCAGGAACCTTCCAGGGCAGTGTCTATATTCCCACCCTATTCTATTTTTTCACTGGTCGACAATGTTTACCTGGTGGTGGTGTGTTTTTATGGTTTCTGTTTTTTCCTCTGCCGAGTGCACCTTTGGTGGAGGTTACTTGATCTTCTAAACAACTGAGGGTCAGAGGAAAGAGAGGGGCCTTTTAAATTGTATCTGATTTGTGTTTTCTGTAGAGGGTGGAGCCAATCATCTCTCAAGTAGCTGTCCTGGAAGGTTCCTGGAAATACCGTTACGTTTAACTGGGTTTTTTTTACTGTTTGCTATAATAAATATCCCCAAAAAATAATTAAAGCATTTTTTTCCTCAGTTTAGGCTGATACGTATTCTTCTACATACTTTTGGTAAAAAAAAATTCGCAGTAAGCGATTGATTGGTTTGCCCAAAAGTTATAGCGTTTACAAAATAGGGGTAGTTTTATGGCATTTTTATTAATTTTTTTTTTTTTTTTTTTTTTTTTTACTAGTAATGGCGGCGATCAGCGATTTTTATTGTGACTGCGACATTATGGCGGACACATCGGATATTTTTGACACATTTTTGGGACCATTGTCATTTTATACAGCAATCGGTGCTATAAAAATGCACTGATTCCTGTGTAAATTACACTGGCAGTGAAGGGGTTAACCACTAGGGGGCGGGAGGGGTTAAGTCAGTACTAGGTATATGTTCTAACTGTAGGGGGGATGGGCTAGCTGTGGCACGTCACTGATCTCTGCTCCCAATGACAGGGAGCAGAGATAAGTGACACTGTCACTAGGCAGAACGGGGAGATGCTTGTTTACATCAGCACCTCCCCGTTCGACCTCTCCGTGAGGCGATCGTGGGTATCCCCGCAGCGATCGAGTCTGCGGGACCCGCGACCGGACTCACGGAGCTCCCAGCCGGCGCGAACACGCAATGACACGGCAGGGAATTAAAATGGGACGTACAGGTACGCCCATTTGCCCAGCCATGCCATTCTGCCGACGTACATCGGCGTGCGCCGGTCGGAAAGTGGTTAAGGGCCAAGTCTCAGCCTTATCAATTTTATTTCAAAGACCACTTGCTACGCATTCTTTAGTCCGGGGTTTTATGCAAGGGGTGATGCGGATTAATCCGCCAGTTAAATCACCTTTAAGGCCTTGGGACCTGAATTTAGTTTTGTCAGTGTTACAAAAACAGCCATTTTAACCTATACAGCATATTCCCTTTAGTCCTTCTGACAAGGAAGCTGGTATTTTTGGTTGCTATATCCTCAGCAAGGGGGGTTTTGGAATTGGCTGCTCTTTCTTGTAAAGAAGCATATTTGATTATTCATGAGGACAGAGAGGTGTTACGCCCTCATCCAGGCTTTTTGCCAAAAGTGGTTTCAGGTTTTCACCTGAACCAAGATATTGTCTTGCTATCGTTTTTTCCAAAACAATGTTCCAGGGAAGTAAAGTCACTACATTGTCTTGATGTGGTGAGAGCAGTGAAAATCTATTTAAAGGCGAAATTCCCTTTGTATCGACACATGTAGGGGAAGGGGACAGGACGGCACGCTTAGCAGATCAGCTGTTAGGAACGATCAGAATACCATCCCGTTACCGTCTGGGTTTTAACCATTCATTTTTTGCTTGATGTAGAATGGCACACTGAAGCGCCTGGATATTGTGAGTACACTGTGTGGGACCTGTTTATTTTTGGTTCAATAAATTGCATAAATATACTACACTGAGATCCTTTTTTCATTGATTTACTGAGGCACATTGGCGATTGATCCAGGATCCCGGACGCACTGTTGAACCCCGTAGTGGTTCCAAAGCGTGTATTGACCAAGCTTAACAGCAAGGTCACACACCTTAAGGTGAGCCTTCATTACATGGGTCGGAGTACCTGAGTGAGAACACAGCGTCTGATTATCGCATCACTTTCACAGCATACTGAATCGCATGGAGTGTGGAGCACCTGTAAATTGGATCAAGTTGAACTTTGCACAGTGCACTTAAGAACTTTTATAATTCTAGTATTTGGATCTATTTAAATTTCCACTCACTTATTTGCTTTAAAAAAAAATGATCACTATATGAATGCACATTGTCCCTTTATTATTTGGCTATTAAGTATGTGTCATTTTTATATATTTTTCATTATATGTTTTATACATTATTACCACAGTGTAGAGGATATATTTTTACCAGTTCAGAGGTTTTAATGCGATTTTAGTCTTATTTATTCTGCCAGAGGGTCCTAAAAGGACAAGTAGCGTCGAAATCCACTCTCGCTGAGTGACTTCGGCAAGTTATAATTCAAACTTATAATTTTAAGGGGTAAGATTCCCCCTTTTCAAGTTAAGGCGCACTCTACCAGGGCGGTTAGTGCTTCTTGGGCAGTGCGTCACCAGGCCTCCATGGCTCAGATCTGTAAGGCGCAACTTGGTCTTCAGTGCATACATTCACAAAAATTTTTATCGGGTGGATGTAAGGAGGTATGAGGATATCGCCTTTGGGCGCAGTGTGCTGCAGGCAGCAGTATAAGTCCTCAGGTCTGGGGTGCCCTATAGGTTGTCTCTCCCTCCCCTCAAATAGCATTGCTATGGGACGTCCCATTAGGTTATTACTTAGGCTCTGTGTCCCATGATGTACAATAAAGAAAATAGGACTTTTATAACAGCTTACCTGTAAAATCCTTTTCTTGGAGTACATCATGGAACACAGAGGTCTCTCCCCTCTTTATGGGGTTTAAGTATATTGCTTTGCTACAAAAAACCTGAGGTACTCCTGGAAGGAGGAGGGGTTATTTAGTGGAGTGAACTTTATTGGGGTATACCAGTGTCAACACCTGAAGGTGGCCCATAACCCATTAAGTTATCACTTAGGTTCTGTGTCCCATGATGTACTCAAGAAAAGGATTTTACAGGTAAGCTGTTATAAAAATCCTATTTTTTACTCCTCCTTTGTTGCATGTGTGAAAGAGGCGTAACTGTGATCCTAATTTGTTTTATCCAAGTGCTATAGAACAGTCCTATCCCTCCTCACTCTCTGCTTTACCAGTACTGACACATAAAGAATGATTCTACCTTTGGACAGGCAGTGAATGGGCTGTTTGCAGTCTGACCCCAGCTATACAGTGAATCAAAAAAAAGTTATGAGTATTGCAAAGGCTGCTCTTCATCTGCATGTGTCTGTTTTTTTTTTTTTTACTTAGAATTCCAAGTACCTAACTATACACAGAATGTAAGTTTGTACTTGGGTAGTAGCTAAATGGGGGCACAAGAATTGTTCCCCTACAGGGGCACTTTGGTGCTTTTATCTGCCCCTGATTAGATGTAATAATAAACCTCGGGTTTGGTTTTTCAAGTTTTGGATGGAAAATTCCAGAAACGTGGGTGCTCTGATAGAAAATAATGCCAGCTTAGATGACTGCCCATTCTGGCCTGCCCTGTCCCACCACCTGTATCTCAATGAGGCCATAACAGCATTGAGCTAAAAATGAGGTATAGGAGGCAGGAGAGGATAAGCCAGAGTCAGCGACCACTGTGGGTGAGATTTATGCTGGTTTCACATGGGCGATCTGATCAGGTCTACCTGTAAGTTTTTCAGGTGGACTTGATCGGATCATTCATTGTTCTCTATGGAGCAGCAGATGTTAGTGGACATTAGGGTTGCCACCTCATCCCTTTTAAACCTGAACACATTAATTACACAGGTTTTATGGCTCACCCAGTGCCTTATGTGCATTAAATTAGCCTCAGAACCTGTGTAATTCATATGTGTTCGGGTTTAAAGGGATGAGGTGGCAAACCCAGCAGACATGTGTGCGCTGACACCTGCCGGCATCCCATCCGATCCTGTCTGCCAAAAACAGACAGATTGGGGATCCAGTCCCTATCCATCTGGCAGATCAGATGACAGTCGGATGGAAACAGACAGGCGATCCATTTCCATTTTATCCCCCCATAAAGAACCGTGGGCTGTGTCCACTCTGCATAGCGGAGAGGACACAGACCTGTCATCTGCTAAATCCGCGGAGAGATTCCCTGCTGAGCAGGCGAATGCGCTTTATGGAGCCAACCCCGTGTAAACAGGGCCTTGCTAAAACTGGTACACACAAAATCTGGGGCAGCTGTGCATAGTATCCAGTCAGCTTCTAACTTCAGCTTGTTCAATAAAGCTTTGACAATAAAATCTAGAAGCTGATTGCTATGCAAAGCTGCACTAGCTGTAGTAAATCTCCCCCTGTGTGCTTTCTAATGCCCCATACACACCATTAGATTTTCTGCAGATTTTTGTCTTTAGATTTATTAAATCCATGTAGTGCAAGGGCCTGCCTGATTGCATACAAGTTGAAACGCTAAGGCTACTATTACAGGGCAGTAATAAGTCCTGCAAGCAACATCTTAGGAGCGGTGTATACACAAATCAATTGGCAGCGCCGCCAAAGTGCTTTGGCAGCAGCGCCTTGCGGGCGCTATTAACCCCTTCATCGGTCGCTAGAGGGGCTTTAAAGTGCCGCTAAAAATAGCGGCGCTTTACCACCGATGTGACTACCCCCCAACCGTGTGAAAGTGCCCTTAAGGTTTGACCTCATGTTATATGGTTTGGGTAAATCTGAAGACAAAAATCTAATAAAAAGGGCGTGTGCCAGGATCTTGTCTTGCATACTAACTGTACACAATTGTGCCACAAACAAACGTAGTGACCTACTACGAGGAATTTCAGCTCTGGAGCGCCACCCTTTGGTCCCCTTCTGCTAATTTCGAGCATTGGTAATTGGTGAGCATTGACTCTGAGTGTGTGTGTGTTTGTACTTTCGACTTTTGTGTGACGGATTTGTGTACTGACCATACGAAAATCTGACGTCAAACCGTTGTCCGCCAAAAATTTATTAGCCTATCATCCAACATTTGTTGGTCGAAAGTTGAACAACAATTGTCAAAAGGAGATGACATTGCCCCCCCCAGATGCCTGTCATCTACCCTCTGAACTGCAGTTCATCACAGATTGCTGCCAGCGTAAAGGAGGTCTAAAGCTGGCCATAGGTGGAGCGATTTCCTTTTCTGCAACCACGGTTTACAGGAAAGAAATTTGCTCGATTCCACCATCAACACAGGCTCTGGTAATAATCCACCCAAGTTGATCGATCAATCCAATTTTGGTATATTCTACCTGCCCATACATGGTTCGAATCTCGGCCAGTCCTCGCTGAACCGGCCAAGTTTCAAACCGTCTGTGGCCAGCTTGAGACCATTTTTACCTTCTGTCAGGAAGTGTCTGAACAAAGTCCTTCATGGCTGGAACACCAGGTATTATTTTAACTAAAGCTACAGATTTCAAGAGATTGCTAATAAACAACTTTGGAAATTGCACACCGTAAAGCATCGTACACACGATGCGATTGTTGGCAGGGGATTGTCTGTTGACAGACTGTTGTCCTAAAATCTGACTGTTAGTACGCTCCTTTTTGACAATTGTTGTCCAGCTTTCGGCCAACAAATGTTGGATGACAGGCTAGTAAATTTTCGGCGGACAACGGTCTGTTGTCAGATTTTCGTATGGTCAGTACACAAATCCGTCTCACAAAAGTACAAACACGCATGCTCGGAATCGATGCTCACCAAACATGAAATTAGCAGAAGGGTCCCAAAAGGTGGCGCTCAAGAGCTGAAATTCCTCGTAGTACGTCACTACGTTCTTGTTTGTTGCAAGACAAGATCCTGGCACAAGCCCTTAAGACAAAAATCAGACTCTCGGTTGGCCAACAAATCTACCGCATGTACGAGGTACTGTACTGTACTGTAGGGCCAGACCATAGAAACGCAGTCCGAATGCGTTTCAGATCCTTTTCTGCATGCGTCTTTCAGACGCGTTCCAGTACAGTCCGGTGCAGGAAAAATGCAGCATGTTCTACTTTATTTTTAATTTATTTTTTTTTATTTTTTTTTTACCTGGAACTGCAAGCACTGGTGTGAACTATGGCATTAAAAATCATATAGCCTACTTTCCACGCGTTTTATGATGCAGACAAAAAAGGCACTGGACTGCATGTGGTGTGAACTAGAGTTTCTCCTGCATCCTGGAACTCCCCATGTGACGTCACATGGGGAGTAAACCTACTGCATGAGGAAAGGAGAGCTGGAGCAGGACTGACAGGCACGCATATACCCAGAACGGGTAGATATAGATCACTAAAACCATGCAATATGCTGAGTATGTGTGGAGGTCCAGTAATATCAGCATGCGCGATATTATGGCGAGAAACAGGAAAGAGCAGAAATGATATTCTACACAGACTCAAGATGACAGTACTAAAGATGGCGCCGCCTTATCCTGGAAGACCACCTTTTTAAAAGTTTGAAAATAAAGTAAGTAATAGGCTATTCTGACTTGATTAGACCATGTAATGCTTGCTAAAAGGTAATTACATTGAAATGGATGAAAAAACCATAAGGACTGCAGAGTTTACTTCCTATTTAAGGGCTTGTGAACAGTATGTACTATGACCTGCAATGTTCCACACTGGACAAATGCAGGTCCTCACTAGGTCACATAGAAAACAGCCCCTTCCCTCCTGCCCTCACACTCTACTTCAGGTTCCTCTGATGTAAGTGTGCTAATTTCCTTGTACATTAATCTTTCTAAACTTTGATCCTTCACCCTTGGTTTACTAAAATGCTGCCTTATGTGGTGCAGGCTAGTGGAAACCTAGCTTAAAATAACCTGTGAGTGTCAGCCAGTGTATTTTGTGGTTCTAGTCCCACCCTGTGTTTGGATTGACTGACTGCGGCCTTGACCCTAATGAGGGGACGTACTAAACTGCATATTGGGATGATGGGATGATTGGATTATTGGCTGCAATACTGAGAACTCTCACTAGATGTCAGTGTACCATATACACATATATATGGTAATGACTCTGTTGTTTCTCAAAATATGTTATTCTTTACTGCAGTGCTTGATACAATGTTGCAAGAAGCAGTTGCTAATGGTTAACTCTTCACTTGCTGATATATATGCAGCTGTACAACAGTTGCTGATATATATGCAGCTGTACAACAGGATACAGAAGTAATATAAAAATTACATTTGACCTGTTTTTGATAGGAATATGGGTAGAATTATTATTGCTCATGGGGATTATTGGAAATATATCATGTTAACACCCGACAATAAACATATTTATTTAACAATAATAATATGCATATACTTTTTCTACATAGGGATTATGGGTGTAATATTGTAGTTAGACATACATAGGAATATATTAAACCTATTTCTAAAATAAATATGTATATAATTATTTTTCTACATGGGGTTTATTGGTGGAATATTGTTTATAAATATACATAGCAGCATATTAAACCCATTTCTGATGAGAATATGCATATAATTATTTTTCTACATGGTGATTATTGGTGGAATATTGTTTATAAATATACATAGCAACATATTAAACCCAGTTCTGATGAGAAAATGCATATAATTATTTTTCTACATGGGGATTATTGGTGGAATATTGTTTAAATATATACATAGCAACATATTAAACCCATTTCTAATGAGAATATGCATATAATTATATTTCTACATGTGGATTATTGGTGGAATATTGTTTAAAAATATACATAGCAACATATTAAACCCATTTCTAATGAGAATATGCATATAATTATATTTCTACATGGGGATTATTAGTGGAATGTTGTATATAAATATACATAGCAACATATTAAACCCATTTCTGATGAGAATATGCATATATTTTTTGTACATGGGGATTATTGGTGGAATATTGTTTATAAATATACATAGCAACATATTAAACCCATTTATGATATGAATATGCATGTAATTATTTTTCTACATGGGGATTATTGGTGGAATATTGTTTATAAATATACATAGCAACATATTAAACCCATTTCTGATGAGAAAATGCATATAATTATTTTTCTACATGTGGATTATTGGTGGAATATTGTTTAAAAATATAAATAGCAACATATTAAACCCATTTCTAATGAGAATATGCATATAATTATATTTCTACATGTGGATTATTGGTGGAATATTGTTTATAAATATACATAGCAACATATTAAACCCATTTGTGATAGGAATATGCATGTAATTATTTTTCTACATGGGGATTATTGGTGGAATATTGTTTAAAAATATACATAGCAACATATTAAACCCATTTCCAATGAGAATATGCATATAATTATTTTTCTACATGGGGATTATTGGTGGAATATTGTTTATAAATATACATAGCAACATATTAAACCCATTTCTGATGAGAAAATGCATATAATTATAATTATACATGGTGATTATTTGTGGAATATTGTTTATAAATATACATAGCAACATATTAAACCCATTTCTGATGAGAAAATGCATATAATTATATTTCTACATGGAGATTATTGGTGGAATATTGTTTATAAATATACATAGCAACATATTTAACCCATTTCCGATGAGAACATGCATATAATTATTTTTCTACATGGGGATTATTGGTGGAATATTGTTCATAAATTTACATAGCAACATATTAAACCCATTTCTGATTGGAATATGCATATAATTGTTTTCTACATGGGGATTATTGGAGGTATATTGTTTATAAATATACATAGCAACATATTAAACCTATTTCTGATATGAAAATGCATATCATTATTTTTCTACATGGGGATTATTGGTGGAATATTCTTTATAAATATACATAGCAAGATATTAAACCCCTTTCTGTTGAGAATATGCATATGATTATATTTCTACATGGGGATTATTGGTGGAATATTGTTCATAAATATACATAGCAACATAGTAAACCCATTTCTGATAAGAATATGCATATAATTATATTTCTACATGGGGATTATTGGTGGAATATTGTTTATAAATATACATATGCATATTCATATGCATATTCTCATCAGAAATGGGTTTAATATGTTGCTATGTATATTTTTAAAAAAATATTCCACCAATAATCCCCATGTAGAAAAATAATTACATGCATATTCATATCATAAATGGGTTTATATGTTGCTATGTATATTTATAAACAATATTCCACCAATAATCCCCATGTAGAAAAATAATTACATGCATCTTCATATCACAAATGGGTTTAATATGTTGCTATATATATTTATAAGCAATATTCCACCAATAATCCCCATGTAGAATTATAATTATATGCATATTCTCATCAGAAATGGGTTTAATATGTTGCTATGTATATTTATAAACAATATTCCACCAATAATCCCCATGTAGAAAAATAATTATATGCATATTCTCATTGGAAATGGGTTTAATACGTTGCTATGTATATTTTTAAACAATATTCCACCAATAATCCACATGTAGAAAAATAATTATATGCATATTCTCATCAGAAATGGGTTTAATATGCTGCTATGTATATTTATAAACAATATTCCACCAATAATCCCCATGTAGAAAAATAATTATATACATATTTATATCAGAAATAGGTTTAATATATTCCTATGTATGTCTAACTACAATATTCCACCCATAATCCCTATGTAGAAAAAGTATATGCATATTATTATTGTTAATTAAATATGTTCATTGTCGGGTGTTAACATGATATTTCTCCAATAATCCCCATGAGCAATAATAATTCTACCCATATTCCCATCAAAAACAGGTCAAATGTAATTTTTATATTACTTCTGTATCCTGTTGTACAGCTGCATATATATCAGCAACTGTTGTACAGCTGCATATATATCAGCAAGTGAAGAGTTAAACATTAACAACTGCTTCTTGCAACATTGTATCAAGCACTGCAGTAAAGAATAACATATTTTGAGAAACAACAGAGTCATTACCATATATATGTGTATATGGTACACTGACATCTAGTGAGAGTTCTCAGTATTGCAGCCAATAATCCAATTATCCCAATATGCAGTTTAGTACGTCCCCCTAATGAGTTTAAAAATGATGAGTGTATTGATTTTATTTCCTAGTTTGTTTTTAAGGCTTTTTTCTAATTACTCAACAGTTCACAGCAGTACAATGTCAGCTCCACTTGAACCCAGAGCAGCAGGAAAATTCATCACTGAGAACAGTAAGGATGTATTTTTGGAGCCAGAGGGTGTGCGCTCACTGGCTGAGAAGCTGTTTGAGAAGATTGGACGGAAGGAGATCACTCTGAAGGGATGGAAATCTATGCATGAACTCAACCCACAGGGCTCTGGAGAAGATGCTGTGAACTGGGTGTTTTTTGCAGACACCTTAAATTTCTCCTTCTGGTCTGAAAATGAAGATAAGAGGTTCCTGGTGAAATATAAAGGAAAAGAATACAGTGGCTACTGGTCTTTCTGTGCTGCAATGAACAGAGCCCTGGATGAAGGTTTGTAGAGATCTTCCACACATACGTACATTTAGGAAATCTATAGTCACATCATACACTTTCATTTTGTAATGTCAGCATTGTAATAATACAAACAATAGTTATTTTTAACAATCCAATATAAGCTTAGTTGAAAAAAATCTCCTTTCATGTCCTGCCTGTCTGCTGGCTGTCTTAACAACTTCCTGGACTCCCTGCATGCTTTGCAGCTTCTCCATTGCTGTTGACATTCAATTTCAAAGAACTAATATATCCCATGGTATGTTAATGCCTGTAAGCAGTGATTCCTGTACTGACTCCGCCTCCTTGACACTCCTCCTCTGCACCTCTAGTTCAGAAGGCATGCTCTGTGAAATGTGTGACATGGCAGTGCCTACTTAAAGCATAGTGTATATGTGTCACAGAATTCAAGGCGGTAAATATGTGGGGATCTTCACAAAGCAAGTTTACAGACTTCCAGGATCATTCAGAATAATAGACGTATGCTAGAAATAGTTGTGATACAACATGGAAATACATTTTATGATTCTATATTTTGACCACAGACACTAGCTAGCTGATCTGGCCTGGGTTAGCAAATACTTGGCTGTAAGTGGAAAATGTGCATCAAAAGCAATCAAGTGTGCAGTAACTGATCTATAAAGCAAATAGAGCATGTTGCCGTGCTTATGGCAGCTCACAGCAGATCTGTTTGCTCTTTTTAAGGATGTTTGTTTATGCCTCACCAAGGGACTGGCCACTTCATGGCGACTGCATCTACACTCCTAAGTTAGCAGATCTGCGTACATAGGAACCATATCATAACCATACAAAATATGGTCCACTGAGCCACGATGGCATATAGCTTGTGCCATTGGTAGCAGTGGGAATGTGCACACGATCGTGTTCAGAGCCATGTGTCTCACAAGATGCTTGCCGCATGGCCCTGCACATGACCATCTGCACACGTCACTACTGTATTTCTATTTGAATATATACATGTGTGTGATTTGGTTCTTTTGAAAGAATACAAGTGTCTGGCTGATTCTGAAGCCACCACCTTCCTTTGTTATTCATAGTATAAATATTATATTTATTATATATTATATATTAATTTCCATGAACAATACACACACACACTCAGGGATTCTGGTAACTGGCAAAATATGCAACCAGTATAATTTTGATTCATCAATATTACATAAAATGATTATGTATAGTGTGTGTGTGTGTACTGGAGATATATATATATATATATATATATATATATATATATATATATAATCTATCACTATAAATATTTATTCATCTAGGAAAAACACATGCTATAGGTGTGTATTTTTTTTTTTATGCAGATGTAGTCATGATTGATATGCCTTTCATAACAATGATTTGGTATCTTAAAACAATGCTTACTTCTAATTTGTTCTACATGAAAATATTATTTTTATCTTTGACAATTTATCATTGGGTCAATAGACACTGAAATCCTAATTGTATCTATGACCTGGAATATAATAGATAATTTTAACTTATAATCATATATATTTTAAAATATCACTGAGTAGACAGAATTCTAATGTCTCTTAGAAATGTTTGAAATTAACTTTGGACAGACTCAATTTGTTTTTAGTCCAGCTGTATAAAGACTCCGTGTCCTCACAACAAGTTTTGTTAACCACTTTAGCCCGGAAAAATTGGCTGCTCAATGACCAGGCCATTTTTTGCGATACGGCACTGCGTCGATTTAACTGACAATTGTGCGGTCGTGAGACAATGTACCAAACAAAATTGACGTCCTTTTTTTTTTTTCCCCCACAAATAGAGCTTTCTTTTGGGGGTATGTTATTATCTCTGCGTCTTTTATTTTTTGCGCTATAAACAAAAAAAGAACGACAATTTTGAAAAAAAAAAACACTATTTTGTACTTTTTGCTGTAATGGCCCCAATTTTTTTTTTTTTAAAAAAAGCTAATTTCTCTAGTCCTCTTCCAGCATGGCACACCTGACACATGACTGGTCCACCTGACAGGAAACACAATCAATACATGAGGTTAAAAGGCCCCTCCCTTCCCCCTGCACCTCAGTTCTTGATTGTGTTTCTGTCAGAAACCATGAAATCAGACCGAGACAGAAGTACAGGTAAATCACACGTGTTTAATAATAAAAGTAAAAAGAACAAACGTAGTCAAAACATAGCCAAAGTTCAGTAACAGGAAAGGATCGTCGGCCAAGCCAGGAGTCAGGGATCAAAGTAGTGGAACAGCAAGCAGGATCTGTAGCCTGAAGGGATGTCAGCAAAGCCAGTCTTTAAACAGGAACGCAGGAGAGAGTTTCTTGTGATTTGACCAATGCGAAGGCAGAGCTCCTCTGGACTGGACGGCTTAAGTAGGCAGGACTAACGAGCAGGATCAACAGCTGGGTAACTGTGGAGAGAGATGGAAGCTGGCAATTAGCCAACTACTGAGCTGCCAGGTCAAAAAAGGAAGGGCTGAGCCCAGCCCTGACAGTATCCCCTCAACGACCCCCTCCCCCTCGGAGGACCACCAAGCTTGAAGGGAAAACGTCTATGGAAATCACGGAGGAGGACAGGGGCAGGTACGACTGAGGATGAGACCCAAGAGCGTTCCTCTGGACCGTATCCTTTCCAGTGCACCAGGTACTGTATGCACCTACGGGAGTCAACAATGGACTGTGCTTCATACTCCTCGTGGTTCTCAACCTGTACAGGGTGAGGAAGTGGCAAGGTTTTAATAAGGATACCTGAAATACGTTCGAAAAAGGCATATTAGAAGGAAGGTCTAATGCGTAAGCCACTGGGTTAATCCTGCGAAGAATATGGAAAGGCCCAATAAACCGAGGTGCGAACTTCAGTGAGGGAACACTAAGTCGGAGGTTGCAAGATGACAGCCAGACCCTGTCCCCAACCTGGTAGGATGGCGCAGGCAGGCGTCTGCGGTCAGCATGGAGTCTGTACCTATTATTAGCATGATGCAAAGCCTCCTGGACTTGTGCCCAAGTAGAACAGAGACCACGGAGATGCTCCTCTAACGCAGGAATATTCTGCAGAACAAATGAGTCAGGCAACATGGAAGGATGGAAACCATAATTCACCATAGTATTGAAAAGTGGTAGTAGGGATAGGTGACAGTGTCAAAAAAATTGCACCACCATCCCTGAAAATGAGTAGACAAGGGGAAGTTTTTTGGTGGGATTTTAAGGGTGCCAGGCAAAAAAGTTAATTACAATACTCCAGAAGGTAAAAATAAAACAGAATTTATTGCATGAAAGACCAGTTAAAAATATTGGTTGTAAATGTACTACGCAGATGCAATTTACACATCTAAACAGTGGGTGGAAGAAGTGGTCACTCAAGAATGACATGGAGTGACTTATCCCGACATGTTTCCCCTTTTACGGCTTCCTCAGGGGATGTTTTTGAACAGTTATATGTGATACTGCATAAAACAAAGTACAGTTAGAAACTGTACAAACTTATAGTACAAAGTACAATATCATAAATATACTGTTGGTTGCCCCAATTAAAAAACCAACAGCCACACCACAAGATGGTCTTTTTACCTGCGACCTGATGTACGCTAATTGGAAAACGGACACTGAGTGGCATAGATGGTAAGCTGGCCAAAAGAGCCCAGAACAGGGTTAAATAGCCGGTATCTGCCTGGAGAGATATTTGAAAAATATAAAGGCCTAAACAAATTAAATGGAGATGTGAAATTGGGGGGGGGGGGGGGGGTAGGGTTGAAGCTGAGAAAAAAATAAAATAAACTATTTTATTTAATGATGCGTACTTGAGTACCACTTATGCATTGTTTATATTTGAATTTATTGTCTATAATTGTAAACGTTATTATACAGTTGCAATAAAAAGTATGAACCCTTTTGGAATTATATGGATTTCTGCACAAATTGGTCATAAAATGGGATCTGATCTTCATCTAAGTCACAACAATAGACGATCACAGTCTGCTTAAACTAATAACACACAAAGAATTAAGGGTTATCATGTTTTTATTGAACACACCATGTAAACATTCACAGTGCAGGTGGAAAAAGTATGTGAACCCCTAGACTAATGAGATCTCCAAGAGCTAATTGGAGTGAGGTGTCAGCCAACTGGAGTCCAATCAATGAGATGAGATTGGAGGTGTTGGTTACAGCTGCCCTGCCCTATAAAACACACACCAGTTCTGGGTTTGCTTTTCACAAGAAGCATTGCCTGATGTGAATGATGCCTCGCACAAAAGAGCTCTCAGAAGAACTACGATAAAGAATTGTTGACTTGCATAAAGCTGGGAAGGGTTATAAAAGTATCTCCAAAAGCTTTGCTGTTCATCAATCCACGGTAAGACAAATTGTCTATAAATGGAGAGAGTTCAGCACTGCTGCTACTCTACCTAGTAATGGGCGTCCTATAAAGATGACTGCAAGAGCACAGCACAGACTGCAGAATAAGGTGAAGAAGAATCCTAGAGTGTCAGCTAAAGACTTACAAAAGAGTCTGGCATATGCTAACATCCCTGTTAGCGAATCTAAGGTACGTAAAACACTAAACAAAAATGGATTTCATGGGAGGATACCACAGAGGAAGCCACTGCTGTCGAAAAAAAAAAAAAAAAAACCATTGCTGCACGTTTACAGTTTGCACAAGAGCACCTGGATGTTCCACAGCAGTACTGGCAAAATATTCTGTGGACAGATGAAACCAAAGATGAGTTGTTTGGAAGAAACACACAACACTATGTGTGGAGAAAGAGGCACAGCACACATCAAAACCTCATCACAACTGTGAAGTATGGTGGTGGGGGCATCATGGTTTGGGGCTGCTTTGCTATGTCAGGGCCTGGACGGATTGCTATCATCGAAGGAAAAATGAATTCCCAAGTTTATCAAGACATTTTGCAGGAGAACTTAAGGCCATCTTTCCACCAGCTGAAGCTCAACAGAAGATGGGTGTTTCAACAGGACAGCGACCCAAAGCATAGAAGTAAATCACCAACAGAATAGCTTAAACAGAAGAAAAAACGCCTTCTGGAGTGGCCCAGTCAGAGTCCTGACCTCCACCCAATTGAGATGCTGTGGCATGACCTCAAGAAAGCGATTCACACCAGACATCCCAAGACTATTGCTGAACTGAAACAGTTCTGTAAAGGGGAATGGTCAAGAATTACTCCTGACCGTTGTGCATGTCTGATCTGCAACTACAGGAAACGTTTGGTTTGAAGTTATTGCTGCCAAAGGAGGTTCAACCAGTTATTAAATCTAAGGGTTCACATACTTTTTCCACCTGCACTGTGAATGTTTACATGGTGTGTTCAATAAAAACATGATAACCCTTAATTCTTTGTGTGTTATTAGTTTAAGCAGACTGTGATTGTCTATTGTTGTGACTTAGATGAAGATCAGATCATATTTTATGACCAATTTGTGCAGAAATCCATATCGTTCCAAAAGGGTTCACATACTTTTTATTGCAACTGTATTATATAAATTTGCTTCCTTTTGAATTACTCTATATTATGCATCGCAGTGCTTGTTGCTCGCCGCAACATTCTCCAATTGCCTCTCCTCAATAGCCAGCTGTGGTCCCCCTGTGCCCTGATGTATTTTGTTCTCACGTTTTATTCTCAGCTTCAATCCTAGACACAAGTATGGCATGTACAGTCGGGTCCATAAATATTGGCACATCGACACAATTCTAATCTTTTTGGCTCTATACACCATCACAATGGATTTGAAATGAAACAAACAAGATGTGCTTTAACTGCAGACTTTCAGCTTTAATTTGAGGGTATTTACATCCAAATCAGGTGAACGGTGTAGAAATTAGAACAGTTTGTATATGTGCCTCCCACTTTTTAACCACTTAACAACCGGCCCATAGCCGAATGACAGCTGCAGGGCTTTTGCTTAACTTTGGGAGGGCGTACTATGACGTCATCCCAGAATTCCCCCCCCCCGGGGCACGCACCCGAACACATCTGTGACCGCCGAGTCCAGAGGACCCGGCGCATCACGGATCCCGGTAAATGGCCGCTGATCGCGGCCGTTTACCATGTGATCGCTCCGTCAAATGACGGAGCGATCACATGTAAACAAACCGGCGTCATCTCATCACGCTGGTTCTTCTCCTCCCCTCTGTGTACCGATCGGTACAGTGTGAGCAGAGAGGGAGATGGATGGATGGCAGTAGCGCTGTGGGCTGGATGTGTAGTGCCCACAGCGCTGCTCAGTGACAGCCAGCCATCCATCCATGCTCAGCCATCCCTAATGCTCTGCAATACTGTGCAATACCCCCACAATACTGTGCAATACCCCGCAGTACTCTGCCATACCCAGCCATATTCTGCCATACTCGGTGATACCCTGCCATACTCTGCCATACCACGCCATACTCTGCAATACCCAGCCATACTCGGCTGTACTCGGCCTCTGTATGTGCCCAGGCTGTGGAAGTCTCACACATGTGGTATCGCCGTACTCAGGAGGAGTAGGAGAATCTATTTCAGGGGGTGTCATTTTTGGTATGTACATGCTATGTTAGAAATATTGTATAAATGGACAACTTTGTGTTAAAAAAAAAAAAATGCGTTTTAACCACTTACCGCCCGCCGGCTATCATACGACGTCCTTGACTTTGTGTGGGGATATCTGAATGATGGGTGCAGCTACAGGCATCATTCAGATATCTGCTTTTTCAGCCGGCGATTCCCTATACCATAAGAACAATCATAGTGGCTGTTCCACTGCTTGATCGTTCTTACGGGAGGCGAGAGGGGATGTGTCCCCATCCCCCTCCCGGCGCCCTCCGGTGCTTCTACCGACTCACCGCTTCAATCGAAGCCAGGATCCCTTTTTTTTTTTTTTTTTCCCCCTCACCTTCCAGGACAGCTACTTGAGAGAGATGATCGGCTCCACCCTCTACATGAAACACAAATCAGAATTTAAAAGGCCCCTCCCTTTCCTCTGACCCTCAGTTGTTTTTGTGTTTCCAGCCCCTCCAGGAGCACCGACACATTTGTTCTTTTCTTATGGTCTGGTAACTGTGGTTGGTGGACCCCCCCCTTCTCTGGTTTCATCCAGGACTAGTTGTGGCCAAGTCCTGGATGATGGTCTGTACCAGAAGGGTTTCCTATTTCTAAGGGTTACTTGCCTTTGTAAAATGGTGGCAACTCCCTTTCTTTCCCCAGCGCTGCTGTGTGGAACTGTGTCCTCCTAATTGCTTCATTCCGGTGTACCAAGATGGCGTCAGGAGGACTTCCGGTGATGGAACAAGATGGCGCTGGAACCGGAAGTCACATGACGCACTTCCAGACGCCGAGTTTTTATAAGGAGCATGGTGTGGAGACACTGAGGACATGCTGCGGGGGAATGGCCTGCTAAAAACTCCATTCTAGGCGCAGTTTTTGCGGTACAGCAGCAGTCTTCTCTGCGACCGTTCCCAGCTTGCTTTATGGAGCCTGAGGATGGAACATCCGCTTGTATTGAACCAGCGGCAGCATCCGGGTCCCATACTGCCCCCAAGGTAAGCCCTGGTCTGTGGATAGCTACAGCAAGAGACTTTTTTTGTATGGATCCTTTTTATTTATGGCCCTTGTTTCTGCTCTTCTAGGCCAAACCGGTGAAGAAGAAATGTGGGAACTGTAGAGCCAGGCTCTCTGATAGTTATAAAAAGCTATTTTGTGAGGATTGTATCCCACCCAGAGCTAGTTCAGAGTCTTCCTCCTTTTAAGGAGTTAATGACTTCTATGAAGGAGTTAGTGGATTCTTTTCGGTCACTGAATGACAGGGTTACTAGTTTAGGCCCTCCCTCTTCTAGACCCATAGCTCAAGATCCTTCAACCTCTGCCAAGTCCCTTCCCTTATTAGTATCTGAGACTATTAGTTCACGCAATACCTCTGATCTGGAGGAGGGTGAGAATTCAGTCTCCATCTGATGAAAAGTCTGCATCAGAGAAAGATACAGGTATCTCTTTCCAGTTGATGAACTATTAAAAGCAATTTATGCCTCAGAGCAGATTGAGATGCCACAGCATGCTCAATCTGTACAGGATATAATGTATAGGGGCCTTCAGGGATGGAAATCTAGAACCTATCTGAATGGAAAGAACCTTAAAAAAGGTTGTTCCAATCCAGAGGACGCAAAGGAAGATTTCCTTTTCAGCCTGACTTTGAGGAGGTTTTCTTTAAGTGTCCTAGATTAGATGCCCCTATGTCGCAGGTGTCCAAAAGATCAGATCTTTCTTTTGAGGATTCTGGGGTCTTTAAGGGTCAAATGGATAGGAAGGCCGACTCATTGCTGCATAGGGCCTGGGATGCTTCAGCTTTTTCTTTAGGCCCAGCAGTAGCATCTACCTGTATGGCTAGAAATCTAGACGTATGGGTTCAGCGTCTAGATGATCTTCTGGCATCTGACACCCCCAAGGAAGAGATTAGAGAATCCCTCCCACTCATTGCCAAGTTAGTCGCTTTCTTGG
Organism: Lithobates clamitans; assembly: GCA_037952925.1. Lineage (NCBI taxonomy): Eukaryota > Metazoa > Chordata > Amphibia > Anura > Ranidae > Lithobates > Lithobates clamitans. The sequence goes on from JBBGZY010000061.1 coordinate 281,058, forward strand.
CTGATGCAGCAGCAGATTCAGTGAAATCCGTGGCTAGGGCTTCTGCTCTCATTAATTCAGCTAGGCGAGCTATCTGGTTTAAATTTTGGGAAGGTGACCTTATCTCCAAAAATAAGCTCTGTGGCATTCCTTTCGAAGGCAAACTGTTTGGTTCTTCCTTAGAACAAGTCTTATCTCGTTCCTCTGAGAAAGGTAGGTAGACAATTCCCTTCTTCCCAAAGGAATAAGCCCCAGAATAAGATGCCTTTTCGTGGCTTCCAAAACAAGGCTAATTTTAAAGGCAACAGGCTAAAAAGAAATGGTCCTTTAACAAAGACAAACTCAAAGGAGGAACTCCCTTTGCTCCTTCAGCCCCTTCCAAGAATACCCAGTGATGCCAGGTTAGGGGTAGGAGGAAGATTGTGCCATTTCATCAAGGAATGGGCAGAGATTTCCACCAATTCCTTCATCCTTCAAACTCTGGTAAAGGGTTACAGATTGGAGTTCAAAAATCCCCCCCCCCCCCCCCCCAGAGGTACAAGAGAGATGGCAAGCCATGTTAACTTTGATTTCTGTATGGGAAACAGTTATTTCTCCTGTCCCAGAAGATCAGATGTTCTGAGGATTTTATTCTCACGTCTTTCTGGTCAAGAAAGCTTCCGGCGGCTTTCGTATGGTCATAAATTTAAGCGTCCTGAACAAATGCATAGTTTACAGACGTTTCCGTATGGAGAGCATTTATTCAGTAAGAAATCTGTTGTTACCAGAGGTCTTCATGGTGACCCTGGACCTTCAGGACGCTTATTTTCAGGTACCAATCTGCCAGAGCCACCGAAGGTTCCTCAGGTTTGCAGTGCTCGTGGGAAACGAGCCGTCTCATTGGAAGTTCAATGCCCTTCCTTTTGGTCTCTTGGTGGCAGCACCGAGGATTTTCACAAAAATCATGGCTGAAGTCATGGCCTGTTTTCGAATTCAAGGTGTATCAATCGTCCCATATCTAGACGATTTTTTAAATTTTTCTCAGGGCAAGGAGTCCCTTATTCAAGACCTACAGTTGGTTTTGTGGACCTTTCAAAAATTAGGGTGGAAGGTCAACCAACAGAAGTCTTGCCTAGTACCCTCACAGAGCATACTTTTTCTGGGTTATCTAATAGACTCTGTTGCCCTAAAGATTTTTCTTCCCAAAGAAAATTGTGAAAATTCTTCTCTGTGCAGACCTTCAAACTGCTCCCTCAGACCTCCCTTCAGCAAATCGAGCAGTTGTTGGGCCTAATGACTGCAGCCATTCCAGGGGTGCCTTGCGCTCAATTGCATTCCAGACCCCTTCAGGCTTTTCTTTTGCTCCATTGGGATCGCAGGAAAAATTCTCTGGATCAGCTGGTAAAACTACCAGAAGGGAATTTTCTAGATCTCGCCTGGTGGGAGCAGCGAGAACATCTGCAGAGGGGGAAGGATTGGGCACAACATTGCCCAATCAAGATTACCACAGACGCCAGTCTGTGGGGTTGGGGTGCTCTCACAGGGTTGGCAGGCTCAAGGAGCCTGGTTGCCAGAGGAAGCAGGTCGCTCCTCGAATTTCAGAGAACTTCTGGCTGTGAGGAAAGCACTTATGTCTCCTGGGAGAGAGGGTCTATTCAAAGGACCTTTTTAATATTTTCAGACAATGCCACAACAGTGGTGTACTTGAACAAGCAAGGGGGCACTCGCTCGGAATCACTTCTGTCATTAACGCAGCAGATTCTGTCCTGGGCAGAGATCTATGCCTCTTCAGTAAGGGCAGTTCACATCAAGGGGTCAGAAAATGTGCTGGCGGACATTTTTTGAGCAGTGTGAGCATCAGTCCCAGCAGTTGGGAACTACATCAAGGCACGTTCCAGGAGGTGGTGCTAAGATGGGGTCTCCCCACAGTGGATCTTTTTGCCTCCAGTCTCAACTAGAAACTACCGGCGTTCTCTCTGGAGAGAGAAACAGAGTCCTTGGGGACGGATGCACTGTCCTTCCCTTGGGACTTCAGCCTTGCCTATGCCTTCCCTCCTTTTCCCCTTTTGCCCCTAGTGGTTTGGAAAATTATTCAGAACAGAGCAGAAGTCGTTCTGATTGCCCCTTGGTGGCCCAGGAGGAGTTGGTTCTCCTCTCTGAAGGCCCTATCTGTGTATCCTCCCTGGCCCCTTCCAGTTCGAAAGGATCTACTCCATCAGGGACCGGTATTGCATCCAAACCCTCAGACCTTCCATTTGACGGCCTGGAGGCTGAGCGGCGCATCCTACAGTTAAATGGATGTTCAGAGAGGGTTATTCATACTGTCCTGGACAGCCGTAAATTGGTCACAAGAAGAATCTATGGGAAAGTTTGGAAAACTTTTATTTCCTGGCAAAGGAAATCTGGTTTAGATTCTTTTTCCACTCCCTGCATTTTTTAGATTTTCTGCAGGAGGGAGTGAAAAGGGGCTCTCTGTCAACACCCTTAGGGTTCAGGTTGCTTCCCTATCTTTAGTTTCAGGGAGAAGACTAGCGGTAGATCCCTTAGTCAGGAGGTTCCTTTTAGTCAGATCTAGGCATACTCCCAGGATCCTCAAACATGTTCCTCCCTGGGATCTGTCGTTGGTAGTAAATGCACTAACAAGGGCTCCTTTTGAGCCTTTGCATGAGGCTTCCCTGAAAATGATTTCTTTGAAATTGTCTTCCCTTTTGGCTATTACGTCAGGGCGAAGGATTTCTGATCTAGAGTCTTTCCTGTAAATATCCCTTCCTGAGGATTTTAGAGGACAGGGTGGTGATTAAACCCGATCCACTCTATTTACCCAAAGTTTCTTCCAACTTTCATAGGTCCCAGGAGATAGTCCTCCCTAGTTTCTGCACCTCTCCCAAAAATGCGGAAGAGGAAACTTTTAGTCTTTTAGACATTAAGAGGTGTCTTCTACTTTATCTAGAAAAGACCAGTGGGTTTAGGAGTTTCTCCCAACTGTTAGTTTTATTCAGTGGCCCCAAGAAGGGGTCCAAAGCATCTAAAAGTTCTATTGCTAGGTGGATTAGGGGAGCTATCTGTGAGGCATATAAAGCGTCAGGTCGCACCCCTCCTTCTAGAATTAGGGCCCATTCAACGAGATCCATGGCCACATCATGGGCAGAAAGAGCGGGAGCTTCATGGGAAGATATCTCTAAAGCTGCCGTCTGGTCCTCCTCTCATGCATTTGTCAAGCATTATGGAGTTCAGATGCTTTCCAGCCAGGACCTTTCCTTTGGTAGGAAAGTGCTTCAGACTGTCGTCCCTCCCCAAAGGTATAATATCTTGCTTATCCTCTCGAGTAGCTGTCCTGGAAGGTGAGGGGGGAAAACCCCCCGTTAGACTTACCGGTAACGGTATTTCCAGGAACCTTCCAGGACAGCGTCTATATTCCCACCCTATTCTATTTTTTTCACTGGTCAACCATGTTTTCCTGATGGTGTGTTTTTATGTTTTCTATTTTTTTTCCTCTGCCGAGTGCACCTTCGGTGGAGGTTACTTGATCTTCTAAACAACTGAGGGTCAGAGGAAAGGGAGGGGCCTTTTAAATTCTATCTGATTTGTGTTTCCTGCAGAGGGCGGAGCCGATCATCTCTCAAGTAGCTGTCCTGGAAATACCGTTACCGGTAAGTCTAACGGGGTTTTGTTTTTGTTTTTATTTCAGGCTTCCCAGCCTAGAGGTGAGATGTGGGGTCTTTTTGACCCCATATCTCACTGTAAAGAGGACCTGTCATGCCATATTGCTATTACAAGGGATGTTTACATTCCTTGTAGTAGGAATAAAAGTGGTCAGAAAATTTTTTTTGGGGGGGAAAAAAGTGTCAAACTAAAATAAAGTAAAATGAACAATAATTAAAAAAAAAATTTTTTTGAAGCGCCCCTGTCCCTGTGTGCTCGCATGCAGAAGCGAACGCATACGTAAGTCCCACCCACATATGAAAACGTTGTTCAAACCACACATGTGAGGTATCGCTGCGATCGGTAGAGCGAGAGCAATAATTTTGACCCTAGACCTCCTCTGTAAATCAAAACATGTAACCAGTAAAAAATGTTAAAGCATCGCCTATGAGGATTTTTGAGTAGCGAAGTTTGGCGCCATTCCACAAGCGCGTGCAATTTTGAAAGGTGACATGTTGGGTATGTATTTACTCGGCGTAACTTCATCTTTCACATTATGCAAAAACATTGTGTTAACTTTACTGGTTTTTTTTGTTTTTGTTTTTTTTTGTTTAAGCACAAAACTTTTTTTTTTTCGTAAAAAAAAAAAAAAAGTGTTAAAAAAATTGCTGCGCAAATACCGTGCAAGATAAAAAGTTGCAATGACCACCATTGTATTCTCTAGGGTCTTTGCTAAAAAAAAACATATATAATGTTTTGGGGTTCTATGTAATTTTCTAGCTAGTAAATGATGATTTTTACATGTAGGAGAGAAATGTCAGAATTGGCCTGGGTGCTCCAGAACACCTGAAGGTGCTCCCCTGCATGTTGGGCCTTTGTATGTGGCCACGCTGTGTAAAAGTCTCACACATGTGGTATTGCCATACTCGGGAGTAATAGCAGAATGTGTTTTGGGGTGTAATTTGTGGTATGCATATGCGGTGTATGAGAAATAACCTGCTAATATGACAATTTTGTGGGGAAAAAAAAAAAAAAAGTAAAAAAAAAAGTAAAAAAAAAAAACTTGATTTTGCAAAGAATTGTGGGAAAAAATGACAACTTCAAAAAACTCACCATGCATCTTTCTAAATACCTTGGAATGTCTTCTTTCCAAAAAGGGGTCATTTGGGGGGTATTTGTACTTTTCTGGCATGTTGGGGTCTCAAGAAATTAGATAGGCCGTCAGTACTTCAGGTGTGATCAATTTTCAGATATTGGCACCATAGCTTTTGGACTATAACTTTCACAAAGACCAAATATTATCCACCGATTTGGGTTATTTTTACCAAAGCTATGTAGCGGTATAAATTTTGGCCAAAATATAAAGAAAAATTACTAATTTGCAAAATTTTACAACAGAAATGAAGAAAAATGCATTTTTTTTTTTTACAGATTTTTCGGTCTTTTTTTCTTTTATAGTGCAAAAAATAAAGACCCCAGCGGTGATTAAATACCACCAAAAGAAAGCTCTATTTGTGTGATAAAAAGGACAAAAATTTCATATAGATACAGTTTTGCATGACTGAGTAATTGTCATTCAAAATGTGAGAGCACCAAAAGCTGAAAATTGGTCTGGTTATTAAGGGCGTTTAAGTGCCCAGTGGTCAAGTGGTTAAGGGACCAAAAGTAATGGGACAGATTAACAATTATCCATCAAACTTTCACTTTTTAATACTTTGTTGCAAATCCTTTGCAGTCAATTACAGCCCTTAAGTCTGGAACGCATAGACATCACCAGACGCTGGGTTTCATCCCTGGTGATGCTCTGCCAGGCCTCTACTGCAACGGTCTTCAGTTCCTGCTTGTTCTTTGGGGCATTTTCCCTTCAGTTTTGTCTTCAGCAAGTGAAATGCAGGTCAGGTGTTTGACTTGGCCATTGCATAACATACCACTTCTTTCCCTTAAACTCTTTGGTTGCTTTCGCAGTATGCTTCGGGTCATTGTCCCTCTGCACTGTGAAGCGCCATCCAATGAGTTCTGAAGCATTTTGCTGAATATGAGCGGAAAACACTCCAGAATTCATCCTGCTGCTTTTGTCAGCAGTCACATTGACAATAAATACAAGAGAACCATTTCCATTGGCAGGCATACATGCCCACGCCATGACACTACCACCAACATGCTTCACTGATGGGGTGGTATGCTTTTGGATCATGAGCAATTCCTTTCCTTCTCCATACTCTTCTCTTCCTATCAAACTCTGGTACAAGTTGATCTTGGTCTCGTCTGTCCATAGGATGTTGTTCCAGAACTGTGAAGGCTTTTTTAGATGTTGTTTGGCAAACTCTAATCTGGCCTTCCTGTTTTTGAGGCTTACCCATGGTTTACATCTTGTGGTGAACCCTCTGTGTCCACTCTGGTGAAGTCCTCTCTTGATTGTTGACTTTGACAAACATACACCTACCTCCTGGAGAGTGTTCTTGATCTGGCCAACTGTTGTGAAGGGTGTTTTCTTCACCAGGGAAAGAATTCTTTGGTTTGTTTTCCGTGGTCTTTTGGTGTTTGAGCTCACCGGTGCGTTCTTTCTTTTTAAGGATGTTCCAAACAGTTGATTTGGCCACACCTATTGTTTTTGCTATCTCTCTGATGGGTTTGTTTTTTGTTTTTTCAGCCTAATGATGGCTTGCTTCACTGATAGTGACAGCTCTTTGGATCTCATATTGAGAGTTGACCGCAACAGATTCCAAATGCAAATTGCAGCACACTTGAAATTAAGTCTGGACCTTTTATCTGCTCCTTGTAAATGGGATAATGAGGGAATAACACCTGGCCATGGAACAGCTGAGCAGCCAATTGTCCCATTTACTTTTAGTCTCTTAAAAAGTAGGAGGCACATATACAAACTGTTGTTATTCCTACACCGTTCACCTGATTTGGATTTAAATACCCTCAAATTAAAGTTGAAAGTCTGCAGTTAAAGCACATCTTGTTCGTTTCATTTCAAATCCAATGTGGTGGTGTATAGAGCCAAAAAGATTAGAATTGTGTCGATGTCCCAATATTTATGGACCTGACTGTACGTTTGCTGCCCCTTCTGTTAGTGCCCAGAGGGATTACTAGCCGATATTTGTTCTAAATAAACTTTTTTTTTTTTTTTTTTTTTTCCAATTTCACCCACGGCCCCCTGAGCGGAGGGAGGATAGATGCACACCCACTGATTGGGGCATGTCAGCTCCTCTTGCATCTCTGCCTCTCGGCCGCGGGGTCTTATGGGATTCGTAAATTTTCATTGAGTGCTCAATTCCCTGACGCTGAGTGTTCATGCTGGATTACTCACACTTCCACATCACATGATGTCAGATCTTGTGTGCACATATAAAAACACCCCCTTTATCACTTCACACTGCCAGACACTGTAAGGGTTGCCATGCTGAGACATCTCCTTTCATGAGGTAAAATACATAACAAAATGCTTTCTTTCATTCTATTCCTGAACCTTTACAAGGCTGCTGCCTTTGTCAATCCTGCTCCGACCACTATGCACCTTCTGTCCGGTTCATTATTATTCCTACCTGTTGCCGTCTGTTCCCCACTTCCCTCTTTTTTTTTTAAAGAGAAGTGGGGACAGACTATCTGCATACAGGAAATTTGGTCTGCTATATACTAGATGACCTTAACCACCTCAATACCGGGCCAATTCTGACACTTCTCTCCTACATGTAAAAATCATAATTTTTTTGCTAGAAAATTACTCAGAACCCCCAAACATAATAAATATATATATATATATTTATTTTTTTTTAGCAGACACCCTAGGGAATATAATGGCGCTCATTGCAACTTTTTATCTCGCACAGTTTTTGCCCAATAATTTTTTTAATGCCTTTTTTTTGGGAAAAAAAACAGTTTAATGAATTAAATAACAAAACAGTAAAGTTAGCCCAATTTTTTTGTATAATGTGAAAGATGATGTTACGCCGAGTAAATAGATACCTGACATGTCACGCTTTAAAATTGCGCACAATCATGGAATGGCGCCAAACTTCATAACTTAAAAATTTCCATAGGCGACGCTTTAAAAATTTTTACAGGTTACCAGTTTAGCATTACAGAGGAGGTCTAGTGGTAGAATTGTTGTACATGCCCTAACGCACGCGGCGATGCCTTACATGTGTGGTTTGAGCGGCGTTTACATATGTGGGCGGGACTTATGTGTGCGTTCGCTTCTGAGCGCGAGCTACCGGGGACAGGGGCATTTTAAAAAATTTTATTTTTTTATTTTACTTAATTTTTTTGATTTTTACACTTTTTTTTTGATTACTTTTATTCCTATTACAAGGAATGTAAACATCCCTTGTAATAGGAATCTATGTGACAGATCCTTTTTATGGAGAGATGCGGGGTCAATAAGACCCCACATCTCTCCTCCAGGCTGGAAAGTATGAGATCGGAAATTTTTTTTTACCGATCTCATGCTGACAGCCGCGATCGCGGCTTCGGTTATTTCCGGGTACCCGGGCGTGACATCATAACATCGCGCCCGGGCCTCCTGACGGTCATAGAGATGTCTGGTGACCATCTGGGGGATGGCACTGACAATAGGAGATGAGATTGTGGTGGTCCTCCCTCCCTCCTCCTCCTCCTCCTCCTCCTCCTCCTCCTCCTCCTCAGCGCAAAAAATAAAAGTTGCAGAGGCGATCAAATACCACCAAAAGAAAGCTCTATTTGTTGGGGGGGAAAAAAGGACGTCAATTTTGTTTGGGAGCCACGTCACACGACCGTGCAATTGTCAGTTAAAGCGTCGCAGTGCCGAATCGCAAAAAACGCTCTGGTCAGGAAGGGGGTAAAATCTTCCGGGGCTGAAGCAGTTAAAAAAACAAAAAGACCCAGGTCTCTTGTTGAACATGCTCCAGGTGGAACCTGCTTAAGGAGGAACTTCACCACTTCCTAGCTTTTTTTTATTGCCTGGCATTTTTTTCTGGTGTGTAAATAACAAAATACATACTTGCTAGTCCATGGAGTCCTGCGTTGTCCTTGCAGCCCAGTTTTTTTTTTTTTTGTTGTGTTGTTTTTTTTTTGTTTTTTTTTTTTCACTGTGCTCCCATTTTACCTTCTTAGCCCGATAACTGACACATGCACAGATATGCCGCAGGTCTCTGCAAGCTCTTTGTTTTATCAAAAAAAAAAAAAATGCTAGTATTTAATAATATACCTTCATGTCTCTAGGGATTCCTCTTACTACTGCATCTTTTTATGCCAACATAACCATGGACCAGCTGAAAAATATTCTACGTAGTGATTCAGAGTTTCCCATCCCAATGATTGAAGAACGTCTAGAGATCCTTCACCAGACAGGAAAGATTCTCATGGAGAAATTTGGAGGCTCATACTTGAACTGTGTGAAAGCAAGTGAGAAGAGTGCTGTAAAGCTGATGCATCTGGTTGTGGAGAATTTCCCTTCCTACAGGGATGAAGGAGTCTTTCAGGTTTGTCTTGACCATATTTGTTTCTTAATGTGCAAATATTTTTTTATGAATGCAGAGCTGGCAGAGTACTGGCAGCTGAAGTATGACATTGACATGTTAGCTTTTGTGTGGCAGGATCCATTCTTCTGTGTGAGGATTGCAGACCACCTTGCATTCAAAGCGGGGCCATATGTAATGTTCTCCCACCCCCTTCCAGGATGGCACACCTGTGAGATTAGGGCTCCTCTCTATGGGAAACACAACCAATTGACAGCTTGTTATAATCCCCACCCTTCCCATTCATCCCCAGTATTTGATTGCGTTTCTTCCAAACACAGCAGCATGTTTTTTGTTTTTTTTTGTTTAAAGACCAAATGACCGGGGAGGATCGGATGGTCCCCTATTGAGACAGGTTCTAGGGAGGGCTGGACTAACCTCCAGGCTTCTCCTTCTCACAGGTTTCCCTCAAGGCTGCTACATCGTTCTGGCCGCAGGAAGTGCGCGCCATCTAGGGTTGCCACATCATCCCTTTAATCCAGGACACATTTGAATTCCACAGGTTCTGAGGCTGATTTAATGCAGATAAGGCACCAAGTGAGTTTAATTACCACCTTAATCAGCCACAGAACCCGTGTAATTAATATGTGTCCTGGATTAAAGGGATGATGTGGCAACCCTAGCGCCATCGCTTCATGTACATAAAACGGTGATGCCAGCCGCTCTCCATTTCCTGGAAGCATCTTGCAAGGAAGTGCTGAATTCCAAGCCTCACTCTGGTACACGGCCGCATCACAGGAAGTGGGTGGTGCCAGAGGAACAGCGCGACCTGGAAGTGATAAAAACACAGGGAGAACAGCATGGAGAGTGGCATGGAGAGACAAAGCAAGGTGGTGGACAGCGGTCGGCTCGCTGTACTAGCCCCACGAGCAGTACCAGCAGCCCAGGACCCAGCCAACCTCTGGAACAGGAGGAAGGGATGGAGACTACAACTACGGGCAGATCCAGGTTGGGGCCCGGTGAGTAGAAACCCCCTTTGGAAAGAGGGGGGGGGTGAGAGGTCCTGGCTTCTAAGGGGTCTGAATTCCTGGGCTGGCCAGAATAGGCTGGTCTTAACAAATCACCTTACCCTCCCCCCCTCCCCAGTACAGGCCCGCAGTTAGGGGGAAGACAGAGTAAAATTATATGTATGCTCTATCTCCTGCCTTACAGAATCCCCCAGCGAAACCCAGGTGGCCCCAGATAATCGCCCTCCTGCCGCAACAGGGCATAGCTTCTCAAAGAAATGTGTGTACTGTAAGGATAAGCTCCCAAAAGTCTCATTCCAAGCCCTTTTGCTATAAGTTTATCAATTGGCAAGCCAGGTCAGACCCCAGCTCAGATGGGGAGACACATGAGGATGCAAGGTTAAGGAGACAGCTCTTCACCCTGGAGGATCTGGATGGACTCCTACAGGCGATATATGCCACAGAGGAGATTCCAGAGACCACTAGAGTGACCTCTGCGCAGGACAAGGTTTATAGGGTGCTGAGCAAGGCTCAATCCAGGGTATTCCCACTCCATCAATCCCTAAAGGATCTTATCCTACAGGAATGGATGGAACCTGAAAGGAGAATTGTCAGACAAAAAAAAAGGGAAAAGGAGATATCCTTTTTAACCACTTGCCTACTGGGCACTTACACCCCGTTCCTGCCCAAGCCATTTTTCAGCTTTCAACGCTGTCGCACTATGAATGACAATTGCGCGGTCGCGCTACACTGTACCCAAACAATTTTTTTTTTCATTTTCTTCACACAAATGGAGCATTCTTTTGGTGGTATTTAATCACTGTTGGGTTTTTTATTTTTTACAAAAAAAAGACCAAAAATTTTGAAAAGGAAAAAAAAGTTTACTTTTTTTTTCTGTCAGTAAATTTTGTAACCAAGTAATTTTTCGCCTGCACTGATGAGGACTGATAGGCTGAACTGGTGGGCACTGATGGCCATTGATCGACAGCAGTGATGGGCAGCACTGATTGCCAGCATTGACTGGCATCGCTAATAGGTGGCACTGGTGGGCACTGCTGGCAATGGTGGGCACTGTATGGTGACAATGTATTGCTATATTGTTATCAGAGCACTGATGATCAGTTCCCTGATTACATTCCTAGATGTCCCCCTGCGTGGAGATGCCACTGATTGGCTCTCCTCGCGGCACACTCTGTCCTGGTTTACATGTGATGGACACAGCCGATCACATGGTTAAAGAGCCACGGACAGAGATCGGGGTTGTGCCATGTCCTAGAAACACGCCGCGGACGCCTATGACGGCATCCCAGAACGAGAGCCACCCCAGCGTCATTTAACGGTGGGCGGCGGCAAGCAGTTAGTGTGACGAAGAGACATTCTTTAAACTCCCAAGACTGGATGCCGCTCTGTCTCAAGTCACCAAGCAGTCTCACCTCTCCTTTGAGGATGCAGGCAGTATTAAGGATCTGATGGACCGTAGCTCGGAGTTCCTCCTTAGAAAGGTTTGGGATGCAAATACATCACCCATGGGTCCAGCCTTAGCGGCAGCCTGTGTAGCCAGGAATGCAGATTTCTAGGTAAAGAAACTGACCAAACACCTGTCACAGGAATGCCATCCTTGACTCCTTATCAGTGATAGGAAAAGCTGTCACTTACCTTGCAGATGCCGCAGTTGAGTCTGCAAGAGCATCACCTAAAACGGCCACATTAATCAACTCAGCTATAGGAGCTGTCTGGATTAAGGCCTGGGAAGGAGATGTTATATCAAAGGGTAAACTATGCGGCCTTCCCTTTCAGGGCTCATTGCTGTTTGGTCAGGGCCTGGACGACGTTCTGTCTAGGTCCTCAGAAAAGGGTAAAAAAAAAAAAAATTCCCAGTAAAACCCAAAAAAGGAAAAAATGTAAGAACAGTTTTCGTGGCCCCCCCCCGGGGCAACCCCAGAGTAGAGCCAAAAAAGAGCCCAACAGAAGGTGGGGCTACGGTAGCAGTAGGCCAAAACTACAATTTTTTTATTTCTGACGTTGCCACCCGCACACCCCAAACCCCCCCCAGGTTGGCCCCAAAGAAACAAAGTGACGGCAAAATCAGGGTGAGGTCGGCTGTCCCACTTTGTCCCTCAGTGGGAAAAGATATCAGACAGCACTTACATCCTTACATCTGCCAGATCCTGCAAGAAGGTTATCGCTTGGAATTTCCGCTTAAACCCCCCCCCCCCCCCCCCCCCTCTATGCCGGAAGTGGGTGCAAATACCTGCCTTTATTTATTTATTTATTTATTTATTTTCAGGTACTTTATATAGCGCCGTCAATTTACGCAGCGCTTTACATATACATTGTACATTCACATCAGTCCCTACCCTCAAGGAGCTTACAATCTAAGGTCCCTAACTCACATTCATACATACTAGGGACAATTTAGACAGGATCCAATTAACCTACCAGCATGTCTTTGGAGTGTGGGAGGAAACCGGAGTACCCGGAGGAAACCCACGCAGGCACAGGGAGAACATGCAAACTCCAGGCAGGTAGTGTCGTGGTTGGGATTCGAACCAGCGACCCTTCTTACTGCTAGGCGAGAGTGCTACCACCACACCACTGTGCTTTAGACAGGTATCTGCACCCCCCTCCCCCATGAAAGGTGCCAAATGTGACAGCGGAGGGGGGGAGGGTTCCGAAAAGTGGAAGTTCTATTTTTGTGTGAACCTCCGCTTTAAGATCAGCCCTTCTGGATGGTATCAAGGAATTTGCAGAACAGCAGCTGGTGGTACCAGTACCAAAAGGACAATACCAAGGATTCCACTCCCATGTATTCATTGTTTGCAAGCCGTCAGGAAAGTATTGGCTGAGAGTAAACCGAAGAAACCTGAACAAGTTCTTGGAATACAAAAAGTTTACTGTGGAGTGTATCTACTCTGTATGCAAAAACCTCAAGAAGGAGGTCTTAATGACAACACTGGACCTCAAGAATGCCTACCTGCATGTGCCAATTCACGTGGATCATCAGGCATTCTTGAGGTTCGCATTAGTCATCGGAGGGGAGATTTTTCACTGGCAGTTCAAAGCCCTCCCATTTGGGTTAACAGCCAGCCCAAGGATTTTTACAAAAATCCTAGCAGACGCGTAGCCTTTTTGCATCCCCAGGGTACAGTGCCTTGCAAAAGTATTCACCCCCCTTGGCATTTTTTGTTTTGTTGCCTCACAACCTGGAATTAACATGGATTGTTTTACAGAACATGCCCACAACTTTTTGAAGATTTTTTAATTTTTTTTTTTATTGTGAAGCAAACAACAAATAGGACAACATAACGGAAAAAGTCAATGTGCATAACTATTCACCCCCCTACCCCCCCAAAGTCAATACTTTGTAGAGCCACCTTTTGCGGCTATCACAGCTCAAGTTGCTTTGGATAAGTCTCTTATGAGCTTGCCACATCCTACCACTGGGATTTTTGCCCATTCCTCCTTTCAAAACTGCTCCAGCTCTTTCAAGTTGAATGGTTTGCGCTTGTGAACAGCAATCTTAAGGCTGGGTTTACACCAGTCCGGTGCAAATTCCAGCTACATTTTCTCTGCGAAGAGAAAAAGCAGCTATTCAGCGGTGCCTCTCTGTTCTATCTGCGCATCAGCTGAGGGGGGAGGTGTAGTGAGGAGAGAATGCCTGTTCACAACGGAATGCATCTGCGAATCAGACGTGTTCCCATAAAAGATATATGATTGTAATTCGCACTGCAATTCCCAGAAAACGCACACGTTTTTTGGGCAATGCGCAGTGCGAATGCAACGCACACATGTGAACCAGATACATTCAAATGAAGGTATTTTAAATTTGTCCTGTGAATTGGATGCGTGGTGTAAGCCGCATCTAATTTACATAGGTGTGAACGGGGCCTTAAGTCTGACCACAGATTTTCTATTGGATTGAGGTCTGGGCTTTGACTAGGCCATGCCAAAACATTTACATGTTCCCCTTTAAACCACTCAAGTGTGGCTTTAGCAGTGTGTTTGGGGTCATTGTCCTGCTGGAAGGTGAACCTTCGTCCTAGCCTCAAATTGCACACCGAGTGTTACAGGTTTTGCTCACGAATATCCCTGTATTTAGCACCATCCATCTTTCCCTTAACTCTGACCATTTTCCCAGTCCCGACTGCTGAAAAACATCCCCACAGCATGATGCTGCCACCACCATGTTTCACTGTGGGGATGGTGTTCTTTGAGTGATGTGTTTGGGTTTTGCGGCTTTGCGCCAGACATAGCGTTTTCTTTAATGGCCAAAAAGTTCAATTTCAGTCTCATCAGACCAGAGCACCTTCCTCCATACATTTTGGGAGTCTCCCACATGCCTTTTCGCCAACTCAAAACATGCCATTTTGTTTTTTGCTGAAAGTAATGGCTTTCTTCTGGCCACTCTGTGATATAACATTGCCGTCTTTTTGTGAGAAGCCAAAAAATGAGAAAAAAGAAATTTAATTGCCTGCATGTAAGGAAGTGTCTCCTTACCTATTTACAGAGAACAAAAGAGTTTAGGAGATCCAATCGCCTACAAGTTTTGAACGCTGGGCCAAGGAAGGGATTTCAGGCTTCTAAAGCCTCAGTCTTGAGATGGATCAGGGGAGCTATCTCCCTGGCTTATGAGAGTTCTGGAGTCCCAGCACCAGCTAAGGTTAAGGCCCATTCAACCAGGTCACTAGCAACTTCCTGGGCTGAAAAAGCCGGGGCCTCCTGGGAACAAATCTGCTGCGCGGCCACCTGGTCCAGTCAGGATACGTTCCTGAAGCACTACTGTGTGGGAAGTGTTGTCACAGCAAGACATGGCCTTCGGCAGGACAGTCCTACGAGCTGTGGTCCCACCCTGAAGGTAGGCTTGTATTTACTTGATTGTCCTCTCGGGTGTGCCGTCCTGGAAGGTGATAGGAGAAAACCTACGTTAGACTTACTGGTAACGTTATTTCTGCGAACCTTCCAGGACGGCAGGCCTACTTCCCGCCCTATGTGGAGGGGAAAATGAGTTGAACACTAGTTGGCGAGTACCTAATGTGGAGTGATTCTCCTTGTGAACCGGTTCAGGATTACTTTATTACAAACTGGGGATCAAGGGCAAAGGTGGGGACTTATAACAATCTGTCGATTGTGTTTCCTGTAGGGAGGAGCCCTCATCTCTCAGTTGTGCCGTCCTGGAAGGTTCGTACAAATACCGTTATTGGTAAGGCTAACGTAGGTTTTATTCAGCTTCTGGATTGTGTTGTAGCTCCCACTTGAGCTGCTTTAACATCAGTTTGTACTTGCCATAGTGCCCATATGCACAGGTGTCAAGTCCACTTTCCTCAACTGAGCACTGACCACTTTTTTTTTTTCACAATTTATTTTAAGAGCCCTTTCACACCGGGCCGCCCGCAGCGTCAGCGGTAAAATGCCGCTATTTTTAGCGGCATTTTACCGTTGGATTATCAGCGCATTTCGGCCGCTAGCTTGGCGCTTTTACCCCCGCTAGCGGCCGAGAAAGGGTTAAAACCGCCCGCAATGTTCCGCAATAGCGGCGTTTTGCCGGCGGTATCCCAGCGCTGCCCCATTGATTTCAGTGGGGAGGAGCGGTAAACACATCGCTCCAAAGAAGCTGCTGGCAGAACTTTTTTTCCCATCCTGCCAGCGCAGCGCTCCGGTGTGAAAGCCCTCGCTGTTTCACACTGGAGACAATGCTGCAGCTGTTTGAGGGCAGATTGCAGGCGCTATTTTTAACGCTATAGCGCCTGCAAAACGCCCTCGGTGTGAAAGGGGTCTAAATGTCAAATTTAATTTTGCGTACCTCCCTGAATAAACAGTGCCTGAAAAAATATGCATAACCCTTGGAATTTCCCACATTTTGTCACGTTACAACCAAAAACATAAATATAATTGTGAAGTTCGAAGGGAAATGATGTGTGGTGGGTTTTTTTTTTTTTGGTTTTTTTTTTTGGTTTTTTTACAAATATCTGAAAAGTGTGGCATGCATTTGTATTCAGCCCCCTTTCCTCTGATCCCCCCCAACGAAGTGGAAACAATTGCCTTCAGAAGTCACCTAATTAGTAAATGGAGTCCACCTGTGTGTAATTTAATCTCTGTATAAATACACCAGACAAGTCAGGGATAAAGTTGGAGAAGTTTAAAGCAGGGTTAGGTTATAAAAAAAAATAAATAAATTTTTTGCAAGCTTTGAACATCTCATGGAGCATGGTTCAATCCATCATCCGAAAATGGAAAGTGTATGGCACAAATTTAAACCTACCAAGACATGGCCGTCCACCTAAACTGACAGGCTGGGCAATTATTCAGAGAAGCAGCTAAGAAGCCCATGGTGATGCTGGAGGAGCTGCAGAGATCCACAGCTCAGGTGGGAGAATCTGTCCACAGGACAACGATTAGTCGTGCACTCCACAGATCTGGCCTTTATGGAAGAATGGCAAGAAGAAAGCCATTGTTGAAAGAAAGCCATGAGAAGTCTCGTTTTGCAGTTTACGAGAAGCAGTGGGGGTGTGGAGGGGGCCGTGGCCCCGGGCGCAACATTTAGGGGGGCGAAATCCCGTGCCAGATAATGTGCGTCACTGACGGCTCTGTCCCCCTAATGTTTATTTCCTGTGTCCCTGCGAGCACCCTGTGATTCGGCAAATGGTGTCATGTGTGCGGCGGCCACGGCCTATCCGCGATCACGGCAGCGGCGCTGCTCTATCCGCGATCACGGTGGAGGCGCTGGCCTATCCGCAATCACGGTTGCTCCTGGAGTCCCACCTCCACCTAGCCTCCAGGGGCGATGTAATGTCTTTTACCTCCTCCAGGCTCCCCCTCTCATCCGGACCGATGTGCTGTCTTTACCTCCTCCAAACTGAAGACACAAGCTGCAGGTGAGCTCGTAAGAGTCGGGTAGTGTTGCTGGCCCCCGGGGGTTGTGGAGAGGGAGCAGCCAGAGGGAGATTTGACAAGCAGATAGTCAGTATTGGAATACAGTAGTGTAGTGATCAGTGTAGTGGACAGAGCAGAGCAGTGGTAAGTGTAGTGTAGTGGACAGAGCAGCGGTCAATGTAGTGGTGGTCAGTGTTGTGTAGTGTAGTGGTGGTCAGTGTAGTGGTGGTCAGTGTTGTGAAGTGGACAGAGCAGTGGTCAGTGTAGTGGGCAGAGCAGCGGTCAGTGTAGTGGTGGTCATTGTTGTGAAGTGGACAGAGCAGTGGTCAGTGTAGTGGGCAGAGCAGCGGTGAGTGTTAAGTGGACAGAACAGTGGTCAGTGTAGTGGACAGAGCAGAGCAATGGTCAGTGTAGTGGTGGTCAGTGTTGTGTAGTGGACAGAGTAGCGGTCAGTGTTGTGTAGTGGTGGTCAGTGTTGTGTAGTGGGCAGAGCAGCGGTCAGTATAGTGGTCAGTGTTGTGTTGTGTAATGGGCAGTGTAGGAATTGGGTAGTGTAGTGGACAGGTAGGTCAGTGTAGTGGCCAGTATAGGAAGCAGGTAGGTTACTGTAGTGGTCAGTGTAGGAATCAGGCTGGTCTGTACTATTGTAGGAAGGGACTCGGGGAGTGCTAAAAGCCTACAGGTTAGGGGGCGCATATTACTTTCCTTGACCCTGGCGCTGACAACCCACGCTACGCCACTGGCGAGAAGCCATGTGGGGGACACAGCAAACATGTTGAAGGTGTTCTGGTCAGATGAGACCATAATTAAACTTTTTGGCCAAAAAGCAAAATGCTATGTGTGGTGGAAAACTAACACTGCACGTCTCGCTGAACACACCATCCCCACCGTGAAATGTGGTGGCAGCATCATGTGGGGATGTTTTTCTTCAGCCGGGACAGGGAAGCTGGTCAGAGTTGATGGAAGGATGGATGGAGCCAAATACAGGGCAATTTTAGAAGAAAACATGTTAGAGTCTGCAAAAGACTTGAGACTGGGGCAGAGGTTCACCTTCCAGCAGGACAACGACCCTAAACATACAACCAGAGCTACAATGGAATGGTTTAGCTCAAAGCATATTCATGTGTTCGAATGGCCAAGTCAAAGTCCAGACCTAAATCCAGTTGAGAATCTGTGGCAAGAGTTGAAAATTTCTGTTCCAGACGCTCTCCATCCAGTCTGACAGAGCTTGAGCTATTTTGCAAAGCTGGTGGAAACATACCCAAAAAAACTTGCAATGAAAGGTGGATCTACAAAGCATTGACTCTGAAGGGGGAATGGGAGGAGAAAAGCAAGGGCTACTCCAACCAAGCTCTTGCTTTTCTCCTCCCATTCCCCCTTCAATATATTAATGTAGGATGATGGTACTTGGTAATTTTTAGTCAACTTTTGTGGCAATACCCTTCTATCAAAGCATTGACTCTGTGGGGCTGAATACAAATGCACACCACAATTTTCAGATATTCATTTGTAAAAAAAAATGAAAACCATTTATCATTTTTTTTTTTTTTTTTTCCACTTCACAATTATGTTCCACTAATGTGTTGGTCTATCACCTAAAATCCCAATAAAATACATGTACATTTTTGGTTGTAACATGAGAAAATGTGGAAAATTTTTCAAGGGGTATGAATACTTTTTTCAAGGCACTGTATGAATACTAATAGCATTGTCCAAATAAACTATTTCCTTCACTGAGTTCTGCACTGGCTATAAGCACTGTATTGATAATCCACAAGAGTGATGTGCTCTATGCAAAAAACGAGAGAGAAGGAGACCCCCCCCCCCCCCTCTTTATCTTAGTGAGAAAACATTAAGATCCAACAAAATTATTCAAGGATATATTGTATTACTGTACAAAAATCTTTATTCTCGACATGTTTCGCTAAAGTATATAGCTTCTTCAGGAGATTTGTGACTGTGTACAGCATGAGTGGTCAACCTGCAGCCCTCCAGCTGTTGCGGAACTACATGTCCCATCCTGCCTCTTCCCTTTGGGAGTTATGCTTGTAACTCTTAGCGGCTTGCAATGCCTCCTGGGACTTGTAGTTTTTGCAACAGCTGGAGGGCCATAAGTTGAGCACCCATGCTGCACAGAGTAATTACTGCAATACATAACTAAATATACATAAGGCAAACAAAATAACAGGTCCTACATAGAACCTAACAATACAAATGATAATTACCACATTTATTGGCGTATAACACGCACTTTTTCTCCCTGAAAATCAGGGGGAAATTGTGTGTACGTGTTATACGCGATCCCTGCTACTCTGAGTGGAAGCAGGGGACGACCGCCACTGGATGACGCGATCTCCTGTGTATCTGGTGCTGTCACACACACAGTCCCGCCCCCCTGGCCTGGCATTGGACCACTGCTCTGTCCATCATATGAGCCAGGTGGGACTGTGAGTGACTGAGCGCCGGATACACAGGAGATAGCGGATCTGTGCCATCTAGCACTGGCCTGGCTGCAATCTGTAAAGGTGAGTCTGCAGATGTATACTAAACAGACTGCAATCATGGGCATACTAGAGGCTGCAGTAATGGCCATGTTAGAGACTGCACATTAGCACTAAACAGGTTGCAATAATGGGCACATTAGAGGATGCAGATGGGCATAGATCAGGCTGCATTGATGGGCACTGGGGAGGCTGCAGAGCACTGACTCTTATTCCTCAGAGCTGGGAGATAGAGGAAAGAGATACAATGTATCTCTTGGTTCTTGTATATCATGAAGTCAGTTTAACCACTTAAAGTACTTTCACACTGGGGCAGTGGCAGCATTAGGGGCACTTTTCAGCCGCTAGCGTGGCACTTTAAAACCCCCACTAGCGGCCAAAGAAAGGGTTGAAAGCGCCCATGTTGCGGCGCTGCCCTCTCATTTCAATGGGCAGGGCGTTATGGGAGCAGTTTATGCACCGCCCCAAAGATGCTGCTTGCAGGATTCCCCCAGCCCCCCCCATCCCCCCCCCCCCCCATCCCCCCCCCCCCCCCCCCCGTTCTGCAAGCACACCGCCCTAGTGTGAAAGTACTCAGGCTTTCACACTGGGTGGGGCATGAGAGGCGCCTTAAAGGCACTATTTTTAGCTCTAAAATGCATGAAAAGCGCCCCACTGTGAAAGGGGTCTAAAAGACTAAGCCTTTTCCTGACACTTGCTTTTTTGGGGGGGGGGGGATGGGGTAAAAAAAAAAGTAAAGTTAGCCCAATTTTTTTTGTATAATGTGAAAGATGTTACGCCGCGAGAATCGTAAGAGTTGTGATCTTTATTCTAAGCAAAAAAATCGTGATCATTTTGGCCCGAATCATGCAGCTCTAGGTAGCATTATTAAAAGCCTCCATAGTGAGCTGTACATACAAAAATGGTTAAAAATCTCTCCCGTGTGAACATCTACATTGTGCAATCAGAGCGTGCGTTCCACCTGTGTACAGCGTAGCGCAATGTGTGTCCCAATGTTTCGTCAATGTTTCGTCATCAGCGTGACGTCTTCAGAAGCTGATGGTCTAAAGCATAAAATCCCAATAAAATACATGTACATTTTGGTTTTAACATGACAAAATGTGGAAAATTTCAAGGAGTGTGAATACTTTTTTAAGGCACTGTATAAATACTATTAAAAGTTGTCTTTCACTAAGTTCTGCAATGGCTATAAGCACTTATAAGTACTGCATAAAGTTTCAGCTACATACAGTACACAGTGATGGTTTCTAGCTGTGAGGCAAGAGACTTCCCGTCTCACACACGGAACAATGAAGAGTTGGTCTGAGCGGCGCTCAGCCATACGTAGACAGCGTTGTATTCTGTGAATTCATGCAAAGCTTCCTCTGGCTGAGGAGGAGAGGATGACCTCAACCTGCTCCTCCAACTCAGCCAATCAGAAGAAGCTTTGTATTCATTCACAGAATACAAAGCTCGTGTAAATAAAGTGTTGCGCTATACAAACTCCAAAAATACAGAAACCAACAAATGTGAAATCAAAGGGATATCTTTGTGAAAAACTCCTCCCTAGTAAAGCTTTCAAAACCTTCCTTCAAATTGATAAGTGATCAGGAAATGTATCGCCCTTGTCACTTGAACTGCCACTTTAAAAGTTGTTCTAAGACTGGAAGTCTCTTGTCTCACAGCCGGAACCCAATCCAATCCAAATCTACATCCGTCCAAAGTCCAGAATTGATAGAGCTTGTCTGAGGGTTCAGAAAGAAGGGGGCGGAAAGCCACACTCTGCAGAACTCAGTGAGGAGAGCTGATAGGAGAGAGGGGTGGGGGCATACCCTCCTTCGCACAGCACACATGAACAGAACTGAGGCTGTCAGTCAGCTGGAAATCCCTCCCCTGTCACCTTTTTTCTCTTGGTGTCAGGAAAACTTGTCAGCAGTGATTATTGCTGATAGCAGAGGAATGAGGCAGCAGAGGGAAAAGACACTTAGTGTGTACTTGCCTCGTCTCAATTCAGAACACCATCGAGGGATATGCTTTGTTTAAATTTCATGTCTGAAGTTTACAACCACTTGGTGATTTATAAAAGATTGCAGAACTACATTAATGTGCGTTTTTAACTTCTGCTAGTTCAGCTTGTACAGAGAAAGTATAGCCATCCTGCACATATTTCCTTTGTTTATTATGGTCAGGACTACAAAAAAAATTACATTTAAAATGTTTTTTTCAAAATTCCCTCACATAAAATACAACGAAGACCCAGTGCAGTTAATCAGGTCCAGGCATTTTCTTACTTGTAGCTAGAACAATCAATATATGAAAGACTGTCCATACAAATGAGGCAACCTACCAAGAACACTTTCAGTTGTTTTAACAAACTCTGGATGGTAGATTGTCTTGAATCGTTAGTTCTTTTTGCCATCAGAGATGGAAAAATTTGAATGTGGTTGCAATTGCTTAAAACTTGTGGTGACTGGTCAGTAAATGACATAAAAATTCTCTTATTCATTCTGATCTTTAGGGAAAAAAAGTTGCCTTCTACAAGCGTGCTCAGATCCTGGTAGGAGACACATGGGGTGTGCTAGAAGGAAAAGGTGATGGCTGCTTCTATGACATCGACAAAATCACCATGTTTGCTGACTACAGGATACCGCAGGCTTTGGTACATTTTGGCACCATGAGATTTTCAGAAGAGCTATTGAAGAAGCTTAAGGAAGGTTTGTAATATGGTTTCCACTATGTCATCCTATCCATATAGAAGAGCATTCTTTTAAGTGTTCCATCTATAATAGAATTGTTTGTAAAGCAGCAAAATGCCATACCCTCCCATATAAATCAGAGTATTCAAGAAAACTCCACTTTTTTTGTATTAAACACATGTGTGTCACGTTTAACCACCTCCGCACTGGAAAGTTTACCCCCTTCATGACCAGGCCATTTTTTGCTATTAAGCATTGCGCTACTTTAACCGGTAATTGCACGGTCATGCAAGGCTGTACCTTAACAATATCTTTTTTTTTTTTTTTCACACAAATAGAGCTTTCTTTTGTTGGTATTTGGTCACCACTGGATTTTTTTATTATAAATACTAAAAAAGACCGAAAATATTGGGGAAAAAAAACCAAACTATTTTATACTTTCTTTCAAAATCTTCATAAATGTAGGCCAAAATGTATTCTGCTATGTCTTATCTATGAATAAGTAAGGAATCTCTATACAGATTCCTTATTCATTCAAGTAAAGTGCTGCAGAGGAAAGGACTATGTTCAGTCCCTTTCTCTGTCTCAAAAAAGAGATATGGGGGTCTGTTTAGATTCTAGCTTTCTGATATCTCACCAAAGACTGCCCCCAAAAACATAGCAAGACCCAGTGACTTTTTTGGGGGAAGGCAAAGCCCCTCCCCAGGTCCGTCCGCACCCAGCCTCTTCACGGTGACAGCCTCCCTCCTGCACTCACACCTCCAAGGTGACGGTTTCCCCCGGAGAAGACTATTGCGAATATTAATCTGCTATTGTCTCAAGTGGGTGGTTTTGGAGCGCAATGCTCTGCTCCCCGAGCCTAACCTTTTTTCCAGCCAATTGGAGCCTTAGGATCTAATCGTGGCTTTAAAAAAAACTCATACAAAGGTATGCAGGGGCACCCTGCAAGGAGCAGTGCCCCTGCGCCCATAATGGACTGGACGCTCCTTTGTAAACCCCTTTCACATGGAGCAGATCTGCCTGCTCAGCGGGGGATCTGTCTACTGATCCCCGCTGAGCAGGCGGGTGAAAGGTAAGTCCTTTCCGCTGATTCAGAGCGGACACAGAGACAGCCCACTGTTCTCTATGGGGCAGTCGGATGGAAACGGACTGCCTGTCCATTTCATCGGATACCATCCGATCTGCTAGATGGATGGGGAATGGAATCCCCATCCGTCTGTTTTTAGCAGAATGGACTGGATCGGATGCAGGCGGGTGTAAACAGACACATGTCCATTTACATCAGCCTCTCCATAGGGAACGAGTGGTCAGATTGGGCCCGCCTAAAAAACAGACAGGCAGACCTATTCTGTGTCCTTGTGTGAAAGAGGCCTAAGTCCTTGTTCACACAGGGCGTACACTGTGTACCTTTACAGGGATGCACAGGTGTTCTGTGCAGGCAGTCCCATTGATGTAATTTGGGATGTAGCAACTGAACGAGCAGAGCCGTTGCTCCCAATTTTACATCCATGTAGGTCTGCATGCATGTCCCTGAGCTCACACTGTCTGCGTTCGGGGTCATGTACCCACACCCACGGCGGATGTCAGATTAAGAACAGTAGCTATGCCTGTGCAGTCGTTTCATCCCAGTTGACATAAATGGGACTGCCTGTACAGTGGTGCGTGGAACACCTGTGCGGGTGAACATTTCCCTCCATGGGTGTACACTTTAGTATGCCACATGTGAACGATGCTTTAGTAGTATTTTAGCAGAAATTTGGTAATTTACATTGTGTTTATGTGCACTACTAATGATTTTAGTGAAAATGGCGATATGAACATTTGCGCAATTATTGTGGGGTCCAAAAAATCAGAACTTTTTTTTATTCCACAGGTTATGAGCTTTCAGAAAATGTCTAGTTTGAGGGGTCTTTTCAAATTCTGAAAGCTGCAAGTGAAAAATGATAACCTCTGGCTTCTTACATTAAATTATTGTTATTTACAGTTTTGCGTACCCTCAGTTTTCACCATTTCACAAAAAGGTGCAAATGTACAAATATTAACTTTAATACAGTTTTAACTTTTTTATTTACTAGGAATTTAGCATGTATTTTGCCATGTATGAATCCACTATTAATGATTGTATTGTATTTTTAACTAAAATATTGTTTTGATAAACATTTGTGCAAATATTGCGCTGCCTTTAAAAATCAGTAGCACTTCTTCTTCCTTTTTTTTTTTTTTTTTTATTCTACTGGCCATGTGCTTTCAGAAAACGTATGGTGGGTCTTTTACAAATTCTGAAAGCAAAAAAGAAACCTCCCAGATTTTCTAAAACTTTTGCGTCCGTCTGATTTTATCACCATTTCTCAAAAAGGCACAATTTAAAATTTACAAATATTAACTCAATACAGGTTAAGCTTTTATATTTAGTAGGAGTTTAGCAGGAATTTTGTAAAATTTGCAGTGTTTATATCTGCTAAAAATTATTTGAGAGTCTTTTTAGCGAAATATATTGTTTTGAAAACCTTTGCGCAAATATCGTGGGGCCTTAAAAATCAGTAGCACCTTCTTTTTATTCTACTGGTCCTATGATTTCAGAGAATATATGGTTTGGGGGTCTTTAACAAACTCTGAAAGATGTAAGAGAACAATGAAAACCTTCGTATTTTTAGAGAAACGTGGTTACTTACATTTTTGCATACGTTCAGTTTTCACGATTTAGCAAAAAAGGCGTAATTTAAAAATGACAAATATTTGTTATTTATTAACTCAATACAGGTTAAGCTTTTTATATGCAGTAGGAATTTTGTAAAATGTATTTATTTATTTTTTTATCTTCTAATAATGATTTTGGTGTATTTTTACCAAAAATATTGTGTTGATAAATCGTTCTACTGGTCGTGTGCTTTGCACACTCTGAAGGCTATAAGGGAAAAATAAAAAAGCAATGGAAAAATTGAAAAAATTGCCTGGCCACCTGAGGTGTAAAAATGGAGCACAGGGCCTGGCAGCGAAAGGGTTAAAAGTCTCATTAAAAAATGTAAATAGACTTGAATACTGAGACACAGCTTTTCTGAAATTAAACAACTAAGGTCTAAGGCCAGGTTCACACTGGTATGACAAACCCTCCGACATTGGGAGCTCATGTCGCCTGACGTGTGAAAAGCAATGTTTCCCTATGAGCGCCGTCTTAAAGCGGGATTCCGTCCAAAAAAAAAAAAAAAAAAATTTTAAAGTCAGCAGCTACTAACACTGTAGCTGCTGACTTTAAATAAGTACTTACCTGTTCTGGGTGCCAGCGATGTCGGCCGACCCGTCCCTCGGCTCTCGGGTCCCGGCACCGCCATCCTTAGTAAGGAAAACAGGCAGTGGAGCCTTGCGGCTTCACTGCCAGTTTCCTACTGCGCACACGCGCGAGCGCTCCGTTCTGTGAATGGCCCCGTGGTGTTCTGGGAACACACACAGTTCCCAGAAGACAACGTGGCTGCCCACCGAGGAGCAGAACACACCGCGGAAGAGGCAGATTAGGAAGACTGCCTAGCAACAAGGGTTTAGGTAAGTTTAAAACTTTTTTTTTTTTTTTTTCAGGGTGACCCTCCCAGTTTAACTGGTCCAACATAAGTCAGTCTGACTTCAAAAATTCTCCCTGCACTACTTTGGTCCGACTTTAATCCTACTTCAGCCTATTGAATACCACTGAAGTCGGATCGCGGTCTTAACTGATCCGACTTTGGCATGCGACTTGTGCTCTGATCTTGAAGGGGAACTCCACGCCAAATTACAAAAAAAAACGGCATGGGTTCCCCCCTTCAGTCTGGTATGGATTTTAAGGGGAACCCCCATGCCGAAAAAAACGGTGTGGGGTCCCCCAAAATTCATACCAGACCCTTATCCAAGCACACAGCCCGGCAGGTCAGGAGAAGGGACAAGCGAGCACCCCACCACCCAAAGCACCTTGCCCCCTTGTTGATGGGGACAAGGGCCTCTTCCTGACAACCCTAGCCATTGGTTGTCGGGGTCTGCATGCGGGGGGCTTATCAGAATCTGGAACAATTTAACAAGGGGGGCCCCCAGATTCCGGCCCCCCCACCCTATGTGAATGAGTATGGGGTATATTGCACCAACCCATTAACCTAAAAAAAAAAGTGTCAAATATAAAACACATTACACATGGTTTTTAACCACTTCACATCCGCACTATGGCCGAATGACGGCCACAGCGCAGACCTGAATTCCCGGGAGGCCGTCATATGACAGCCTCCCCTGTGCACGCGCCCCGCAGGGCATGCTGTGATCACCGAGTCACTGAGACTCGGGTTATCACCGATCCAAGTAAGGGGCTGGCCCCTTACCATGTGATCAGCTGTCGGCCAATGACAGCTGATCACATGATGTAAACAAAAGATCGGTAATCGGTTTTTTTTTTTTTTTTTTTTCTACTCGCGCTGAGAGCGTGAGTAGAAAAAAAGCCGATCACCGGCTCGGATGTGAGGGACGTCGGTCCCGAAGTGGAAGAGGCACATCTGCCTCATCAGTGCCACCTCTAACAGTGCCCATCACTGCTGCCTCATCAGTGCCCATCACTGCTGCCTCATCAGTGCCCATCACTGCCGCCTCATCAGTGCCCATCACTGCCCCCCATCAGTGCCCATCACTGCCGCCTCATCAGCGTACATCAATGAAGGAGAAAAATTACCTGTTTTAAATTTTTTATAACAAAATATAAAAAAATTTTTTTAATTCAAATTTTTACATTTTTTTTTTTTTTTTTAACAAAAAGTAAAAACCGCAGAGGCGATCAAATACCACCAAAAGAAAGATCTATTTGTGGTGAAAAAATGATAAAAATTTCATTTGGGTACAGTGTTGTATGACCGCGCAATTGTCATTCAAAGTGCATCAGCGCTGAAAATTGGTCTGGATAGGAGGGGGGTTTAAGTGCCCAGTAAGCAAGTGGTTAAAGTAATTTTATTAAGGCAGCTCAGCATCGCTTCTGATCTCTTCTTCCCTCTGCAGCCTCTGCTGACGTTTTCTGCCTCTGCTGGGTCTTCTCCCTCTGTCCGCTGTCTTCTGCCTCTGCTGGGATTTCTCCCGCTGTCTTCTGCCTCTGCTGGGATTTCTCCCTCTGTCCGCTGTCTTCTGCCTCTGCTGGGTCTTCTCCCTCTGTCCGCTGTCTTCTGCCTCTGCTGGGTCTTCTCCCTCTCCCGCATGATGGGTCGTGTCGTACCAGTGTGAACCCAGCCTAAACAATGGCAGCATTGATTACATCTGCAGCTCCTCTGTTGTACTACATATGCACAGGTGCCTAAGGTAGAGAATAATTGGCTGAGTGCCTAGGGTAGAGAGGGTAGCATTACATTTTGATGTTTTATTCCAACTCTAGAAATAGTCTAACTTATTTCTCAAGGTTTTAAATTCATTATTTTTAAACAGGTTGGCTTTTCCAGAATGGAGATCGAGAGGAAATGGAGATTCGTGGTTGCTCCATCTGGGCTGTTGAATTGGTCTGTGAATATCTACGGGAACTGTTTGAGAAAAAAGGAGAGAAAATGAGCAATGAAATAAACCCTGTCCTAATTGACCATTTTCTGTGGGATTATGCACGGGATTACAGGGAGGAAATTAAAGTGGTTCCCTTTCACAGGGTTCGATGTATCTATTATTAGCGGTTTCCTTTAATTGCCAATTGGTTTTTGCACTTAAGTAGTAATGTCTTGGTAATTGCACCTTAATTTTTAGAATATAGAAATGTTTTATGTAGATTAGGATTAAACCACATTGGTATTATAAAACTGGAGCCCTCTAGTTCCTGATCATAGCTGGGATTACTGCTTTAGGAAACAAGGTTTGATGGTCTTAAAATCATCTTTATCAGATCTTGTGTTAAAAAATGGTTGATTAATAAATATCTACTGTGCTGAATATCTTCATTTTTCACCCATGTGGATCTAAATGGAATCCTATAAAGAGGAAAAAAAATTTAAAAATTAGTTCCCTATTTCTTTGAGGCCACAGCTGTCTCAATTTCCCAGTTTCCTCGGTGGGTTATAGTCCAACCACAAAATGTGATATTCTCATGACATTTACACTTCTATGTTAAGGAAACCTGTATAAATAGAATGGTAATAGTGCTGATATTTAGGAGACTAACCAACATATGATGGGATGTAGAACCTAGGGCGCTCTTAAACCTTTTGGGATGCGTTGGTATTTCCTACCCATCATGACGTTTTGGTGTTCCAGTCTCCAAGAAATCTAGGAAAACATGCAATTTAACGTCTTGAGATCTTTACAAAGCTGTAATATCACTTTTGAGTGATGTAATGGTGTTAAAAATGTATTCCTGTATCTTAACTCTTTGTCTTTTGAACTTCTTACACTTTGTATTGAATCCAAATAAATAACTGATGTTTTGTAAGATGGTCCATTTTTTTTCTATTTTTTTTTTTTTCCTCTACTGATATGTTTTCTCCTACATTTATGTGTATAATAACTTATTTTATTTAAACAAAAAAAGTCATCCCAGGCATACAAATATATCAACCAAAAAAATACAAAGAGGAAAAAAGGTGCCTAAATGTATACACCTGAAGAAGATCGTGATATATAAACAGTGGCTCTTGTTTGGTCTCCAGCAGTGGATTTTATTCAAAGGACCAGAACTACTGAACTGCAGTATATATGATGTTAACATTGTAAACACACATAGAGATGTGGGCTTAGTTCTAGCACACTAGACATCCTCCATTATAGCAGCATTATGTACTCCCAAAGCAGGGTATGCACATGACAAAATTCAGCAGCTTCTGCAGGAAACCAGTCTGTACAACAGATGCCGGTCTAAAGCCTTGCACACACGGTACAATTGTTGGCCAGCTGAGCATCTGATTTTTGTCAAAAGGGTGTGTGCCAGGATCTTGTCTTGCATACTAACGGGTACACAATTGTCGTGCCACAAACAGGAAAGTAGTGATGTACTATGAGGAATTTCAGCTCTTGAGCAACTTTGGGGGCCCCTTGTGCTAATTTTCTGTTTGGGGAGCATTGATTCTGAGCATGCGTGTTTGTACTTTCGACTCTTGTGTGACGGATTTGTGTACTGACCAAACGAAAATCTGACTTCAAACCGTTGTCCGCTGAAAATTTACTAGCCTGTCATCCAACATTTGTTGGCTGAAAGTTGGACAACAATTGTCAAAAGGAGCGTACTAACTGTAAGATTTTAGGCCAACAGTCTGTCAACAGACAATTCCCTGCCAACAATCGTACCGTGTGTTGCGAGGCTTACGGCCCCATACACACCATTAGATTTTCTGCAGATTTGTCTTCAGATTTACCAAAACCATGTAATGCAAGGGCCAGCCTGATTGCATACAAATTGAAACTCTTATGCCCCGTACACACGGTCGGATTTTCCGACGGAAAATGTGTGATAGGACCTTGTTGTCGGAAATTCCGACCGTGTGTAGGCTCCATCACACATTTTCCATCGGATTTTCCGACAACAAAATCCGTTGTCGGAAATTCTGATCGCGTGTACTCAAATCCGACGGACAAAGTGCCACGCATGCTCAGAATAAATAAAGAGATGAAAGCTATTGGCCACTGCCCCGTTTATAGTCCCGACGTACGTGTTTTACGCCACCGCGTTTATAACGATCAGATTTTCCGACAACTTTGTGTGACCGTGTGTATGCAAGACAAGTTTGAGCCAACATCCGTCGGATTTTGTTGTTGGAATGTCCGAACAAAGTCCGACCGTGTGTACAGGGCATTAAAGTTTGACCTCCATATTATATGGTTTTGGTAAATCTGAAGACAAATGGTGTATGGGGGCTTAGGGTCCTGCTGGACAACAAGCATTCGATTGACCACAGTGCTGATCTATATATTCTGATGGGGAAGGGAGTCCCTCTGTCGAAATACCAAGGCAGAGATCCCTGCATTGCCTGTGTGGGTGCAGGGATCTTAGGTTTTTCTTTTTTCATTTAACCTTCTGGTTGAACAGAACAAAATACAAGATTCAATCCCATCTCTATGCATAAGGGTTTTACCAAGAGAGGCTAATCCTTGCAGTGTACATAGATCACCCCCAGGGGCTTTCTTTTTTTCTAAACAAAAGTGGAGTTGAACCTTAAACATTGTCCAATATCCTGTAATGTTTACACATGAATATTTTTAAAGCAACCTCTTGCACAAAGCAGCTGATGAAAAATGTTCAGTGCCTACTTAGGGATGCACCGGTCCAATACCGAGCATTTTCACGAGTACCAGTACTCGTGAAAATGCTCCTGAAACCGATACTTTGCACCCATTAATTCTGTACTGACGCAAATCACACTGCAATTTGAACAACAATGTGGTGCTATTGCTGTCCAAATTGCATGCGATTTCCCCCACCACTCCTGTGTGTATAGAAAGAGAAAAGTGGATAGTTTATTAAAAATGTTAACCCACATTAACTGCTTTCCACCAGCTGAAAGACAGCTACAGCGCAGGCTCACTTTGTGGGGTGGGCATACGTAAACACCCCCCCCCCCCCCAAAAAAAAAAATCGTGCTGCCCACGCTCCTTCAAACTCAGCTTATTACAGATTGAGGTAAAGGGCTAATAACAGCAGCCCTGATTAAATGGCACCAAAAAAAAGCTCCATTTGGGTGGAAAAAAATGTATATATGGGTACAGTGTTGCATGACAGTGCAATTGTCATTCAAAGTGTGACAGCGCTGAAAGCTGAAAATTGGTCTGAGCAGGAAGGGGGTAAAAGTGCCCAGTAGGCAAGTGGCTAAAGAGGAGCTCCAGTCTCCCCCTGTGAAAAAATGTTAAGTCAGCAGCTACAAAAAAACTGTAGCTGCTGATTTTTTAAAAACGGCCACTCGCCTGCCCCACGATCCAGTAATATACTCTACCCCAGCCGGTTTCACCTGCTGTCTTCTTTCCTGTGCGCTGGCATCTTAATTGTGGGCACCCAACTGACAGCTTGTGGCTTCACAGCCAGGTGCCCACTATGCATGCGTGAGTAGTGAGCGCATTGTGAAAGGTCCCACAGGCTTCTGGGACCGGTCACATGTCCTAGAAGATGGGGGGAGGAAGAAGAACTTAAGCCTCCGATCGCCTAGGTGGTCGGAGTGGAAGTGGGAGTGAGTACCTGTCAAAATTATGTACCTGCTCCTCAAAAGTGCCAATTCTTCGAGAGAAGTGGGGAATAAGTCCTTAAAGCGGAACTTCCACTTTTGGTTGAAGTTCTGCTTTTAAGTACAGTTCAAATGCAAAATCTGCATAGGTGTCCCGCCCAAGCTGACATCACCGCCCTATACCCACGGGGTCCTGGAACTTCTCCTCCAGCCCTGTGAGCACCTCCAGCGGCCATGATTTTCTATCATCGATGGGACCGTCGATTTTGCATCTGATCGGATATGTACTTAAAGTGGTTGTAAAGGCAGAAGGTTTTTTATCTTAATGCATTCTATGCATTAGGATAAAAAGCCTTCTGTGTGCAGCAGCCCCCCAATACTTGCCTGAAGTCCATCTAAATCCAGCAATGTTGCAGGAGTTTCTCGGCTGCCCGAGACTCCCCTCCTCATTGGCTGAGACAGCAACACGGTGCCATTGGCCCCCGCTGTTGTCAGTCAGCCAATGAGAAAAAGGGGGTGGGAGTGGGCCATGGCTCTGTGTCTGAATGGACACGGAGCTGTGGCTTTGCTCGTGTGTCCCAATAGCAAGCTGCTTGCTGTGGGGGCACTCAGGAGGGTGGGGCCAGTTGCACCAAAGAGGGACCCAAGAAGAGGAGGATTGGGGCTGCTCTGTGTAAAACGGTTTTACAGGGCAGGTAAGTATAACATGTTTTTTCATTTTTAACTAACAACAAATAAGACTTTACAATTACTTTGATGTGAGTTCTAACATTTTTAATAAATTGTCCACTAGATGTCGCTTTTCCCTTTCTATACACACAGGAGCAGTGGGGGGAAATCACATTTGATTCGGACAGGAATCGCATCACATTCCTGTTCAAAACGCATGTGATTCTTTGCAGTGCAATATGCACCCATTTATTTTGTATTGACGCTAATCGCATAACGTATCGGTACTCTATATCAGCGAGTACTTGACCGAAAGTCTCGGTACTTGTACTCGACAGTAAAACCCGTGTTTAATAAATTAATAATCTACATGAGGATACATATTTGCATGCCTTAGGATCCTCTGTCTGGGCTTGATTTACTTTTTAATCTTCATGCACATGGCTGTACAGTGTGCAGAGCCTGCCTAATCACTTTAAACAGACCTGTTGATGCTGTGTACAGCCATTCAATGAGAATAATTAAAACATGTGGGTGTACACGGTTATGTGCAGGGAGATTTTGTGGTAATTTCAGAGACCTGGTTCAAGAGCTCTCACGATTGGCTGGCAACCATTCAAAGTGAATGTGAGAGATGACATCAATAAAGGAGCAAGGAAGGATTTGGAATCCTTATGGGTAGAGCTCCAAAGGGATGAAGCTAAGGGGAAAATTATACTGGGAGTATGCTATAGGCATGGGCGTCCTCAGAACTTTTTCAGGGGGGGAGATAAGTTATTTTTTGATGTAGAGGATGTAGCAGATGTAATCACACTATCACAGAAGTGGAGCGTCTGCAGATTTTTAAAATTTAATAGTGACTAAAGAATGAAGGGTAAAGACTCAGGTCGTATTTTCCAGCAAGTTGCTGTATCGCATTTTAGAGCTGGTCATGAATGATATTTGCTGCCATAACAAACACTAACCTGGAAGTTTGTTTGCGCGGCTCTGCTTTAAGAGCATATTAAATAAGGGCATTAGCCAGTGCATCCCATTGGGAAAAAAGTTTAAAAGAGCGAAAAAAACGTCCTGGATGGCTTAACTCCAATGTAAAAATGCATATAAAAGCAAAGGAGAAGGCCTTCAAAAAATACAAGGCTGAGGGATCATCATCAGCATTCAGACTTTACAAAGAATGCAACAAGATATGTAAGGGTGCACTTAGGACAGCTAAGATAGAATACGAAAGACACATAGCGGAGGAGAGCAAAAAACTCCAAGAAATTCTTTAAGTATATAAACAGTAAAAAAAGGACAGACCATATTGGCCCCATAAAGAATAAGGGAGGACATCTGGTTACAAAGGATGGGGAGATGGCAAAGGTATTGAGTTTATTCTTCTCCTCAGTCTTCGCAAGGGAATTGGGCGGGCTTCAGAAACCAAAACTGCATTGTTTGTCCTCATGACACATCACAGGACGAACCCTCATGGCTCACAGAGTACAGAATTAGAAATGGACTTGGGAAACTTAACATTAATAAATCACCAAAACCAGTTGGCTTGCACCCGAGGGTAGTTGGGGAACTCAGTCAAGTAATTGCCAGACCATTGTTCCTAACTTTTACTAACAGTCTACTGACTGGAATGGTACCAGCTGATTGGAGAAAAGCCAATGTAGCACCATTATTTAAAAAAGGGTCAAAATACATCCCTGGGAATTACAGACCAGTTAGCCTAACATCAATAGTATGCAAGCTCTTGGGGGGGTTGATAAGGGACTATATACAAGATTTTAGTAATGAAAACGGTATCATTAGCAGTAATCAGCATGGATTCACAAAGAATCGTTCTTGCCAAACCAATCTATTAACCTTCTATGAGGAAGTGAGCTGCCATCTAGATAAAGGAAGTGCCATAGACGTGGTGTATCTGGATTTTGCAAAAGCATTTGACACAGTTCTCTACGTTTACTGTACAAAGTAAGGTCCGTTGGCATGGACCATAGGGTGAGTACATGGATTGAAAACTGGCTACAAGGGGCGAGTTCAGAGGGTGGTGATAAATGGGGAATACTTGGAATAGTCAGGGGTGGGAAGTGGGGTCCCACGGGGTTCTGTGCTTGGACCAATCCTGTTTAATTTGTTCATAAACACCTGAGGATGGGGTAAACAGTTCAATCTCTGTATTTGCGGATGATACTAAGCTAAGCATGGCAATAACTTCAGGAACAAACTAATGAGGTGGGCAACTACATGGCAATCGTGCTTTAATGTAGAAAAATGTAAAATAATGCATTTGGGTGACAAAAATATGAATCCAATCTACTCACTAGTAGGGATGAGCTTTCTGTTTGGGTCGAACATTGGCTGTTTGCCCGTTCGTCGAAAACCGAACATTATGGGCCGCTCGTGCCAAATTCGAGCGCGCGTAATGGCCCATAATGCACTGCGGGAGCGCAGTGCATTGCTGTATGATGATTGGCCAAAGCATGCACCATGACCTGCCTGCTTTGGCCAATCCCAACTAAGAGCGTCATAATTGGCCAAAGGCAGGGTGCCTTTGGCCAATCATGGCTCATGGGGACAAAGTCCATGCCCCACACTATATAAGGTATGTCGGCCCCCTATAGTGTGTTGGCGTGGATGGAGAGAGAGTCATTTAGATTGAGCAGGCAGGCAGGTTATTCAGTTAGCTGCAGTGTTATATATATACATACACACACACACACAGTCTTGTGTATATACATATATACATATATATATATATATATATATATATATATATATATATATACACAGTGGGGACGAAAAGTATTCACACCCCCTTAAATTTTTCACTTTTTGTTATATTGCAACCATTTGCTAAAATCATTTAAGTTCATTTTTTTTCCTCATTAATGTACACTCAGCACCCCATATTGACAGAAAAACAGAATTGTTGACATTTTTGCAGATTTATTGAAAAAGAAAAACTGAAATATCACATGGTCCTAAGTATTCAGACCCTTTGCTCAGTATTTAGTAGAAGCACCCTTTTGATCTAATACAGCCATGAGTCTTTTTTGGGAAAGAGGCAACAAGTTTTTCACACCTGGATTTGGGGATCCTCTGCCATTCCTCCTTGAAGAAACTCTCCAGTTCTGTCAGATCGGATGGTAAACGGTGGACAGCCATTTTTAGGTCTCACCAGAGATGCTTAATTGGGTTTAAGTCAGGGCTCTGGGCCATTCAAGAACAGTCACGGAGTTGTTGTGAAGTCACTCCTTCGTTATTTTAGCTGTGTTCTTAGGGTCATTGTCTTGTTGGAAGGTAAACCTTCGGCCCAGTCTGAGGTCCTGAGCACTCTGCAGAAGGTTTTCGTCCAGGATATCCCTGTACTTGGCCGCATTCATCTTTCCCTTGATTGCAACCAGTCGTCCTGTCCCTGCAGCTGAAAAACACCCCCACAGCATGATGCTGCCACCACCATGCTTCACTGTTGGGACTGTATTGGACAGGTGATGAGCAGTGCCTGGTTTTCTCCACACGTACCGCTTAGAATTAAGGCCAAAAAGTTCTATCTTGGTCTCATCAGACCAAAGAATCTTATTTCTCACCATCTTGGAGTCCTTCAGGTGTTTTTTTTAGCAAACTCCATGCTGGCTTTCATGTGTCTTGCACTGAGGAGAGGCTTCCGTTGGGCCAGTCTGCCATAAAGCCCCGACTGGTGGAGGGCTGCAGTGATAGTTGACTTTCTACAACTTTCTCCCATCTCCCGACTGCATCTCTGGAGCTCAGCTACAGTGATCTTTGGGTTCTTCTTTACCTCTCTCACCAAGGCTCTTCTCCCCCGATAGCTTAGTTTGGCCGAACGGCCAGCTCTAGGATAGGTTCTGGTTGTCCCAGACGTATTCCATTTAAGGATTATGGAGGCCACTGTGCTCTCAGGAACCTTAAGTGCAGCAGAAATTTTTTGTAACCTTGGCCAGATCTGTGCCTTGCCACAATTCTGTCTCTGAGTGCTTTAGGCAGTTCCTTTGACCTCATGATTCTCATTTGCTCTGACATGCACTGCGAGCTGTAAGGCCTTTATAGGCAGGTGTGTGGCCTTCCTAATCAAGTCCAATCAGTATAATCAAACACAGCTGGACTCAAATGAAGGTGTAAAACTATCGTAAGAATGATCCGAAGAAATGGACAGCATCTGAGCTAAATATATGAGTGTCACAGCAAAGAGTCTAAATACAATTACAATACAATAATAACACAATTCTGTGTTTTTCTGTCAATATGGGTTGCTGTGTGTACATTAATGAGGAAAAAATGGCAAATGGCTGCAATATAACAAAGCATGAAAAATGTAAGGCCCCTTTCACACTGGGGCGGTTTGCAGGCATTATTGCGCTAAAAATAGCGCCTGCAAACCGCCCCTAAACAGCCTCCTCCCGAGGGCTTTCACACTGAAGCGGTGCGCTGGCAGGAGAAGAAAAAATCTCCTGTCAGCCGCATCTTTGGAGCGGTGAAGGAGCGGTGTATTCACCACTCCTAAACCGCTCCTGCCCATTGAAATCAATGGGACAGCGCGGCTATACCGCAGTAATACCACGGCTATAGCCGCGCTATACGAGGGGTTTTAACCCTTTTTCGGCCGCCAGCGGGGGGTTAAAACTGCACCGCTAGCGGCCGAATACCGCGGTAAAACAGCGCTAAAAATAGCGCTGTTTTACCGCCGACGCCCCCTACCGCCCCAGTGTGAAAGGGGCCTAAAGGTGTCTGAATACTTTCTGTCCCTACTGTATATATATCAACTGTATCCAGTTTAGCTATAGCTGACTGCAGGCCGTTCCTGGTGTACTTTTTCTAATATACTGCAGGCAGGCAGGTTATTCAGTTAGCTGCAGTTTATATATATATATATATATATATATATATATATATACACACACACACAAACAGTTTTGTGTGTGTGTAATATATGTATATATATATATATATATATATATATATATATCCACTGTATCCAGTTTATCTATATCTGACTACAGGCCATTCCTGGTGTACTTTTTCCAATATACTTCAGGCGGTGTACACAGTACTGTGCACCCATAGTGCAGTTGCTACTACTTTTCTGGTGGTGTACACAGCACACCCATAGTTGTTATTAAACTTCTGTTGGTGCACGGTACACAGTAACGTGCACCCCTAGTGCTACTACTTTTCTGGTGGTGTACACAATACATACAGTACACACATAGTTGCTATTAGACTTCTGGTGGTGTACACCATACCGTTCACCCCTAGTGCAGTTGCTACTACTTTTCTGGTGGTGTACACAATACAGTACATCCATAGTTGTTAGTGTACACTGTACCATGCACCCCTAGTGCAGTTGCTGCTACTTTTCTGGTGGTGTACACAATACAGTACACCCATAGTTGTTATTACACTTCTGTTGGTGTACACAGTACCGTACACCCGTAGTGCAGTTGCTAGTGCTACTACTTCCTTTCATACATCAGGGGACACAGAACCATAGTAGTTACTATGTGGGTTATAGGCCACCTTCAGGTGATGGACACTGGCACTCCCTAAGACAAAAAGTGCACTCCCTATATAACCCCTCCCACTACTGGTAGTACCTCAGTTTTTTCACCAGTGTCTAGGTGTTGGTCAGGCAGTAAAGATATGCTGAGCTGAGCTCCTCTGGAGCAATCCTTGCTGGGGCTAGCTATGCAGACGGATTCATTCAAGGTGTTTTTCTGGCCGAATTGAATGGTACCCCGGCCTCGTGTCCAAAGAAATTAGGTTTTTTTTCCCTGTGAATGCTTCTCTTTTGAGAGCTGGACCCCGGAATCCAGTACTTTTTGGTATTAAGGCCATAAAGTTTACTGCCGGTGGTGCTATTGCAGGCCCAGGATTGTGGGTTTCCTCGAGGATCCCCAGCTCCGGAAGGTTGCAAGGCTGACAGTTACAAGCATGACTCCCACAGGCAGAGGCATGATAGGACTTGTAGTTCTGCAACAGCTGGAGGGCCGCCAGTTTGAGATCCCTGGTTTAACGGAACCCACTGTGAAGGGTGAAGATTGGGTCTGTTGGTTTACCACAGAAAACCCTGCGGCGGGAAAGGTAAGTGGAGTTTTTCTAAGAAATTTTTTAAATTTTCTTATGAATTGTCTCCTTTAAAGTAAATGTTGTTATGCCTAAGTGTCACCATTGGGGGTTGTATGGAGCACGTACCTTCTCATGCTTTGCTTAGAGATCACGTTGTGTCACAGAAGCAGACCTCCGGTAAGTTTGGGGGTTTTTGCTTCCTCCAGACACCCCCACCTGGGCTGAACTCTTCCCCACTTCATGAGGCTGAGTATAAGGGAGAACTGAAAACTAATCGGCAATGCCGTTTTCTTTCACTGCCCCTACACGAGGCGGCTTCCGGGTCCCGTCGGATTGGAGGCCCGTGCTTGCGTGGGAAAACTCACGATGTGATGCACTCCAACGCCGGAGTGCGTTTTAAAAGAAAAAAAAAACTCCATGAAAGGTTTTGGTGACACAGGCATTTCCTGCTTAACACATTTACTATTTGCATGAGGCTGAGCATTAATAGCAGCGGCAGTGGCTGGACTATTGCTCAAGCAGTGGATGCGATTTCTTCTGATAGCACCTCTGCTTTGTGCATTGGGCTAAGGTCAGAAGGGGGGTTAAAACACCCCCAAAAATAGAGCTAAAAGGGTCCCCCTCAAAGCTCTGGAAAGCCTACTCATCTCTACAAATGGCATCCTCTCCTGAGAGGGAGTGGGTGGTCAGAATGAGCATCGGGGACATGAAATGTTTGGCACTGTTTTCAACACTGCAGCCCCTGTGTATTTTACCAAAAGATCTTTTTTCCCTCAGCCCTGATGGGTTTTTAACCACTTGCTTACTGGACACTTAAACCCCCCCTCCTGCCCAGAACAATTTTCAGCTTTCAGTGCTCTCACATTTTGAATGACAATTACTCAGTCATGCAACACTGTACTCAAATTATTTTTTGTCCTTTTTTTACATACAAAAAGAGCTTTCATTTGGTGGTATTTGATCACCTCTGGGTTTTTTATTTTTTGCGCTATAAATGAAAAAAGACTGAAAATTTTGAAAAAAGTGCATTTTTCTTCGTTTCTGTGATAAAATTTTTCAAATGAGCAATTTTTCTTCATAAATGTTGGCCACAATTTATACTGCTGCATATTGTTGGTAAAAATAACCCAAATTAGTGGATATTATGTGGTCTGTGTGAAATTTATAGAGTCTACAAGCTAGGGCTGGGAGATTTTCTAAAAAAAAAAAAAAATCTCCGATTCTCTTAAAAAAAACTCGATTCACGATTCGAATCGAGTTTTTTTTTCTTTGAAACCGCACCGGTCCCGAGGCGCTACGGGCATGAACTTTTAGGCGAGGCCGCGGCTTCGGCCTAGTCTGCGTCGTCCGGCCGTAGCCGCGGACTAGGCCGAAGCTGCAGCCTCGCCTAAAAACTCATGCCCACAGCGCCTCGGGAACGGCGCAGTGAAAAAAAAAATCAAAGAAAATCGATTTGCTTAAATTTTGAATCGATTTGACCTCTCAACTCGATTCAAGATTTAAATCGATTTTTTCCCCAGCCCAACTATAAGCTATGGTGCAAATCATGAAAAGATTATCACATCTGATGTACTGAGGCCTATCTCATTTCTTGAGACCCTAACAAGCCAGGAAAGTATAAATGCCCCCCAAATGACCCCTTTTTGGAAAGTAGACATTCCAGGGTATTTAGTAAGAGGCATGGTGAGTTATTTGAAGTTGTAATTTTTCCCACAATTCTTTGCAATATTAAAGATTTTATTTTATTTTTTATATTTTTTTCACAAAATTGTCATTGTAATAGCTTATTTCTCTCACATGGAATGTGCATACCACAAATGACACCCCAAAATACATTGTGCTACTCCTCCTGAGTATTACGATACCACATGTGTGGGACTTTTTCACTACCTGGCCACATACAGAGACCCAGCATGCAGAGAGCACCATCAGGTGTTCAAGGAGCATAAATTACCCATCTAACTTGACTACCTATTACAATTTTGAAGGCCCTAGAGCACCAGGACAATGGAAACGCCCACAAAATGACCCAATTTTGGAAAGCTAACACCCCATGAGGCATAATGAGTCTTTTGAACAGTTCATTTTTTTCAAGAAGTTTTTGTAAAATGTTGAAAAAAAATGAAAACGCATTTTTTTTACACAAAGTTGTCAGTTTATAAGATATTTCCAACACATAGCAAAAATGACACCCCAAAATACAGTATGGCAATACCACATGTGTGAGACCCTTACACAGCCTGGCCACATACAGAGATCCAACATGCAAGGAACACCGTCAGGTGTTCCAGGGACACATAGCATGCACATACCAAGAATTACACTCCAAAATACATTATGCTGAGCAAAAGGTAAACAAAAGATTACCTGTGGTTTTAGTAGCGCAGTTGTCCACAGGAGGCTAGCACTGGTCCAGGCAGCAGGCAGGGACTTGGTCAGCAACAGGGAACACAATTTTTTAGGTAGCAGGCAGGGATACTGTCCATATACAGTCCAGGGTCAGTGCAGGCAGAGATATTGTCAGCAGTGCCAAAAATATTGGTTCTGGTAGTAGGCAGGAACATGGTCCGTGTGCTGTGGTCAGTGCGACAGACAGAGGCATGATGGCAGTAAGTCCTACAGGCAACAGGCAGAAGTAGGTCCTCGTTCAGGACAGAATGGGGACAGGGGTAGAGGCTTCTCCCACCCAAATCTCTTTGAAGCCTCTGAGTCTCCAGACCCTAATCTAGGAATGAGAAAACAAAGAAAATTGTTTTCTTCATCCAGAAAAACTATTCTGGAGCCCCTCACATATGTGAGACCCCTGTGTTGAATCCCACTAGTATAAGGGTATAAGATCAGTCCAAGAGGCATGCAAATAACATGGTCAAACAGTCCGAGGTCAGATCCAGATCAGGCAGAGGTATGTACTGAATCGGTAGGCAGAAACATGGTCGAATAACAGTCCAGGCTCACTTCCAGATCAGGCAGCAGTATGTACAAAATTGGCAGGCAGAAGCGTGGTCGATTAACAAGCCAGGGTCAGTTACAGAGCAGGCAGTGGCATAAGGGGGGTGAAGGTGTGTGAAGCCAGGAACTGAGGATTATGTTTACAATATTTCGCTAATAATTCATTGAAGTATGGTAACGGCGAAAACATTCACCTATGTAGAGGCCTGGTTGGGAAGGACATTGTGCACAATAATAAGATGTGTCTCTTCTGACTCCTGCTCTGGTACACGCCTTACATCTTTTTTGACGTCTTTAGCCTGTTGGTTTGTGAGGGATTTTATCGGGAAAGTGGCTTTCGGAGAGTCGATTAAGAACATCTGATCTGATGTTTTCTGGTGGGCCATTCAGGAATATAAGGGCAGTGTACATTTCCTCCTGGTAGCCAAGGAAGGGTTGGGGGTTTTGGGTGGAGTTGCGGTAAATGATATAGGAATTGAATATAATACTTTTTTTATACCAATGGTATGTCCGTCTTGTGTCAAGGTATGGTTCAACCATTTACATATAAAAGAGTGCAGCGCTGGACAAAAGTGAATACATTATAAACACAATAAATAAATACAGTGAAAATGAAATAAAGTGAAAAAAACACACTACATACAATGGAATAAGTTAGGATACTCAGACTAAAAAAATTAAACAATTAAGTGAAAAATAATTCAAAAATAATAAAAAAGTCCAAAGGAAATCAAAGCTTGCTTGCATATATAGAGAGCTTGTTCAGAAAGACCCTGTGTGGTATTCCAGATAAAAAGTGCTTCCCATCACCAGGTATAAGGAAATGGAGGCCTACCAGAAAGCCTGCGACCGCCCTTACTCAGGGGGGTCAGTACAGGCTTAGTAGATCTCATAAGAGGTCACAAAGAGGTATGTGCTGATGGTCATCTACCCTCCTTCCTCGTTCCCAAGGATGTCTTCAATGGTGGCTGCTAGCTTCCCAAATGATCAAAAGCTCAGGTACTCCAGCAGGTAGAGCGAATAGGAAAAAAGGAGGTGATTCTCATAGTGCAACTTGCCAAAAAGATTTATTTAAATGTTCCAAGTGAATGCCATGTATAGGCACAAATACAGAGTAAAAACTGAGTAAAAGGAAGGATAAAGAAGGATAAAAAACCGCTATAGCGGCGTTTAAAATCAGATCGCGCATGCGCGGTACGAGCTCACGTTGTGACCCTACGGCCGTTTCGTCACAACTGACGTCATCAGGGGTACGTAATCACGTACGCGCATTAAATAGCCGAACGGCGCCACATACAGCGCCGCTATTGGCTATAATTAAACAGATATTGGATACCATGAGTCATCTAACAGACTCATCATGGTCTGTTTAATGAGATAAAGGGGGCTTAAGGTACTAATTGCCTACTATAGAAATTAACTTAAAAGGTATTAGCCTTTGCTATTACTACAGTGGCCCTCTAGTGGACACTTAAAGATCAAACCACTAATGAATAATTACATTCAATGACAAGAGCCATCTAGTTGGCAATTAAAAGAACAACATACATGGTAACAACTAGTAAATAATTACCTTCTATAAGAAAGACCATAGAGTTTTTCAGGCCTCTGGACATACTAGATTCCTCATTTAGAAAAGAAGAAACGCTACTCCAAAATGTAAACGATTTCTAATTAGATAATATAAATGAAATAAAAATAACAGATATCATGTGAAGATAAGTAAAATAAAGAGGGCTTTCTATATGGAATATAGGACATATGGAGATAATCACTATAACAAAAGCACATATGCCCTATCAGCCTATTGGTCATAGAGACAATCACTATAGCCTGCAAAACAGATAGAATCATCCACAGAGACATCAACTATTATTAATAAAACAGTTGATGTCCCATTCGATGTTCAAACCATTGGGGGCATGAGAGCCAAGTCTATGGATCCAATGGGTCTCGGATCTAGAGATGGCTCTCTTGCCATTACTACCACGCCAGTGTGGGATATATTTTTCTATACCAATAAGCCAAATTTGCTCCCAGTATGGCCAACCTCTTTATGGCAAAGTGGGAAGAGGAAGAGGTTCTGCATGACAAGCCTTCACAACTTGTCATGTGGAAAAGATATATTGATGATGTGCTATTTATCTGGGATGGTAACTTGGAGTCCGTGGCCACCTTTCTCTCCTCTCTCAACAATAACGATAGGGGGATAGTACTTACCTATGAGGCTAGTTCAATACAAATTCACTTCCTTGACCTAGCTATTAAGATTGTTAATGATAGGATCACTACCTCTACTTTCTTTAAATCTACGGACAGGAATAGTTTTATTCCTGTAGATTCCTGTCATCATCCTTCTTGGTTATCCGCTGTTCCCAAGGGTCAATTTTTGCGCCTTAGGAGGAACTGTTCGGATCCAGATCAGTTCTACAGTGAAGCCTCTATTTTGAAATTGAGGTTTATGAATAAAGGGTATGATGAGGCAGTTTTGGATTCCCTGATCTGTGAGATAGGTAACAAGGATCGTAGTGAGCTCTTAGCAGACAAACCTCCCCAAGTCGAAAACAGAGAGGACTTTGGTTTGGCCTTTCTAACCACCTATTCAAGCCAACACTGGGCTATCAAGAGAATTATCAGAAAACATTGGCCGGTTTTAAAGAACGATCGTGTTCTGGGGCCCCTATTGGCAGATAAACCTCGGGTTTTATTCAGGGGAGCCACCAACTTTAGACACATTTTGGCACCCAATTTACCGGACCCGCCCACACGTCCCAGTTTTTTTGGGGAACTTAAAGGGTTTTCCCCATGTAGGAGGTGCAAGGTTTGTAGGGTTAATACAATAAACGATAGGAGGTTGACTGAATTTACCTCAGTGAACACTGGCCTCACATACCCTATTAAATCACTTATTACTTGCACCACCAAGTGTGTGGTATACTTGTTGAGGTGTCCTTGTGGGCTTGAATATGTGGGACGTACCATTAGGATGTTGCATGTGAGATTGGGTGAACACATCACCAACATTAAACAAGGGTTTGACAAACATAGTGTCTCTAGACACTATGACCTTGTGCACAAAAGAGATCCTACTGGTACCACCTTTATTGGTATAGAAAAATACATCCCACACTGGCGTGGTAGTAATGGCAAGAGAGCCATCTCTAGATCCGAGACCCATTGGATCCATAGACTTGGCTCTCATGCCCCCAATGGTTTGAACATCGAATGGGACATCAATTGTTTTATTAATAATAGTTGATGTCTCTGTGGATGATTCTATCTGTTTTACAGGCTATAGTGATTGTCTCTATGACCAATAGGCTGATAGGGCATATGTGCTTTTGTTATAGTGATTATCTCCATATGTCCTATATTCCATATAGAAAGCCCTCTTTATTTTACTTATCTTCACATGATATCTGTTATTTTTATTTCATTTATATTATCTAATTAGAAATTGTTTACATTTTGGAGTAGCGTTTCTTCTTTTCTAAATGAGGCATCTAGTATGTCCAGAGGTCTGAAAAACTCTATGGTCTTTGTTATAGAACAGTGGTTCTCAACCTTCCTAGTGCCGTGACCCCTTGATAAAATTTCCCAAGTTGTGGGGACCCCTAAGAGTAAAATTATTTTTGCTAGTCGGGTTTGCTG
Source organism: Lithobates clamitans (assembly GCA_037952925.1). Lineage (NCBI taxonomy): Eukaryota > Metazoa > Chordata > Amphibia > Anura > Ranidae > Lithobates > Lithobates clamitans. The sequence continues at coordinate 325,606 of JBBGZY010000061.1, forward strand.
GCACAGTGGCGGCGTTTGCTGGCACAGTGGCAACAATTGATGGGCACAGTGGCTGCACAGGGGGACGTTTGCTGGCACAGTGGCTGCGTTTGGCACAGTGGTAACAATTAAAGGGCACAGTGGCTGCGTTTGATGGCACAGGTGGCGACGTTTGCTGCTGGCACAGTGGCGACAATTTATGGGCACAGTGGCTGCGTTTGGCACAGTGGCAACAATTAAAGGGAACAGTGGCTGCATTTGATGGCACAGTGGCTGCGTTTGATGGCACAGTGGCAACGTTTGCTGGCACAGTGGTAACATTTGCTGGCACAGTGGCGACAATTGATGGGCACAGTGGCTGCCCTTGGCACAGTGGCAACAATTAAAGGGCACAGTGGCTGCGTTTGATGGCACAGTGGCGACGTTTGCTGGCACAGTGGCGACAATTAATGGGCACAGTGGCTGCGTTTGGCACAGTGGCAACAATTAAAGGGCGCAGTTCCTGCGTTTGATGGCACAGTGGCAGCGTTTGCTGGCACAGTGGCGACAATTGATGGGCACAGTGGCTGCATTTGATGGCACAGTGGCGGCGTTTGCTGGCACAGTGGCGACAATTGATGGGCACAGTGGCTGCATTAGATGGCACAGTGGCGGCGTTTGCTGGCACAGTGGCGACAATTGATGGGCACAGTGGCTGCATTTGATGGCACAGTGGCGGCGTTTGCTGGCACAGTGGCGACAATTGATGGGCACAGTGGCTGCATTTGATGGCACAGTGGCGACAATTGATGGGCACAGTGGCTGCACAGTGGCGACGTTTGCTGGCACAATGGCGACAATTGATGGGCACAGTGGCTGCGTTTGGTACAGTGGCAACAATTAAAGGGCACAGTGGCTGCGTCTGATGGCACAGTGGCTGCGTTTGTTGGCACAGTGGCGACTTTGCTGGCACAGTGGCGACAATTGATGGGCACAGTGGCTGCGTTTGGTACAGTGGCAACAATTAAAGGGCACAGTTCCTGCGTTTGATGGCACAGTGGTAGTGTTTGCTGGCACAGTGGCGACATTTGATGGCACAGTTGCAGCGTTTTAATGGGGGTTTTTTTCTGATTGTTTCAGTTTGTTTGCGCCCCCACCACTGATTTATATATAAACGTTGCGGTTGATTCCTCAAAAGTGGTTATTCCGTGCCAGTGCTAGATACACAAAGTGTATAGCTTCCAAACATGTATCTAGCACTGGCACGGAATAACTACTTTTGAGGAACCAACTGGGACGTTTATATATATATATATATATATATATATATATATATATATATATATATATATATATATATAGGACCATAATAAAAAAAATGTTGTCTTGTCAGCTTTTCCTGTGTGTCTGACATACCAGAAGTCACAGGTGTTCTTCTTCTTCAGCAAGTCGTGTTTCGTTGCCTCCCTCTTGGTACACTCGTCCGCAGCAAGCAGATTTCGGTGGGTGTACAAAGATGTCCGCTTGCCGACTTCTAAGTCTAAGCCTTACTGCGGACGAGAGTACCAAGATGGCGGCGACGGAACGTCACTTCCGTGCAGTCCCTCCTCTCCAGGAAGTGACATCTCGCTGGCCGAGACGGACGGACTCAGGCAGTAACTTCGGGTCCGTCTCGGCCAGCATCTCGGCCAGCATTCGCGACCCCCTGGAGAATGGGCAATCGACCCCCCAGGGGGTCGCGACCCCCAGGTTGAGAACCGCTGTTATAGAATGTAATTATTTATTAGTTGTTACCATGTATGTTGTTCTTTTAATTGTCCACTAGATGGCTCTTGTCATTGAATGTAATTATTCATTAGTGGTTTGATCTTTAAGTGTCCACTAGAGGGCCACTGTAGTAATAGCAAAGGCTAATACCTTTTAAGTTAATTTCTATAGTAGGCAATTAGTACCTTAAGCCCACTTTATCTCATTAAACAGACCATGATGAGTCTGTTAGATGACTCATGGTATCCAATATCTGTTTAATTATAGCCAATAGCGGCGCTGTATGTGGCGCCGTTCGGCTATTTAATGCGCATGCGCGTACGTGATTACGTACCCCTGATGACGTCAGTTGTGACGAAACGGCCGTAGGGTCACAACGTGAGCTCGTACCGCACATGCGCGATCTGATTTTAAACGGCGCTATAGCGGTTTTTTATCCTTCTGCTGTTTTTACTCTGTATTTGTGCCTATACATGGCATTCACTTGGAACATTTAAATAAATCTTTTTGGCAAGTTGCACTATGAGAATCCCCTCCTTTTTTCCTATTCGGTCTACCTGCTGGAGTACCTGAGCTTTTGATCATTTGGGAAGCTAGCAGCCACCATTGAAGACATCCTTGGGAACGAGGAAGGAGGGTAGATGACCATCAGCACATACCTCTTTGTGACCTCTTATGAGATCTACTAAGCCTGTACTGACCCCCCTGAGTAAGGGCGGTCGCAGGCTTTCTGGTAGGCCTCCATTTCCTTATACCTGGTGATGGGAAGCACTTTTCATCTGGAATACCACACAGGGTCTTTCTGAACAAGCTCTCTATATATGCAAGCTAGCTTTGATTTCCTTTGGACTTTTTTATAATTTTTGAATTATTTTTCACTCAATTGTTTAATTTTTTTAGTCTGAGTATCCTAACTTATTCCATTGTATGTAGTGTGGTTTTTTCACTTTATTTCATTTTCAGTGTATTTATTTATTGTGTTTATAATTTATTCACTTTTGTCCAGCGCTGCACTCTTTTATATGTATTTACTGTTTTTTGCCCTTATGTCGGGGTTATAGTGTTTAGCGGCAGGACCTCCATCACGGTAGCTTTATTTCAAAAACATTTTGTTCAAGCATTTGGTCGTTGAAGTCGACTCCCCCCATAAACAAATTGTATTCATGGATGCATGTTGGTTTTTGGATGGGCCCATTCCTTCTGGGGATTTCCACGTAGGTGTTATTGTGGATGGAGGACAACATGTAGACATCCCTTCTGTCCCTCCACTTCACTACCAGAATCTCCTTGTTTCGCAGACGTTTCTGCTTTTCTCAACTTCTTATTGACAAGACTTTGAGGAAAGCCCTTCCGGTTCTTTTTTACCGTGCCACATGCTGGCGTCTTCTTCCGGTGAAGGTTGTGGAACAGGGGCAGAGATGTGTAGAAGTTGTCTACATACAGGTGGTAGCCTTTCTCCTGTGGGGGGTATATGAAGTCCCAAACAACTTTCCCGCTGGGTCCCAAGTAGTCTTGGCAATTAGGGGGCTGCAGCTGGGTGTCCTTCCCTTCGTAGACTATGAAAGAATATGTGTACCCTGTGGCTCGGTCACATAATTTGTACACCTTCACCCCATAGCGGGCCCGTTTGCTGGTGATAAATTGCTTAATTTTAAGCCTGCCGCTAAATTTAACAAGGGACTCATCCACACATATGTGTTGGTCCAGGGTAAACAGCTGGGGGAATACTTCAGAAAAATAATTTAGTATTGGCGGAATTTTGTAAAGCCTGTCATAATTTGGGTCATTTCGGGGAGGGCACTGGGTATTGTCACTGAAATGTAGGAACCTCATGATCTTCAGATACCTGGTTCTGGGCATTACCCCGGAGAAGAGCGGCATGTGGTGGATGGGGTGGGTTGACCAATAGAAAACGCAATTGATTTTTTTTGGTGAGTCCCATATTAAATGTGAGGCCCAAAAAAAAAAATGAACTCCTGCACTGTTAGGTCTCTCCACCCGTAGGGACAGGCATAATACGATGTTGGATTTTGCAAAATAAATTGCTGTGCATATAAGTTGCAGTGGGCCACATTTGATGCCAACATGTCCTCCGTAAAAATTAAATAAAAAAAATAATTGGGGTAAAATTCTCCGTGTCCACCTTGACTCCTGGGTGGGCAGTGAAAGGGGGAACATTAGCTTCTCCTGTATTAGGAGGAAGCCACAAGAGGTTCTGAAGGGCATAGGGAAGGCTGGCATGGGTCCTAACCCTTTGGGGCTGAGGTGACACCCCACTGGTACTTGGCCTTTCTTGCTGAGGTACTGCAGTGTTGGTGGATGGCACTGCGGTGCTGATGGATGCCCCTGCCTCCTCACCAGAACGCCTTCGTTTGGCGGGCCGCATATCTTCCTCCTCTGAGTCTTTCAGTGTTCCACTACTGAGGATTGGCTCATAATTTACGTCAGACTCAGAATCAGAATTTGAAAGGGAATCCGAAAAAGAGAGCTCCCCGTTGCTCTCGTCGGCCATGGAAAGAATTTGGTATGCCTCCTCGGCGGAAAAGCTTTTTTTGGACATGGTTGTTGGTGGTGATGAGACTGCACAGGTGTGTGCTAAGCCTGCACTGATGGGTACTGATGAGGTGGCACTGATGAGCACAGATGTGCACTGATGAGGCGGCACAGATGTGCACTGATGAGGTGGCACAGATGAGCACTGATGAGTTGTCACAGATGGGCTCTGAGGCGGCACAGATGGGCACTGATGAAGCAGCACAGATGTGCACTAATGAGGTGGCACAGGTGGGCACAGATATGCACTGATGAGGCGGCACTGATGAAGCAGCACAGATGTGCACTGATTGATTGCACAGATGTGCACTAATGAGGCGGCACAGGTAGGCACAGATATGCGCTGATGAGGTGGCACAGATGGGCACTGTTGAGTCAGCAGAGATGTGCACTGATTGATTGCACAGATGTGCACTGTTGAGGTGGTACGAATGGGCACTGATGAGGCGGCACTGATTGGTACAGATGTGCACTGTTGAGGTGGCACAGTTTGGCACTGTTGAGGTGGCACAAATGAGCACTGATTGGCACAGATGGGCACTGATGAGGTGGCACAGATGCACACTGATTGCACAGATGGGCACAGATGATGCACTGAAGGCAAAAGTGGGCACTGATGGCACTAGCTATAGAAGCTAATTGTCACTGTGGGCACTGATTGGGCACTGTTTGGGCACACTTTGTTTTTTTCTACTGAAAAATTCACTCACAATAGTTCACAGAAGCTCTCTCTCCTCACATGCTGTCTCTGTGTGAGGAGAGAAAGCTGGCAATGAGAGATGATCTCATATGTTTACATTTGAGATCATCTCATTGGCCACGGCGATCAGGCTGTAAACAGCCGCTGTGATTGGCCATTTACAGCGATCTGTGAGTGGCTGTGTCCAACGGACATGGCCAACACAGATTTTCCCAGATGCGCGCTCACGAGAGAGCGCCAGGAGCGAGGAAAGGGGACAATGTCAATGTACGTAGTCCCGGCAATGTAGATCCACGCTGTAGCCATCATTTGGCTATAGCACGAATCTTAACTGGTTAAAAAAGTTTAGCGACTTTAATCGCACAGGTTCTCTTCCATTGCCCAGGACTCTCAAACTGAGGAGCTAGGGGCGGGAGAAGACTAATCCACTCAGGGGACTGTGGTGAGGCTGATGACTCCTCTTCTGAGGTGTCAAATGTGGGAGAATCAGCTGTTTCAATATTAAGATTGATGGTGCAATTTCTTGCTGTATGGTCCGCCCCACATTTGTGCTCCCTTAACTGAGTGTTTGGGTTCGCTAAAGCCTCCTCAAACTGTGCATGCCTTTTCCTGTCCATTATTGTTGGAAAAGCTTTTTTGTATCTGAGAGGATCTCCCAGATAAACATTATTTTTCCTCCTAAAAAAGTTTTTTACACTTTATCCTATGGTGGAGGAAATTCGCAAGTAAAGTATACCAGCAATTAACGCTGCTATATCCTCTGTGAATAAGAGCTTTTGTTCGGCAGACAATGCTCAAATGCTTAGGCATTCAACGGATAAAATGTTGGAGTTCCTGTTAAAAAAAAAAAAAACTTTTTTTCTCTGGTAGATTGAGCAACCTGCACTGCCAGTAATTGCTTAATCATTGTGAGGCCAGTTTAACAGGTGTTCAGGTATCCTGCTCAGCAGGTCCAGGATCTGGCAGCTTTATGGTTGCAATAATTGCTTTGTGAGTTTCTATTGTAGAACCTCCACAAGGCCCTCATGCAGGTGCTTGCTTTATAAAATAGCAAAACGCACAACTGCTGAGATGCCTATGGCCACATCACCCTGAAAGCGCCTGATCTCGTCTGATATCAGAGGCTAAGCAGGATCAGGCCTGGTTAGTATCTGTATGGGAGACCACCTGGGAATACCAGGTGCTATACACAGTTCTGTGCACATTGTTGCTAACACAAACAGCTAAACGCATGAGTGTGGGAACGCACGTCAGCAGAGGATAAACTTCCTTTCACCATGCAGAAGCTCCTGGCTAGTCTTCCTTTTGCGGTGAAACAGCTTTTTGAGAATGTTTGGATAATTCATGCAAAGAAATTCTAGTGGGAAGAGTACCCCCTTTTGCCATTAAAGTAAAGGAGTAAATATATTTTCATTTTTAAAGCTCCTTCTTTTGTGCCAGGGGCATCAGCCTCCAGGCAGTCACGATGGCTTCCGCCGTCAGGTTCAAAAGGTAATCCTCAGAAGTAACCCCAGGGACAAAAGAGGTCTTGAGGGAGGAAACCTACAAGATACTGAAACCTCCTTATGAGGAGGCGCCCTGCTTGCTCAATAGGGGGAATTCTTCTGCAGTTCTCAAGGATCTGACAGGAAGACAAATAGGAGACTTCCTCAATAGCTCTAAGGTACAAGCTGGAGTTTCAAGAGTTCCCGTCTCCTCGTTTTTTCTCAGATCAAACGTTCCTAAGGATCCAGAGAAAAGAAGTCTCTCTCTCAAGCATTGGACCATTTTTTTTTGGCAAAGGTGGTCATGGTGGTCCCCATGTAAGAGCAGAGGTTGGGGTTTAGTTAAATCCAAATGGACATTCTGGATCTCAAAGATCTAAACTCTTCCCCGCTCACCAGAAATTTCTACGCTTCGAGCTAGAAAATCTTCATTTCCAGTTTGTAGCTCTACCTTTTCGGCTAGCTACTGCTACTCAAGTGTTTATAAAGATCCTGGTACTATACGATACTAGCCTACTTAGACGATCAACTCTTGATAGATCAATCGGTAGCCCGTTTAAACCAAAGTCTGGTCACTGCAGTCAGCTACCTGCAATACTTTAGGTTGGATCCTCAACCTAGAAAAATCCTCCTTAAAACCATCAAGGAGATTGCAGTACTTAGGGCTGATCAAAGTTACAGTGCAGAAAAGGGTATTTTTGCCCCAGGAAAGAATCGGTTCCATAAAGGAACTGATTTGGCTGGTCAAAGCAAAGAAGAATCCTTCTATTCATCTTTGCATGAGTTTATTGGGAAAAATGGTGGCTTCTTTCGAGGCCATTCCTTATGCGCAGTTTCCTTCAAGACTGCTGCAAAACTGTATCCTGTCAACTTGGAACAAGAAGGTCAAAACTCTGGACTTCCCAAAGCGTTTATCTGCCAAAGTTCGTCAGAGCCTCAATTGCTGGTTAATATTCAAAAATCTTCAAAAAGAAAAATCCTTTCTACCGGTTATCTGGAAAGTAGTAACAACAGATGCCAGCCTTTTGGGCTGGGGAGCAGTCCTGGAAGAAGCGTCTGTCCAAGGGAAGTGGTCCAAATCAGAGTTGACCTTGCCCATCAATATTCTAGAGATTCGGGCAGTACGCCTGGCCCTAAAGGCCTGGATGCTCAGACTACAGAATTATCCTGTCAGGATCCAATCCGACAGTGCCACAGCTGTGGCTTATATCAATCACCAAGGGGGCACGAGAAGTCATGCGGCCCAGAGAGAGGTGAATCATATTCTGTCTTGGGCAGAGAACAACATTCCTTGCCTATCAGCAGTTTTCATTCCAGGGATGGGGAATTGACAGGCGGACGACTTGAGTCGCCAACAATTGTTCCAGGGAGAATGGTCCCTTCACCCCATCTTTCTGTCAATATGCCAAAAATGGGGAGTTCCGAACGTGGATCTGTTTGCATCCAGGTTCAACAACAAGACCGACAACTTTGTGTCAAGGACAAGGGATGCAGTGGCTTTCGGAACAAATGCTTTGGTCTTTTCATGTTTTCACTGATCTATGCGTTCCCTCCTTTTCTGCTGCTTCCGCATCTCCTATGCAGGATCAAACAAGAGGGAAAGGAGGTGATTCTGGTGGCCCCAGCGTGGCCCAGGAGATCTTGGTTTGCCGAGATCATAAGGATGGCAGTAGGGGACCCTTGGAACCTGCCCCTGTGGCCAGACCATCTCTCGCAAGGTCCGGTGTTCCACCCTACCTTACAAACACTAAATTTAACGGTTTGGCTATTGAGACCCACATTCTAAAGAACCGTGGGCTGTCAGCTTCAGTAGTTTCTACCTTGGTTAATGCTAGGAATCCGGCCTCCAGAATCATATATTATAGAGTCTGGAAAGCATATGTCTCCTTGTGTGAATCCAGGGGTTGGCACCCCTGGAAATATATCATAGGTAGGATCCTTGAGTTCCTACAGATGGGATCAGTAATGAAGCTGGCCTTGAGCACTATCAAGGGCCAGGTGTCGGCCTTATCTGTGATTTTTAACGACCACTTGCTTCACATTCTCTGGTTTGTAACCTTATCCAGGGGGTAACGCAGATTAATCCCCCAGTTAAGTCACCCCTGAACCCTTGGGACTTAAATTTAGTCCTGTCGGCTTTACAAAAACAGGCTTTTGAACCAATTCAAGATATTCCCTTGATCCTCTTGATGAGGGAAATAGTTTTCTTGGTTGCCATATCTTCTGCAAGGAGAGTATCAGAGTTGGCTGCTCTTTCCTGTAAAGAGCCATATTTGATTATTCATAAGGATAAGGTTGTATTGCAGCCTCATCCTAATTTTCTACCGAAGGTAGTGTCAGGTTTTCATTTAAACCAGGATATTGTTCTGCCTTCATTTTTTTCCAGAACCTCCGTTCTGTGGAAGAAAAGTCATTACATTCTCTTGATGTGGTGAGAATGGTCAAGGTCTATTTAAAAGCGACTGCTCAGATTCGTAAAACAGATGTTTTGTTTGTGTTGCCAGACGGTCCTAAAAGAGGACAGGCGGCGTTGAAATCTACCATTTCTAAATGGATTCATCAAGTGATTGTTCAAGCTTATGGTTTAAAGAGGAAAATTCATCCTTTTCATATTAAAGCGCACTCCACCAGGGCTCTTAGTGCTGCTTGGGCAGTGCATCACCAAGCCTCCATAGCTTAGATCTGCAAGGCTGCAACTTGGTCTTCAATCCCTACATTTACCAGATTCTATCAAGTAGATGTAAAAGGTCATGAGGATATCGCCTTTGGGCGCAGTGTACTGCAGGCTGCAGTATAAGTCCTCTAGTCTATTGGTGCCCTACTTTTGTTGTGTCTCCCTCTCTTCAGTTGGCATTGCTATGGGACATCCTACATAGTAACTACTATGGCTCTGTGTCCCCTGATGTATGAAAAGAAAATAGGATTTTTTTAAACAGCTTACCTTCAAAATCCTTTTCTTTGAAGTACATCAGGGGGCACAGAGGTCCCTCCCTTCTTGGTATACACGTGTATTGCTTTGCTACAAAACTGAGGTACTCCCAGTAGTGGGAGGGGTTATATAGGGAGTGCACTTTTTGTCTTAGGGTGTGCCAGTGTCCATCACCTGAAGGTGGCCTATAACCCACATAGTAACTACTATGGCTCTGTGTCCCCTGATGTACTTCAAAGAAAAGGATTTTACAGGTAAGCTGTTTAAAAAATCCTATTTTTCTGGTGGTGTACACAGTACACAATACATACAGTGTACCCATAGTTATTAAACTTCTGTTGGTGTACACAGTACCGTGCACCCCTAGTGCAGTTGCTACTACTTTCCTGGTGGTGTACACAGTACACAATACATACAGTGCACCCATAGTTATTACACTTCTGTTGGTGTACACAGTACCGTGCACCCCTAGTGCAGTTGCTACTACTTTTCTGGTGGTGTACACAATACAGTACACCCATAGTTGTTATTACACTTTTGTTGGTGTAAACAGTACCGTGCACCCCTAGTGCAGTTGCTACTACTTTTCTGGTGGTGTACACAATACAGTACACCCATAGTTGTTATTACACTTCTGTTGGTGTACACAGTACCGTGCACCCATAGTGCAGTTGCTTCTACTTTTCTGGTGGTGTACACAGTACACAATACATACAGTGCACCCATAGTTGCTATTAGACTTCTGGTGGTGTACACAATACCGTGAACCCCTAGTGCAGTTGCTACTACTTTTCTGGTGGTGGACACAGTATGCAATACATACATACAGTGCACCCATAGTTGCTATTAGACTTCTGGTGGTGTACACAATACCGTGCACCCCTAGTGCAGTTGCTACTACTTTTCTGGTGGTGTACACAATTCAGTACACCCATAGTTGTTATTACATTTCTGTTAGTGTACACTGTACCGTGCACCATTAGTGCAGTTGCTACTACTTCTCTTGTGGTATATACAGTACACAATACAGTGTAGTGTGGTTTTACTAAACAAAATTTACAGCATGTCTGGAAGGCCACCAAGGAGAGGCAGACGCTCACAGGCCACTAAAAGAGGGTAAGCAGGCTCTGTGTCTACAGTCGACAGTGCTGATCGTGGACACAGTTCATTCCTCAGCACGTGGCCGTGGGGCACACTTGTCCTTTTTTTCTGCAGCTGGCCGTGTTATTGAGCCACAGTATGCAGAAGAGTTGGTGGAATGGATAACAAAGCCCTCCTCATTCTCCTCATCCTCTGTCACCCAGACTCAGAGTAGTTTGCCTGCCAATGCAGCTGCCAATTCCATCGGCTCCATGTCAACAGTACTCCTTCCCTAGCCCCACCATCATGCAAGGAGGAGTCCCCCAAACTATTCGACCACAGTGTCGGGTACATTCTGCAGGAGGATGCGCAGGGATTTGAAGGCTCCAATGATGGTACCCAGGTTGAGGAAGGGAGTAACGTGAGAGGGGGTGCCCAAGAAGGTCAAGAAAATGGCAGTCATGTTCCCCGAGCTGCTGCATACTGCAAAGTTTGCTCCAGTGATGAGGAGGGAGGGGATGATGAGGTCGCTGACTCTACTTGGGTGCCTGATAGAAGAGAGGAGGAGGAGGAGGCACATCTCCAACGAGGCAGGATGCCCTCCAGGGAGCAGCTTAAGGGCAGTCACCCTATTGCATCACACCGCAGTGCTAAGCAGGTGCAGGGCACTGCTGACTCCCCACATATTTTGAAAAGTTCTTTGGTGTGGGCTTTTTTGACACGTGTGCAGCAGATCGCACTGTTGCGGTTAGCAACATATGTCTGAAGCATATCAAGCGTGGCCAAAACAGCAGCCGCTTGGGCACCACATGCTTGACCAGACATATGACGACCTCCCATGCAGTCTGTTGGCAACAGCACTTAAAAGACCCACGTCAAAGAACAAGGCGGACCTCTCCTTGCTCCCCATTAGATGGGATCTCCAACCTCCCTATACCTCCAGTCCTCTCAGAAACCTGCACTGAGAGGAATGAAGGTATAGAAATAGGTGTCCCAAGTACTTGTGGCCAATCTGCTAGCAGTACACCAACATCGGATTTTAGCAGGCAAATTTCCCTACCCCAGGTGCTAAACCATCAAAAGTAATTCGGTCCCAGCCATCCACATGCTCAGCGTCTGAATGCTAGCTTGGCCAAATTGCTGGCACTGCAACTACTGCCTTTTCAGCTGATAGACTCTCCCCCCTTTCGTGAATTTGTGGAATGTGCAGTACCTCAGTGGCAGGTTCCCAAACACCAATGCTTTTCACGGAAGGCCATCTCGGCTCTCTACCAGCATGTGGAAGGCAATATCTTGGCCTTGTTGGACAGGGCGGTCAGCAGTAAGGTGCATATTACTGTTGACTCATGGTCCAGCAGGCATGGACAGGGACTTTACCTTTCTTTCATGGCGCACTGGGTAACTCTGCTTGCAGCTGGAAAGGATGCAGGACAGAGTTCAGTATTGTTGGAGCTTGTTCCGCCAACATGCCTCCAAAATGCTAGTGGTGATTCTGCCACAGCTCTCTCCTCCACCCCTCCTCCTCCTGTTCCTCTATGGCCTCTTCCTCTGCAGATTTCTCCTCTGAACCAGCGGTGCTCCGTACGTTCAAGGGGCTACGCAAGCACTCAGGCAAAAAGACACCATGCGGTGTTTGAGTTGGTCTGCTTAGGGGACAGGAGCCACACTGGGGCTGAGATTCTGTCAGCTCTGCAGGGGCAGGCTCAGAGGTGGTTGCCACCACGCCAGCTTCAGCCAGGAATGGCTGTATGCGACATTGGCACCAACCTCCTCTCCGCCCTCCAACAGGGACACTTGACCCATGTTCCCTGTTTGGCTCACGTCCTGAATTTGGTGGTGCAGCAGTTCTTGAGCAGGTACCCTGGCTTACAGGGTCTCCTGAGGCAGGCCAGGAAAGTCTGCGGTCATTTCCACCGGTCATATAATGCCAGTGCTTGGCTGGCTGACATTCAAAGAGAATGCAAACTGCCCAAGAACTGCCTCATTTGTGACATGCGCACCAGGTGGAACTCAACATTGGCAATGCTGCAGTGGCTGCACACGCAGCAGAGGGGCCATCAATGAGTACCTGTGTGAGTATGGCACAAGGACAGGGTCAGGTGAGCTTGGCTTTTTTTCGCCATGCCAGTGGCTACTGATCAAGCATGCATGCACTGTCCTGTCACCATTTGAGGAGGCCACAAGGACGGTTAGCAGTGACAGTGCATGCATCAGTGATACTGTCCCACTTGTCTTCCTGTTGGAGCACAAGCTTCGTGGAATAATGGACAGGGCACTTAAGGCAGAACAGTGGGAGGAAGAGGAGGACTTCCTTACCTCTCAAGGCCCCCTTTATCCAGATACTAGTATTCCTGCAGGCCCGCCAATCACACAGGAAGAAGAAGAGGAGGGAGAAGGAGGATTGTGTCAGCATGGAGGTGGAGGATGACACTCAGCATCAACAGCAGTCTTCAAGGGATCGTTTGCAGTCCCCAGAAACCCATGGAGTTGTACGTGGCTTGGAGGAGGTGGTTGAGGATCATGTGATCCCTAGTGACCCAGAGGACTCAGGATTGAATGCCTCTGCAAACTCTTGCTGCATGGCCTCCCTGATCCTGCAAAGCCTGCGAAAGGACCCTAGGATTTGTGGTATCAAAGAGAGGGATCATTACTGGCTGGCAACCCTTTTTGATCCATCTTAATCCACCTTGATCCACCTTACCTTAAGGGTAAGGTTGCAGAACTTATCCAGCCTTCGCAGAGGGAGCAGGGGATGAAACATCTTCGGGAGGCCTTGCAGAAAGGTTTGTGCAATGCGTTTCCAGAGCATGGGAGGTTACAATTTCCTGGTGCTAGACAACGTGTTGCTGAGGCTTCGTTCAGTCACAGAAAGAGCGGTGGAGAAGGTGGCCAGCTGACCGATGCCTTCAGACAATTCTTCAGTCCCCAGCGCCCAGGTCTGATCGGTTCCAGCAATCATCACCAGCGTCCAAATTACATGGTGCAGGAATATCTAGGGGCAAGATCAGACTTGGAGACCTTTCCACCAGAACATCCACTGGGTTACTGGGTGTTGCGGATGCACCACTGGCCAGAGCTTGCTCAATATGCAATTGAGCTACTGACCTGTCCTGCATCCAATGTTCTTTCTGAAGGCACAAATTTTGTGCTGCTGGAGGCTTTGTAACCGATCAGAGTGCGCCTGTCTTGGATCACCAGCTACCAAGCACCTGATGCCGATGTAACCGATTGATTTTTCTATGGATGTGGGATCCCTTGAAGACTGCATATGCTGAGTGACTATCCTATTCCTCCTCAATCTTCATGATGATAGCTTCTAGGAATATTTTCAGTTCAGGGCACCACCACCACTGCCTAAGGCCCAATTTTTCTGCCCCTGTTTAGCAGGGGCATGTAATTACAATTTTTGATCTAATATTTTCACAGCAGGGCCTGTTCCTGCGCTCAACAAAAGTATCTGTGAGGCTTTACAGTGTTGTGCCACTACCACAGGCCACATTTTTCTGCCCCTGTGTCAGAGAGGATCTCGGTTCAGGACACTTGCTGGGCACTCTGGAGTGCGCCACGCTGGCTCGCCCGGGCGCGCACCCGTGCGGGCACGTGTGGATGCGCGCGCCTGGGCGTGCTGGCGTGATCGCGGTGTTTGGCGCCAGTTGCCCTATTTAGGTTGCTGGGATGCTGTGCTCGGTGCTGTCCGATCATCAGCTTCCTGTGTCCTGTGTACTGTTTCATGTTTCTCTGTGACCCGGCTTGTTTACTGGACTCTGCTCTGCTATCCGCCTGCATCTGACCCCGGCCTGCCTCCGACTTTGAACGTGCCTGACCCCTCTGTACCGTGCCGACCGCCTGCTGCCAAACCTGCTTGTGACCTGGACTTTGTATCTGCCTGCTCCTGCTCTGCACCTGTAGCTGACCTGCAGCCTACCTACCATCTCCTGCCAGCTTGCATCAGGACTCTGGGCCTCATCCCTGCTAACCACCCGCCAGGCTCTCATACCATTCTGTGCTCCCGTGCCTTCTGTGTGCTCTATCAGGGGCCGGGAACCAGATACGTACGGGAGGCCATCCTCTGCTATATCGAGTTAGTCAGTCTGATATGGGTAAGTCTGACACACTGTTTAACAGGGGCGCGTAATTACAATTTTTGATCCAATATTTCACAGGAGGGCCTAATCCTGCGCTTAACAAAAGTATCTGTGAGGCTTTACAGTGTTGTGCCACTATAACCACCTAAGACCCAATTTTTCTGCCCCTGTTTAACAGGGGTGCGTAATTACAATTCTTGATATAATATTTCACAGCAGGGCCTGTTCCTGCACTCAACAAATATATCTGTGAGGCTTTTTTAGTTTTGTGTCACCACCACCACCACCACCGCCTAAGGCCCAATTTTTATGCCCCTGTTTAACTTCCATGCCTTTCCCTAGTAAAAGCACCCCCCACAGTACATATAAGCACTGGTAATAAGGAGAGCCGGCAAAACTGTAATCCTTGAAGTGTCGTTTATTGGTACATCAGAGTGACAATAAAACAGTAAAGCTGACGCATTTCGGCAATAGCCTTAGTCGTAGCTAGTTTAAAACAGATATGGCAAAATATATATATATACTCACATACACACAGGCAAACTCCATCTCTACAAAATTGGCCTATCAGGTTAGTGTCACAGAAAATTAACATATTTGATTGATACCACCAATTATTCAAATGGTTAGTGACTACACCTGTTTTTAGCCAGCATGAGAAAAGGGAAAGGAAAGAAAGGCAATATAAAAAGTTATTTTGTTGAGCCAAAAAGAAGTGTGTAGAAAAAATGCTACATGAGATATTAGGACCTCATTACTCCAAGGGAGAAATATGTTCCTTAAAAGAAGGGAAAATGTTCAAATAAAATACTTTGTGGTAGCAACAGAATCTAAAGTCAAGATTAATGGCAGGATCAAAAGAAGAAAAAAAAGGGGGGATTCAATTTATGGCGGGATCAAAAAAGAAGGATACAATTTATGGCAGGATCAAAAAAGAGGGGGATTAAATTTATGACAGGATCACAAAAAAGGGGATGGAATCTATGGCAGATTAAAAAAAAAAAAAATTAATGAAAAAAGAGGGATGGAATTTATGGCAGGATTAAGGAAGAGGGATGCAATTTATGGCAGGATCAAAAAAGAGGGGGATTAAATTTATGGCAGAATCGCAAAAAAGGGGGATTGAATTTATGGCAGGATCAAAAAACAAAGATACAATTCATGAGAAAAGAGGGATGCAATAATGGCAGCATCAACCAAAAAAAAAACAAAAATAAAAAAACAAAAAACATAAAAAAAATTTTTTTATAACAGAATCAGAAAAGAGGGATTCAATTTATAACAGGATAAAAAAAGGGATTCAGTTTATAGCAGGAACAAAGAAAAAAGGTACAATTAATAAAAAAAGAGGGATGCAATTTGTGGCAGGATCAAAAAAAAAAGAAAAAATGTATTTCCCTTTTTCCCTTTTCTTCTTTCCTTTCTCCTTCCTCTTTCCCTTCCCCTCTCCCCTCTCCCCTCCATCAATCCTAAAATATATAAATGAAGTACAATGGGCAGAGCATTTTTTGTGGGTTACTTTAGATGTTAAGCCTCTCTATTCATGCATACCACATCATCTTGCTCTAGATGCACTACAATATCACTTGTCCAAATATAGCTTTTATGATCCTCAGCTCAAAGAATTCATCATTATGGCTGTTACCTTTTTATTACAACACAATTACTTCTTCTTTCACAATTCCTTCTATGTACAATGCTGTGGAGCCTCCATGGGAGCAACATATTCTCCATCATTAGCTAATTTATACATGGGATGGTGGGAAGAATGTTTTCTTTTTTCACATCTCAATATCTATGCATCGCACATCCATTGGTATGGGTGATACATAGATGACCTGATCTTAATTTGGAACCGCACTGATTCCTCTTTAACTTCTTTTGTTTCATACCTCAACAATAACAGCCGTAATCTTGAATTCTCTTATGTGAGCAATAAGATCATGATTGATTTTCTAGATATCACACTCAGGGGTGACCCCAGCACTGGTCTTATAAATACTGGAACCTTCCGCAAACCTACTGCCGGAAATTCCTTACTTCTGGCCTCCAGCTGCCATCCACCCCATACTATTCATTCCATCCCGGTGGGCGAGTTTATTAGAGCTAAGCGCAACTGATCCACCCCGGAAAGTTTTCAGCTAGAATGTTCTAACATCTCAAAACAATTAAGCGCTAGAGGCTATTAGAAGTGGCATATTAATAGAGCCATTTCCAAAGCCTCAGAGAAGGACAGACATAATCTATTGCATAACAAAGAGAAATCCCCTTGCTCTTCAAAATATACACAACATAAAACTCAAAAGAACAAGGACAAGAGTTCCCTTACCTTTGTCACCACTTTCTCCAGAGAGTTTAATCAGATCAAAGATTGTAAATAAACATCTTCCCATTCTTTATGGTGACAAGGACCTAATAGATGTGCTTTCTAAAGGGTGTAATTTCGTCGTGCCCCAACTTTAGGTAACTCCTTGTCGCCCAGTCTACATCAAACCACCACTATTTCCAAAACGTGGCTTAGTACTAATGGCTCGTATAGTTGTGGTTTAAATACTTGTAGGTATTGTAACAAACATAACAAGAATCACAAGTCTATCACCTCGTACCATAATAGTAAGGTATTTCCCCATTAAGGATTTTATAAATTGTAGTACTCAATATGTAGTCTACGTGATAGAATGTGATGTTTGTAAATTACAATATGTAGGATGCACCACTAGGCCCCTTCGCACAAGAATTAGCAAACATTATAACAGAGCAGCACATAGTAATGAGAGAAGTTTATCCAATGTATCTAAACACTTTAAATTTATACATGATGGTAACATGGATTCCTTCTCTTTCTCTGCAGTTCAAAAAATCAAAATGTCGGTACGTGGAGGAGACAGGCACAGAAGGCTACTGGAACAGGAAGTTAAGTGGATTTTCCTGTTTGGGACACGTATCCCCACAGGCATGAACCACAGATGGGATGTGGATCTATTTCTCCAATGACATCATCCTATCCCATCTTCAGTTTTATTGTCACTTGCTTCAGTATTTGTCTTTTTGTCCCAGTACGTTCCTTCTGTGCTTGTTTTCTGCCCTCTATATATATATTTTTTTTTCCCTCCTTCCCAACAAAGGGAAGGGGAAAGGAAAAGGAGAGGGAAGGGAAAGAGGAAGGAGAAAGGAAAGAAGAAAAGGGAAAAAAGGAAAAAAATTTTTTTCATCCTGCCACAAATTGCATCCCTCTTTTTTCATTATTGTACCTTTTTTTCTTTGTTCCTGCTATAAACTGAATCCCTTTTTTATCCTGTTATAAATTGAATCCCTCTTTTCTGATTCTGTTATAAAATGTGTTTTGTTTTTTTTTTTTAATCCTGCCATTATTGCATCCCTCTTTTTTCATGAATTGTATCTCTGTTTTTTGATCCTGCCATAAATTCAATCCCCCTTTTTTGCGATTCTGCCATAAATTTTTTTTTAACACAGAAAATGTTTATTGAGTAATTTGCACTTTACAGTTGGTACAATAACACAGTATTTCACTAGAAGTATCAGCGAATAGTTACACGTTTCTAGATAGTGTACATTGCATTTCGGGTGATAACTGGGTCTTTGATCATACGTTTATCTCGGTTGTTAGTAAACTTTATTAGTATCCAAAAAAGGAAGGAAGAAAATTCTCCTTCTCAATTGCCTTGAGTATAACATCTATCTTTCATACATTCTGTCATTGCTATTAGAGAGTCTTTTCCCCGTGAGTTCTTCTTAACTTAAAGATTTTTTTGTTTGGTTTTTTCTTTCCCCTTTTTTTACTTTCCCCGTTCCGGGGGGGGGGGGGGGAAGAAGCGGAGAAGGCAGGGAAGCCCCGAGGAGTCGAGAAGAATATAAGGAGGAACACCAGGAGGGACCAAGGGGGGAAATTAAGAGGAGAAATGGAGGAGCAAAAGCAGAATTGAGGGAGAGGGGGAAGAGGGGCTCGCAAGTAGAGACCACCCGTACTATATGAGTAAGAGAGATGAAGGATGGAGATAAGAGGGCGGGAAGGCAGCCAGAGCGGGGATCCGGGGAAGCCCTCCCGTTTGTCTATACAGGTGTGTGTTGGTACCTATTAAATTCAGAGGGTGGCAACTCCACCAACCATCCCCAGCCAGCCCGCCCCCCCAAGCCCATCCCATCGGTACATCACACCGCCAAATGTCGATCTGCGACCCACCCTGCCCAGATTTTGTCGAACTTCTTGGGACAATTTCTGCCCATATAGGTAAGCTTGTATATTGGGAGTACTGCATTGATCTGCGCCCTCCACGCCTCAACGGTAGGGGGGTCCGACCGTTTCCAGCGTAGCAGAATTTCTTTCCTAGCATAGTAGGCTGCGTAAAATACAAAAAGTTTGGTATGTTTGCCTGCTGTCAGGTTATCCGTGACGCCCAGAAGGAACACCATTGGGTCTGCTTTCAATTGTAACCCCGCCACACCATTTACATCCGAAACCACATCACGCCAATAGGCCTGGAGGATTGGACATGCCCATACTACGTGATTCTGCCATAAATTTAATCCCCCCTTTTTTGATCCTGCCATAAATTGCATCCCTCTTCCTTAATCCTGCCATAAATTCCATCCCTCATCCATCCCTTCATTAATTGTATTTTATTTTTTGATCCTGCCATAGATTCCATCCCGTTTATTGTGATCCTGTCATAAATTTAATCCCCCTCTTTTTTGATCCCGCCATAAATTGAACCCCCCCTTTTTTTTCTTCTTTTGATCCTGCCATTAATCTTGACTTTAGATTCTGTTGCTACCACAAAGTATTTTATTTGAACATTTTCCCTTCTTTTAAGAAATATATTACTCTCTTGGTGTAATGAGGTCCTAATATCTCATGTAGCACTTTTTCTACACACTTCTTTTTGGCTCAACAAAATAACTTTTTATATTGCCTTTCTTTCCTTTCCCTTTTCTCATGCTGGCTAAAAACAGGTGTAGTCACTAACAATTTGAATAATTGGTGGTATCAATCAAATATGTTAATTTTCTGTGACACTAACCTGATAGGCCAATTTTGTAGAGATGGAGTTTGCCTGTGTGTATGTGAGTATATAAATATATTTTGCCATATCTGTTTCAAACTAGCTACGACTAAGGCTATTGCCGAAACGTGTCAACTTTATTGTTTTATTGTCACTCTGATGTACCAATAAACGACACTTCAAGGATTACAGTTTTGCCGGCTCTCCTTATTACTGTTGCATTGGAGTGTGTTGGGACACATCGAGCCTCGGCTTCTGTGAGTGGACCTGGTGTATGGATTGCGTTGTCCCTGCAGAGAGCGCTGTTACCTTTCTTCTTTTACATATAAGCACTGGTTAGGCACACAGTTAACCCTTTGATCACCCCTGATGTTAACCCCCTCCAAGCCAGTGTCATTTGTACAGTGACAGTGCATATTTTTAGCACTGATCACTGTATTAGTGTCACTGGTCCCTCAAAAGTGTCATAATGTCCTCCACAATATCACAGTCCCGCTATAAGTTGCTGATCGCTGCCATTATTAGTAAAAATAAAATAAATAAAAAATATCCCTTCATTTGCAGACGCTATAATTTTTGCACAAACCAATCAATATACACTTATTGGGATTTTTTTTTTTTACCAAAAATATGTAGCAGAATACATATTGGTCTAAATTGATGAAGTAATTAGATTTTTTCCATTTTTTTATTGGATAGGTTTCATAGCAAAAAGTAAAAAATATTGTTTTTTTTTTTTTTTTTTTTAAATCGCCAGTCTTTTTTTGTTTATAGCGCAAAAAAGTAAAAAACACAGAGGTGATCAAATACCACCAAAAGAAATCTGTATTTGTGGGGAAAAAAAGGACATACATTTTATTTGGGTACAGTGTCGCACAACTGCGCAATTATCAGTTAATGTAACGTAGTGCCATATCGCAAAAAATGGCCTGGTCATGAAGGGAGTCAAGTGGTTAGTTTGCAGGGATTGCCTCACCTTTCTTGCTTTGGCTATGGGACACAGATGACAAAAAAATAGACTGATGGGGGTTATAACCCTCCCTTACTGTATTTAAAACGAAAAATAAAAATGTTTTGCCCATATTTTAAATTTAACTGTATGCTTTGCCATCATTTGAGGATCCTGTTGTAACATGAATGTGATTGTGATATGTAATCTGTAATCACATACTTTGCTTAAAGCGGACCTTCTGACATTTTTTTCAACTTTTCATCTATTAAATCTTCTGCCCTTGTTTTTTACTTTGGACCGTAAAACATTTTCTTTTCTGCCAGTAAAATTATACATATACATATTTTTTGTGTGTGTGTGTGTGTGTGTGTGTGTGTGTGTGTGTGTGTGTGTGTGTGTGTGTGTGTGTGTGTGTGTGTGTGTGTAAATCCAGGAAGCTTCAGATGCCCACAGTTAAAATGGCTGCAGCCAGACTTAATGGAGGAAGATTTATGCCACATATTTGGCAAGTACAGAATCACAGTATATATAAAATAATATGCAAAGTGGTTGGAGAGAAGCTTCAGCTGAAAGACAACTACAGCCCGGCTTGTTAACTCTGGGAGGGCGTACTATATTGGATAACGTATTAATGTAACTAAAATTCTTAAATGTTATTTAAATCCACCACCTGCTAAGGTATACGTACCAAAAGTGATATTCACCTCATTAATTCATCTGATGTAAACCATATTCATTCATAGAGACATAATTGTGCAAATTCAAATGTGATAAATTAATTAATAAAACATAGTCCATCAACAAGTGTCAAAAGTGAAAAATAATTAGTAAAAATAATGATTGTTAAAAAAGCAAAAAAAATAAAGTCCAGTCTTTGTATAGTGCAAAAAATATTAAAAAAAACAAAAACAAAAAAGCAGATAAAAGGTGACTTGTGCTTTTCCAAAGTGACCTGGATTTATCCGCCAATGTGCAAAAAGGAATCAAGTGACTTCCGTGCTCCCCTTCAGTTCCCCATTCACCAGATTTTAGCACCCATGCAGGGGTAAGAAGCATGTACTAGGGGTACTAGCTGTATCCAGAACAGGCGCCTCCACTTTTAGCTCAATGAACGCTAGTGTATTTAAATCCCTCAACCCCTCCTCGGGTGAATCTCTCTCCCTGCAATGCTCACTTTTCGTGGCACAAACCAGTATATCCTCATGAATGGAACTTCATAGTGTAAATCCGAATGGTATTTATTAAAAGAGTTTTCTCAATTCCCAGATTAGGATCTGGTGTCTGGAGGCTTCAAAGAGATTTGGGTGGGAGAAGCCTCTACCCCTTTCCCATTGTTCCTGCCTAATATCAGGATCAATATTTTGGCACTGCTGGCAATATCTCTACCTGCACTGACCCTGGACTGTATCCCTGCCTGTACTGACTATGAACAATATTCCTGCCTGGACAATTCCATTTACTGTCACTGACCACGTCCCTGCTTGCTGTCTGCATCAGGGCTCTCCTCTTGTAGACAACTGCACTACTAAACCACAGGTAATCTTTTGTTTACCCTTTGCTCAGTAGAATGTATTTTGGGGTGTCATTTTTGGTATGTACATGCTGTTAGAAATATAAAAGGCCTTCAAAAATGTGATAGGTTGTCAGGAAATTAGATGCGTAATTTATGTACCAAGAACACCTGATGGTGCTCATTGCATGTTGGGCCTCTGTATGTGGACAGGCTGTTTAAAAGTCTCACCTGTGGGATCGCTATACTCAGGAGGAGTAGCAAAATGTATTTTGGGGTGTAATTTTTGCTATGTACATACTATGTGTTGGAAATATCATATAAATGGACAACTTTGTGTAAAAAAAAAAAAAAAAAGTGTTTTCATTTTTTTTTTTCACGTTTTCTGAAAACTTCTGGAAAAAAAATGAACCATTCAAAAGACTCATTATGCCTCAGATTATAAGTTGGGGTTTTTGCTTTTGAAAATGGGGTAATTTTGTGGGAGTTTCCATTGTCCTGGTGCTCCAGGGCCTTCAAAATTGAGATGGTTGTCATGAAATTATGTGTGTAATTTTGCTCCTAGAACACCTGGAATTGCAACTTGGATGTTTGGCCTCTGTATGTGGCCAGGCTGTGTAAAAGTCTCACATATGTGGTATCGCTATACTCAGGAGTAGCAAAATGTATTTTGGGGTGCCATTTTTGCTATGTACATGCTATGCGTTGGAAATATCTTCTAAATGGACAACTTGCAAATGCATTTTAATTTTTTTTCCATGTTTTCCAAAAACTTCTGGAAAAAAATAATGAAACGTCCAAAAGACTCATTATGCCTCATAGATTATACGTTAGGGTGTTTGCTTTTCAAAATAGGGTAATTTTTGTGGGAATTTCCATTGTCCTGGTGCTCCAGGGCCTTCAAAAGTGTAATAGGTGGTTGAGAAATAAGATGTGCAATTTATGCTCCTAGAACGCCTACTTCAGTTCTACTTCAATGTTGTGTAAAAGTGTCATATTGGCATACTCAGAAGGAGTAGCAGAATGTATTTTGGGGGTTTAATTTGTGGTATGCGTATGCCATGTGAGAGAAATAATTTATGACAATTTTGTGAGAACAAATAAAAAAAATCTTCATTTTGCAAAAAATCGTGGGAGAAAACGACAACTTCAAAAAAACTAACCATGCCTTTTACTAAATACCTTGGAATGTCTACTTTCCAAAAAGGTGTCATTTGGAGGGGGGGGGGGTTATTTGTACTTTCCTGGCTTGTTAGGGTCTCAAGAAATAAGACAGGCCTTCAGTACATCAGGTGTGATCAATTTTCAATAATTGCCACCATAGCTTGTAGACTCTAGAACGTTGACAAAGACCACATCATTTACACTGATTTGGATTATTTTTACCAAAGATATGTAGCAGTATACATTTTGGCCAAAATTTATGAAGAAAACTTACTAATCTGCAAAACTTTATAACAGAAATTAAGAAAAATGCATTTATTTTACAACATTTTCATTTGTAGCACAAAGAATAAAAAATCCAGGAGATGATCAAATACCACCAAAAAAAAGCTCTATTTATGTGAAAAAAATGACAACGATTTCATATGGGTACAATGTTGCATGACGGAGTAATTGTCATTCAAAATGTGAGAGCAACGAAAGCTGAAAATTGGTCTGGTTAGGAAGGGGGTTTAAGTGCCCAGTGGGTAAGTGGTTAAATAAAAAGACTTGTGAAGCAAGAAACAGTACAATATTTATTTAACATAGTATAGATATTCTGGATGATTCGGAAATTTGTACATCTCTATTTACAATGAATTAAAATATTTCTTTTATTCTCTGGTAGATATTTACATTTGTTAACAGCAACTAAGTTTCACATTTCAACAACAGTGAACAGCATTTACCAGCTTCCAGTAAGACAGTTATAAATATTGTCTAACATGCACCGATAATATGATCTTCAATAGGTTTTATTCCTTCTGCACTTTACAGAAATAACAAAAGTACACTGGTCCCAAGAGGCAGGAGTAAACTGCTAAATCCCAGACAATGTGGAAAGACGCAGCTTACTTGTCACCATAGAGATCAGTGAGCCTGCAAAAGTGTGCAAGCCCAGAAAGCAGCAGTGCTCCTCTTAGCACATAAACTAAACTTTGTTTTACACTAGCATACCACTGAATGCCTTCATGCGGGCAAAGGGGCACCAGTTAGCTCACCAGCTTTGAGTGATAGCAAATCAACAGATATAAAAAGAAAGCTTATAATAAAAAACAGTAATGGAAATTATATAAACAAGCTGCTGCAGATGCTCTTCGAAGGTAGTACTCTGCTTCTCCAAATTGTTTGTCAGACTGATCATTTTTTTGGCAAGCTTTAGAGGAGAAAGGGGAAGTCAATGAAATGAGTTAAATATTATCCTGGTTCCAAAAACACAATTCACATATTTGAAAGCCTTTCACTGTCATTTTTAAACTGGTGAAATGTGCTAACAGGGCAACACATGCCTACAACCAACCCCTTTTCCCCAATACACTAGGGTGAAGTTGTCCTTCAAGGATAGAAATATAGCTGCCCTTTGAAATGTAATAGCTCTCAGAATGAATAACTACAGTTTCAGTAACCGTTCTATAGAACAAGAGAAATTGAATAAAATAGAACGGCATAATTTAAAGCGAACCTTTGCCCAAACTATGGACACTCACACATATATTTATATATTCTAAACAAGCAGTAAAAGCTCTTTATTCACCTCTCTAGCCTTTGACATTACAGAAAAATGAACCTTCAAATTTCAGAACACAGGCACATTAATCAGATTATTTTTCCTAATATTTTCTATTGCACCAGAATCTTGTCTGACTGCCAGGCCCCTAACACAACGGCTTCTTCCAAGTGGTTTAAAATTTGGTCTCAGTCAATATCTGAGTCTTTGTTGTCATCTTTGAGAATGAATAACTTTACGGCCCTATTGGGGTTGGTTTAGCCCCCCTGTCCCTTCTGTATTGAACTGTATTGTAATTGTGCTGTTCCCCCTCCAATTGAAAAGCGCTGTGCAAACTGTTGGCGCTATATAAATACTGTATAATAATAATAAAATCGGAGAGTGCAAAACCTGGTGCAGCTGTGCATGGCAGCTTCTAACTTCAGCTTGTTCAATTAAGCTTTGACAAAAAAAAAACTGGAAGCAGATTGGTTTCTTTGCAGAGCTGCACCAGATTCTGCACTCTCCAGTTTTAGTATATAAACCCCCATGCACCAAAGGACAAATGCAAGAATCCAACCTAGTGCATGGAGCACTTACTTCCATTCTTACCTGGGGCCCTGTTACTGAGGAGTGTGGCTGGACAGTTTGTCCCCTTCCCCCCACTGCTGTTCATTTAAGCTGCTAGCAAGGAGACACGTTATTTGGGGAGGCAGACAGGCACAGAAAGGGAGGAGGTGGCAGTGACAGCTTACACTGAGTTGAGGGGTATTGACAGTGCACACAGGGCAGAGGGGCACACATCTGTAGCTATGTGCCTCTTCCCCTCTGCCTCGTAACTGAGGAAATACTATAAAGCTCTGACCTGCCTGCTTGCTATTGCAGCTACAGTGACTACAGTAGTATTATATGCAGCTTGTGTTTGAATGGCAGTGGCTGCAGATGAGCGTGGTCATTCATAAAAATACAAGTCAAGCTGCCAGCTGGTACTCGTCCCCGCAAGTTGGCAGATCTGGGCTCCATTGCCAGAGAGTAAAAGCTGCCAGTTTGGGTTGTGGCTTGTGTTATTATAATTAACCATGCTGGTCTGCAGCCGCTGTCATTCTCTCTTGCTTTTCCCTCCAGCCTGATACTGCCAATGCGTGAGGATAGAGGAATCTTGGTGCAAAGGATGACACAGAAGAGGGAGCTTCCCCCAAAAAGTGTTTCAGGATATTAATATTCATTAAACAGAAGAATGAAGAGGGTGTGGGGGTTAGAGCTGGCCGTAACTCTCCCAAACCCCTATAAATTGGGCTTCAGACTGGGGTAGAACTACAGCAAGCATAAACAGAAAAAAAAAGATTGTTCTTTATAGTACAATGCAGCCATGAATCCATATGGGAACAAGTGCTTCTTGTACTTGGTCACCTGGGAGATACAATAATTTAAAAACAATGGTGATCATTCTTCTTTAAAGAGCTTTTATTGTTTCTTAAAAATATATAAACTTTAATGTCACTAGTCTAGGCACAGGTGAACTTTAAAATAATTCACCACCTAAAATGAAATACCAGTGAAATACAACTTTTCTATAGCCCGCAAAAGATTCCTAAATACGAGTTGTTTCTATTGATGGCTGCTGAATTGATGTAGCCAACTATTCAAATAGGATGCAGTTTGAATCCTTACTACATGAACATATTTGGGCCATGTACCGTTTGCTTTCACAGCAAGCTACGAAAGGGAAGCCATTGATAGCACTGTGTGTTATTGGCTCATGGAAATGACTCCAAGTATTTCACTATGTAGAACCTAAAAGGCAGTAAGTAGTCAATGCTTTGGTGTGGTGGTGAAATTAACCAACATTTTTTGATCGGTGGATTTATATATGGAGTAGTGCTCTGAAAAAATGGTATGTTATATGTAAAGCCATGACGTACTAGGGTCCCGTAACCCTCTCTACATACAGCAGCACAAGCTTCTTTTATTTCTCAAGTTGTTAGGTTTGGAACTTTACTTATTATGTATTTCACTGCATAATAAATATCAGATTTGGGGCTTATTTTCTAGAATGAGAAAACGTGAAAATTTAACTGCGTGCAACCATCTCTAGTGAGATTACAAAAGGTCCAACCCTGAGTTATAGCATAGAATAAAAAAATGTAAGCAAGAAGACAATACAATATTGAAATAATAATAATAAAAAACAACTTGAGACATTAAAACCTAATTCACAAATCTGCTCATAAACCTCGTAAAAGTACCCAAATGGTGGGGAATTGTTTGAGTAACGTGTTTTTTTGACCAAGCCCTTTAAGATATTGCCTTGCCACTGGGAAAACAAATCTAGGCAATGCTAGTAAACAGCCTAGATGGATTTGTGATTTTAGTAAGTTTGTTCAAACAGCAAGATTGTCATCAATCAAGCAATCAAATATTAATTTCTTGCCCATGGGCTGCCAATTGATTTATACATAAAAGGACAGTAATGAACTTTGCAAATTATTCCTTTTATTACAAAGCTTTTCTTAAAGTAACTCTGTCACTAAAATAAAGGTTAAAAAAGTGACCCTTGCAAAGAAGACATTGAATACTAACTCAGCTTACCTGCTGTCAATCTCTAAAATAGTTAAGGAAAAACACATGCTAAAGATCCTATAGGATCTACATTTCCAGGATTGTTAATTTGCTTGTCATCGCTCTTCTTCACCACTGCAAAGACTGGCAGTGTGGGCATCAGGATAGGTATTGCATGTCTTCTTTGTAGGGGCAAAAGTATATTGAACCTTTATTTTAGTGATATACTGTAGTTACTTTAATTTAAAAAAAAAGTATTTATGTTTTAATAAAATTTGATCTTATTTATGGATTACCTCTGTGGATAGCTTTTGGCTAACTGTTCTAGCAAACAAAGTATCCATTATTGCTGACAGATTAAGGAGTTCCATTTAATTTGTTAGTCCTAAATAGAATGGAATAGAAATGGAAAGAAACTAACAGAAAGTAGGGTGAAATTGCTTTCAGTATATAAAATTACTTTTGTAATTTGAAGACAACTTTCTGTGATATGCAAAACATACTCCAAGTTGTGTGTTGCAGCACTGTATAAAAATTACCAAGACATTTATTGGCATGTGGATGCGTTGACAAACTACTGTAGAGAGAGTTGTATAACCAACAACATTCAAAGGTGCCAAAAAGTCCTACTTTTCATTAAAACAGTCACAGAAAACAGCAAAAAAAAAAAAAAAGTAAAATCTAATATATATGAAAAAATTACAATAGAATGGAAGCCCAGTTAACAGGTCAGAATACATGTTCTACCACACCTTCCAACGTGCTTTTGTTTTGGGACCCACAAAGTGACTATTTAATAATATATCAAAATCAGGGATTTTAGGACTTGAAACAGAACCCCAGCACCCAGCCTGTACATCTGTCTTAGATAATTACATTTCAAAAATGTCATGTCATGTAAAAGAAATAATTGAATAGTACAAGATTAGAATGTTTACAAGTCTTGCCAACATTAAAAAACAAACTTAAAATCTTAAAATGTTCTCATATACAAATATATATAACAAACAGAACTAAAACACTCATTCATACAGCATAACTCCTGAACACAAAGCAATAACTCCTGAACACAAAGTATTCTATGCTTTGATTTACATACCAAATGATTGTCAATAAAATTCCTAAAAGAAATTTGAAAGCAATATCCTGTAAAAGCAAAATAAAGAAAACTAGGCTGGAATCTTTTGTAATGAAATACATGTAGAAATCCTGAGAATACTGGACCGATACTATTAAAGCGGAATTAAAGTTCTGTTGTTATTCACTGCGAACAGGCAGCCTTTTTATTGCAGAAGAAACATGCAATGTCTCTTCTGCAATAAGATGCACCTACCCTCTACCGGTATGTAAACTAAGCTGCGCTTGAGCAGCTTAGCTTACAGCTCTGACTTGATCCCTGTGTGCTGGGATGACCGACTACTGTGCATAGAACCGTTAGCGGAAAGGTTGAGTATAGCTCCCTTAGTTCTGTGGCTGTGCAAATTCTGGACAGGTCTAACAAAATATTGCTGCACATTTTCTATCATCACATTGTGCATCTTAGCCCTATCAACAGTTTTCCTTACATAGGAATAATTTTATTCATGTGGAGGGTACATCTGTGACAAATTTCCATGGACCAACTTTGGCCATCACATTAATAAGAACTGTTCTATGATTTCCCATAATCCCTTCCTGCCCCATACACACACTGACTTGGGGGGAAAAAAAACAAAGAAACAGACATTTTTACAAGACAATATTTAGTACTGACTATGCTAAGGAGGACACAAAATAGAACTTGAAACTACCCCTAAAAGCTTTCTGTGGGACTGTTGCGAAAGGTTAAGTGGCAAAAATCTCTTGGAAATACTGTGCTTGTTTAGCAATATTTCTATAGGATCCTGCTAAAATGACACATTTCAAAATGTATACCAAAAATAAACATTTTCCATCTTCAATGATATAAAAATACTCCAATGTTGATCTACAGATACCCAAACAGGCTAAGAGACTATTACGTATCCTTTATTTCTATGTTAGAAAGTCTATACTACTATCCTGGAAAGGGATACAAACACCTTTGAAATCCCTATGGCTTAAATTAATTAATGATGTCATACCATTATACAAACTCACCTTTGAACTTAGGAAACGAAAAAAAATGTTCCACAAAATATGGGACAGGTGGCTGGCTAGCCCCATGACCCTCTCTATATAGTGTGTGCTTGGTCTATGCCATTCTCATGCCGTGCCAGAATGAACACCATAAATGTGTGAACTACTATAACTCTTACTTGATACCTAATTATATATAATTGTGTAATCAATCTCAGATCGAATTACCATCAGCCAACTGTTTGGTTCCTTTTCTCCCCCCCCCTCTCACATGTAGACAATATACTTGACAAGGTATACCAATGTTTAATTGTGATTTATTTGGTGACAGTTTATCGTTGTGCCTTTTGTACAACTGGTTTGTATTGAAACAAAAAATCAATAAAAATATCTTTAAAAAAAAAAAAAAAAATACTCCAATGTGCTCCATATGTTCTCAATACCATTACATTAACAGATACACTGTCCATGCATGGCAATATCCTGTTATTTTCTTTACTAGGATGATAATAAATAATTACCACAAAATCCAGCAAATTCATACTTTAAAGAGATCTCTCTACCACTAAACCGTAACATTGCAGAAAAAATGTCACATATTTATAATGTAGACCCTTATGCTTGCATCGGCTTTAGAACTATAGCTTCTGTCCAATGACAAATGCTCAAATTCTACTTGTTCTTTTAAAGGTACTATAGACACGACGACAGTCTACAACAAGTCTCTCAGAGTTACAGCTTGGATGCTGCAGAAACATATAACATAGGGTAACAAAGTAATATTGTGATTTATAACGGATTGATTTTCCCCTTCCTTACAGTATTACATTTGCCAGAACATGAAATTGTGCTTTAGGTCGACAATTTTAGCTAAAATTCAGGCACGAAAAAAACTTCCCACCATTCAATCAGTTATATATTCTGTTTCCTAAACTGCCACTGTCCATTTTAGTTTTTGTGGAGGTGATTGAGCTCTAAAGTTACCATATATATCAGCTACCAGCACAAATGTATTTGACTGAGTGAGCTATACAAAGTTTGTAGGCCTCAAAACACACAGGTACTGTTTAATTTAAGCCTGTAAATGCTGGAGTGAGAAGTGACATTTTCAAAACCATTCCAAAGCATTTAACAAGCATTTAGGAGATTTTCTCAACCCCTTTAAGTACGACTGAGCTTTCGCTAAAAATTATACATTTGTACCAGCAGCTTCCGAAAAATGCCAATATGATGTGTTCTCTTTTCTGATGAGGAGTCCTCCATAATATTGTGAGACCTCCTGGCTCTTCGTACACCCTGCTCTGAAATATCCTTACATCTAGTGGTGGCCAGAAGTAACTTGTTTCCTACAAAGATGGATACAAACACATGACCAGGCAATGACGCTGGAAAAGTGGTATATCTTTAGTAAAGTCAAACTATCATATTGCCATTTCTACATTAGCTGCAAGAACAAGTACACATGTATAATGTTTATTAAAAGTGCAGCTGGACATAAAAGCACCATTTAACTGCAGTTTAGGAGTGCTGAATACAGATTTTAATTGGACTGCTGTCTGTAGCATTAAATAAGCTCTAAAGGATAAGTTCACCTTCGGGGACATGCTACATGTTCCGCCCATTTTTAGGGTAACATGTTTCTGATCCTGCAGCAGCTCCGTGTGACAGCAGAATGGGTATCTTCTCTCTGTACCTGCTGAATGAATGATGCCTACAAGGCCACGTCATTCACTCACAGAGTTCTGTGAATGAGTGAACTACAAGTACCGACAGCCTTTGTGGGTGTCGGCTTGTAGTTCTCAATGAACTACCAGAGTGCTGTTGAGCGCTCTGGTAGTTCATTGATTTTTTTCCTGTCTTTGTGAAACTGCCTGCCCGTACGCAGCTTACACAGACTGTAGGAGTCCTGCATGGCACCTGTGATCTGCTGATCACGGGTGCAATGTTATCAAGGCACATTTATTTATCCTTTAAGCAAGGTTCAAGCTGTGCTACCATCAATAGCCACAACTTTTTTTTTTTTTTTTTTTTTTTTTTTTTTATAGGTAAGGATCAAAACTTCTGTCAGGTTATTGTTGCAGTCTGTGTTTCTCCTGATGAGATTTTACTTCACTTCCTGCCCTGGCAAGGGTAGGTAGGTACAAAGGCAGGAAAAAATGCAGGCTAAACTTGATGCTCTTTAGATCAGTTTTACAAGTTATGTAAGACAATGTTCCCATGTATGATGGTTTAAAGTAAAAATGTACAAAGATCAGGTCTGTGTATCATTTAAAGCAAGGAGGACATTACTTGTACCTGCCGCGGCAGCCTTGATTCACAAATCCGCTGCTTTAAACAGCAAATCTTTCTTTTAGCCATGGTATTCTACTCTGATCTTCCAGAGTCGCTGGATTTCCTCACAGCCTTCTATGGGCCCTGGATATAGCATAAGAAAACAAATAGATGCAGCAACCAGAGTCACTCTGAAACAAGCACTTTGGAGTTACAGGTTGGAGGACATGGCTAACAGAAGTGGGCAGAATTAACATCCTACACCCACCTTAACCCAATTCACAACCAGGACATTGAGGAACACTGCCTTAACGTAAACTTGCCACAAAGTTTGGCAATTCAGAGTATATAATGGGGAAAAAAAAAAATCAGAGGTTACTACCTTCATTAAAAATTATAGATATATCCTATTAAAGTCAAGGTCTACACCCTCATCTTTAGAGGTTTCCCATTGGTCAATGATCACTCCTTATCACTTTAACTAATCAATTGAGAGGATCCTGGGGAGAGAGAGAGAAAGTTGCCAAGCTTAACATTTGCATGAAAAGATGAGATTTGCATGTGCATACATCTGCAGTTTGCACTGAGGTTATCCTCTGCTTAGGTAGTTTTTGATCATATGACCAGCTTGAATTGCCAATCTTTGTAACGGTTTGCATTTAGATATAATTCTAGTGATATATACATTTTAATGCACAGGAACTAATGCTTTTAGTTGCGGGTTTAATAGATGTAGATTCACTTACAAAAATATATGCTTGCCTATTTTACATCAACATATATTAACAATTGCTATTCATTAAAATGGGTTGATTGTAAAGGGTCACTATAGCCAAATCATTTACTGTTGTTACATGGATTTATATAAATATGATTTTAATAACATTAATGAATATTGTGCATACGTTTCTGGAGGCTATCAAAAGGTAAAATATTTAAATCCGCCATTGCAAAGCAGGGAGTGATATCATCCAATGCACAGTTGATTTGCTGTCCTTTAAAATGGTTCTCAAGTCTAAACATTACCTTAATGCATTCCTTGTTTAGGCATCGGTTTTGGCCCCGCTTCCTCCCCCTCTTTCAAACCAGTGCTGTGCACGTCTGCAGCTCTTCTCTCCCCTCGCTTCTGTGTCTCACAGCCTTTGATTGACAACACTAGAAGCCAATGGCTTTTGCTGCCTCAGCAAAGCAAGTGACGAGGGGGCGGGGGCCAAGTTCCGCTGTCTGTGTCAATAGACACAGCAGCAGGGCTCAGGAGCGAGCACGCACAAGTGCCCCCAAGGGAAGCGGCTTCCCTTGGGGGCACTGGGCAGAGGAGGAGCCAGGAGTGCCAGCAGGGGGGGGGACCTGAGAAGACGAGGTTCTGGGCCGCTCTATGCAATTCCATCGCACAGAGAAGGAAAGTATAGAGATGTTTGTGTTATTTTTTTACATTTCCTTTACACCCCTTTAACTTTCTTGTAGAACACTATCAGATGTCATTTTGGTGCATCTTTTTGGCCTCAAACATTAGCTTAAAACAAGCAATGGGCCACACAGCAAAGTTTTATAAATTTATGTTATCTTAGTTTTGGTACAGTTAGGAACTTTTAATCCTAATGTTATGGTATTGTTTTATGGTATAGTAGGACTTTAAAATATACCAGTAACTTATATACAGATATGGAGCCATCTTGGCACAGTATCTGTAAGAATGCAGCTCATATGCAAATAGGATCATTTCTGTATTACTAAGTGTTGGGAAAGAAACAGAGTAACTGCGGCTGTTATTGTTGGTAAATAGAGGGTCAGAGGTCACCTGCCTCACCTCATACACTGTCTCCAATCTTCTCAGTGTGCAATGTGGGAGGTCAGGTGGTTGAAGAGCAGCAACTGTTCCCAACACTCTAATTTAGAGCTACAATTACCTTTAAATCTACCAACTACTATGTTTGTTTAAGGGCTGCCTTGCTGGATACAAAGTGATTGAATATTTTGTAATGTAATGAAGCAACACAGCTCTTAGGCACTTACATTACAAAACACAACAATGCACAGTAACACAAATTGCAGTGCACTGTATGGGAAAAAATGCTGCATGTCTGTTTTTGGTCCTTTCCTGTGCGCTGGCAGCCAATTCAACATTTTAAGAAGCAGATATATTAGCCTATACTTCCACTTTAAGCTACACACATTATAATCGGAATATACAATCTTCTTTAGTTGTACCACAAACTAGGTAGTTCAAGGGCCTGCTTGATTGGATACAACTTGAAATGATGCTTTTGGCAAGTCCTCACACTACACAGTTTTAATACATCAAAATGAGATTGTACAAATAATATACTGTTACATTGTAACTTATATGGTGAAGCTTGAGGCCCCTTTTACACGACCGCTCCGATCAGATCTGCCTGATCAGGTGGACCTGTTCGGATCCTCCACTCCCCCTATGGACTGGTGGGTGGAAACAGACTTGTGTCCATTTCCACCCACCTATTTCCAATCAGATCCACTAAAAACAAAACGAAAAAAAAACGGAAAGGGATCAGTTCTCCTTCGTGTAGGTGGATCAGAAAGTAGTCAGGTGTACACAGACAGCAGAGTCTGTTTACACGCTGCTGCCCAAACAGAGAATAGCGGGCTCTATCCACGTTCGCTCTGCATAAATGGAGCGGACACAGACCTGCCCTACTCTGATCATCTGAGGATCCGCGGACAGCTCCACTGCTGATCAAAAACGGAAAGTGCCCATGTGCAAGGGGCCTAAAGCAAACCTTCACCCACAAGATGCACTAGGGCATCACTGCTTTCCCCCCTACAAATCTAAAATAGCAATTATTTTTTCTTTTGTGTGCCCAGTCGCCCAAACGATATTCAAGCCTAGATGAAAATGACATCTCTAGCACTCTGAAGCTTCCTGGGACATGCATGTCATACCCCAGAATGCTCCAAGTTGCATTCATGTGGCTGGAAGTGGGTCAGCCCGTCAGTGCATCAGGGGTCTGAGCTACCTGAATCAGGAAAAGGCAGCCAGTACCCGATGACTTCAGCAACAAGAATGGCAATGCAAGACCTGGCTTGTGACAGCAGTTCAAAGTATAACAACACTGGATTCACTGGCTGGTTGAGTATGTGAATTGTGTAGTGGCAAAAAGTTAAAGGAGGGGGAAGTGAAGTTCCTCTTTAGGAGAGTGGTACAGTAGAAGCTTTACTGGTATGCCAAGGGCTCACACAGTAAGCACCTTGTGATGTTTGCTCTTAGGAAGGTCTTTTAGTTGAAAATATTCAGTAATTATATTTTGTAAGCTGTACTGTAAACTAGATGAGCTACTAAATAGCACAAATGGACGAATCTCCTGCTGTGGCTATTGAATGCAGACTGCGACCACCATGGGCTGTCAGAATAGCTGAACAGCACGTGCATTTGACAGGATGTAGGTGCTATTTGGCTGCCAATTTTCTGCCTTGCTCCTTTAGTTTTTCATTTGAAGCATGTTGGGTGGAGTGGCGCCAACAGGGCTACCCCACTGATCAAATTTCAGCCAGTAGGAAAAGGTCAATATTCATTCAGTGTATGGCCAGTTTTATTTAGAACAACTATTTAAATTTTACATTACTGTAATATGATAAGTAACATATTAATTCTGAAGGTTTTCTACTCACATTGTTCATTTACTATTTAAATAAGCCTGATCAATGCAGCCTAGTAAATCTTACTAGACTCTCACTGCATGTATAACATTAACTCTGCCCCATTCTAGAAAATGTCAGAAGAGATTTTACAATAAAAGGAAAGTAACATATGGAAGCTACTGCTTCATCAGCTCAGCCAAATCAACACGGACCTTGACGCTGAGCCAAACACTGCATCAGCTGTCTTCAGCAAAAGAAACAAGTCTGCATATACACAACATAATTGTTTATATTATTATTGCCACGTCCATAGCAGCAGCCCAGCAGACAGGACTTACAGCCAGCATTACATCCACTTGTTAATACAGTATACTGGTCCCTTCTGAACTTCTTTTAGGGGTGCCAGTTAGCAGCTACTTTTTCCAAGCTTCATTTGATTGAGAGCTGCAAGTTAGGCTGTTGCTATTCTGAGTTATCCAGCATGAAGAAGACATTATAATCTCTCTTAGCATACGTCAAAACACAAAAGTATGTCACTTTACAGCAAGCACACAGCATGACACAGCACATCTGTGCGCACCAGTAACCAGCTATTATTTTTATAGGGCAAGAAGACAGGCCTTATCAGAACAAATAGCTAGTACGCAATACAATGTCAAGTCTTGGTTGTTAGCATCTGCAGCTAACAATAACTTAGTTGCCCAAAACAAATGACAGAATTTTGTCATTTAGACAGTAACAGTGTAAACATCTAAAAGCTAAGGGACACTAGCAGGCTAGTACTGCTCCAAATAAGCGAGCTACTGGACAGAAAAATAACATCTTCAACCACACAGTACTCTAATGGATAATGTAACTAGTTTCCAAATGCTGCCATTGAACAACCCAATACATTTACAGCTAGATTAGCAGAAGGAAA
This sequence comes from Lithobates clamitans, assembly GCA_037952925.1. Classification (NCBI taxonomy): domain Eukaryota; kingdom Metazoa; phylum Chordata; class Amphibia; order Anura; family Ranidae; genus Lithobates; species Lithobates clamitans. The sequence goes on from JBBGZY010000061.1 coordinate 361,795, forward strand.
GCTAAAACATTTAATCTTGCTTTGGTGGGTTATTGGTGATTGTGGGAGTCACACAGCACTAATCAGCACACCCACTATCCCCACCCTTCCAGAATCGTGTAAGTCTAGGGATGTTATCACAACTTACAAAACAAATGATCAAATACCAATGGCAGTGTGGTCAAGAGGCTTACCAAAAGAACAGAGAACATAATATCATTTTGTACAACAGCAATTCCAGCAGGCTGTATGACACTCCCTGATGTGTTCTCATAACTGGCCTGGCTGGATTGGAACAAACATTGTGAGTGGGTTTGAGATCTAAATAGATATTGGGAAAAGGGGATTTAGGGGAGCAGCTGAGAGGGCTCTTCGGCTGATTGCAAATCGAAAGACAGCCTATAGAGTCCCTCCTTTTACCCGACATTGAACTTGACATCCAACTGCAAGCATTGGCCAGTAGGTAAAGTGAACATCCTAAACAGACAATCAGGTTTTCATTTAGTTTTTTTTTTGTCCAAGTTTAAATCCTTAGGTCAGACAAACCCCACATAGGGAGGGAAGACGCATATTTTGGGAAATTAAAAATGAAGCAAACCAAAATTAAAATGCTGTCAACAGATGATAAATGTCATCTATTGGAGTACACGTTTGCCAAAGATGACCAGAAATGAGCAGTAAATGGGATTGTCCAAAGTCACAGTAAACAGACGGATGTAACTCAAAGATCCAATGACACTTAAAGTAGGTAACATGGATATGTGGTAGATGACATTGTGTAACTTGAGTGCAAGCTACAAGCACATTCCCAACACTTCCTTGAAGTTGACCACCTTTTTGGTGAAAATCCATTGCAAACTCACAGTAATGAAATGGGATTTTTTTTTTCTAAATTGCACTTCACCCAGGAAAGGGAAGAAAATGGTGGGAGTTTTGGACAAGAAAAACTGCATGTATGTAGAATAGGGATCAGGAATTTGGGGACAGTAATTTGTATTGCTCTAGCTTTGCATGAACACAATTCTATGATAGAAATCAATAGGATTTGGAACTAAATAACAGAACTTTCTCTTCCTATGCAAAGTTGCACAGTTTCTAAAAGACAGCAGGGGAATCTACACTTGGGAAATTAACTGCATATTGAAACTTGGGGATCGAGATTGTTTGGTCAAGGGGGCACCAGCAGATAATAGGTCTTTGCCCTCTCCTGCTTGGCCTAATCGGTCCTCTTGTAAGCTTATTGTTGAAAAGCGGTTGGTGTTGCAAGTGGAAAGGTTTGTCACTCCATCTATCCCACCACTTCCACCAGCCTGACTGCCATTAACATAGTCAAAAGATTTACTGGATGAAGTGCTGGAGGTTCGGATCAGGCTGAGACTATTTGCCTTTGGCACCACGTGGCCTGCTGGAAGGCTCAGGTGCTTTTTCATAGGTGATAGCTCAATCGCTTCAAGTGAAGTATCTGCAGCTGTGGGAACAGGCTGTTTTCTAGGTGTGCTCTCTCGACTTTCATTAGGCTTGGATGGACTAGGTTGTTCTCTCTCTTTGACTGATCGCACGCTGCCACCTTTTCTTGAACCACTTCTTTGAGATGAAGATGAAGTTGGTTTGGCTCCAACTGGCTGGCTGCTAACGGAGGCCCCTGACGAAAAACCTTCATCTGCATCATTAAGATTAATAGAGTCCTCTCCAGTAAAGGTGCCTTCAGGTCCTAAAATATAAAAACAATGTCAATTAATCTCATTGCAGCACACGTTTCATTCATGTTAAAGTGAACCTCTTTATTCTCCAAGCATACAAAATATAGTACTACATTCATAAATCTACTTCATAAATGGTTTTAAGTGCACCAATTACCCAAAATGTGCAACCTAAAAAAAGCTAGGCAGCATACACAGTATATATGCAGGTTTAGACATTTTGTCAAAGGTCAACAACTAAGCTCTCATCACCATCTGGAACCTCTTCCCCTGGATGTATGCAGGGACACTCAGGGCTTCACCTTCTCTATGCTGCAAAAGATGACAATACCTGACAGGGAATAGCAGAGTCTCTGGGAAAATTTTTGGGCAGAGTTTGCATTCATTGATTATACACCAGTGAGTTTTTAAAGCTTAAAGTTCATACTTGGCAGCAGTTTCTAGAAACTGCAAAGGAAGAGGTTCTCTATGAATTATTTTATTTTCCGAATTGGTCTTATAAAATACAAATAAGGGAAGACACTTTAATTTGCTTAATTTGTAAAACTGTTTAAGGCATAAAGGTTTGTCTACACTGCTTTTTCTCTTCATAACACAGTATGGTTACAGGTGTAAAATGTCCCAGCTGCTTTCATGGTACAGTTGGCAGTAATCCTCTCCTCCTTGTTGATCTGTCTCAGCTGCAATCAGTAAGCAGGAAAAAACAAACATAGTAAACAGGGTTGAAAAGGGTCAGTCTATTCTAATATCTTCTGATATTGTTAATGTGGATCCCAAGAAAGGCAAAAATCCTAATGCACTAAAATTATCCTCACACTGAAGGAAAAATACTTTATTAACTAGAAATAACAACGATAATTTCTAACTAGAGCTGGAGCTTTTTTTCCCCAATAAAAATGCATAGAATCTCTAACTGAAGCAACCCTGATTCTTATCCAAACAAAATCAAACTGAAAGTACCCTGCAGAACAAGAGGAGCGATATTCACCTACCAGGTGAATATCGCTCCTCTTGAATCTTCACCCTCTTGCACAACCTCAAACACCGCTGCTATCTGACAATTCTGGGTGTGTCTGCGTGTCCTCCAATGATCCCTGAATAGGTGGAGTTCAACTTCAGAAAATTAATGAAAAGTAAACATTTTCAGAATACTCAGCATACACTGAAGTTGTGCGCCAATTTTGATACAGCAATTTAAAGAATAGACTCCTTGCGGATCACATCAAACTAAGCCTTTACTCTTCTTAGTGCAAGAAAAATACACAATTTTCTTTAGGCAACATGTTTACCTACCTTCGCCTCCAGTCTAAGAGATGTTAACATGCTAGCCAAGCCCTGATATCCTAAAGTTCCCATAGCATTATGTAAGAAAGGGGGGCATTCCTACTGTAATATGGAAGCAAAGACTAGCCACATTGGTCCAAAAGCAAACAGATGCCCTGTAGACTTCGAGTGCAGTGTATCTTATAAACACTGCATTATAAAGAAAACACTAGCTTATGAATAGCAGGGCAATTAAAATGAGCATGTTCAAAAATTGGAATAAATGAAATGAAGTATGCAGCTGAGCATAAACATTTTTGTTGGTGTAGACCTCCACCCAAAACTCTCATTTTTGGTGTATGGAAGCTTGAGTTCAAAATTATATTTACCATAACAGTCCAAATGTTTAAATTCTTTGCGTTTAGTGAAGTTTGTCTAGTGACCTATTGTACTCACTGCCCCTGCTGCCTTATTGTTTTTGAAGGACTCCCTTTTGAAGTCAAAAAACTGACAAGGAGGCAGCAGCATGTTCAGTGAGTAGATGAGAGCACTAAGAGAATATCACTGGATTGCCACATCGCAAACTGCCAGTACCCTCTACCAGCAGCAAAATTAAACATTTTCCAGACAGGCCTTAAAGTAAAACTAAAATGTTAGCTGTAACAAATAATACTATATGATCAAATATAGCACATTTTTATATTAAACAATGCATAAAAAGACTGGAAGCCTCACCTACCTGTTTAAGTTCTACAATGGCCAGCGGTTCCCTAAGAGATCGCTCCTCTGATGGAAGCGCAGGCATAAGGATTTAGTGCAGGCACATTACACACAGAGCTTTAAATGTTTTAGCAATGATCCCATGCAGACCCATGCAAGCCAGTAACTAAATCAAACATGCAACAGGGATTTTCAAACTAGAGGAACTGTATCGAATACAGCATAATTGAACATCTGAAAAAGATCAGTATGTAACCTTTAAGGTAGTGATCTTTATACCACTGATTAGCGATTATTTTATGACCACTGACAGTTTAAGTGAATAACATGAATATCTTATTACAATGGGATCTGAAAGTAGGTGGAATATATTAGGCAGCAAGTAAACATGTTGCCCCCGAAGCTGATGTGTTGAAGGCAGAAAAAAATGGGCATCACAGTTTTTTGTGTATGGGGCTACGTAGCCGCAGACCGGGGGGGGGGGAGAGGCCCATGCTGACCCATGTGCACTGCCAAAAACACTTACAATGGCCTTGGAGCAATAGAAGAAAATGACAGGTCTGATTAATCGCATTTTTTTTTACAACATGGCACCATAATGCAGTATAGGAAAAAGGCAAGCCGGCAGAGGCAGTGTGATGTGTTGGGCAATGTTCTACTGGGAAACCTTGGGTTCTGCCATTCATGTGGATTTTACTCGACCTGTACCAACTACCAAAACATTGTAGCTACCCAAGTACACTCCTTCACAGAAATGGTATTCCCTGATGGCAATGACCTATTTCAGCAAGATAATGACGAGTTTGAGGTATTAACTTGGCTTCCATTCTCCAGATCTCAATCCAATCAAACATCTGTGGGATGTGCTGGAAAAAGTCTGATCCATGAAGGCCCCACCTCTCAACTTACAAAACTTAAAGATCTGCCAATGATGGTTTGGTGCCAGATATCACAGCATACTTTCAGAGGCCTAGTGGCGTGCATGCCTCATCGGGTCCGGATCGTTTTTGGTTGTAAGAGGGGGACCTACTTAATATTTGGTGGGTGGTCATAAAGTTATGGCTGATCTGTGTATACAGTATATGTGAAAGCTCTGCTATGCTAAGCTAAGTGTAGCATTGGCAAGCACCCAAACAACTCTAGGTATGAGGCACAAAATGCAGAAGTTTGAAAAACCTTGTAATAGATCATTCATTTCCAACCAGCATGAAACATTTATGGATGTAAAGTAGGCACTGAGAGATAAAGAACTATGATTAAACTTAGACAGAAATCATGTTCTTTGTCTCTGTATCCATACAGATCCAATCCTTCTACCATCAATAATGCATAGCAAAAAAGGCAACAGATGAAACTTTTCTCTCAGCTATAGCTCTCTGCTACAAACGATAATACAGTAATGTGAGTACATTATCCTCCTCCATGATTGTGTTTAGCTTCTACTTTAAGAGAGCATGTTTTTCTATATTAGTAATAGCATACGTTAATCATCTATGTGTGGTCCATATATACATTTGTGCTCATAAGTTTACATACCCTGGCAGAATTTATGATTTCTTGGCCATTTTTCAGAGAATATGAATGAGAACACAAAAACTTTTACTTCACTCATGGTTAGTGTTTGGCTGAAGCCATTTATTATCAATCAACTGCGTTTACTATTTTTAAATCATAATGACAAAAGAAACTAGCCAAATGACCCTGATCAAAAGTTTACATACCCCAGTTCTTAATACCGTGTATTGCCCCCTTTAACATCAATGACAGCTTGAAGTCTTTTGTGGTAATTGTGGATGAGGCTCTTTATCTTCTCAGATGGTAAAGCTGCCCATTCCTCTTGGCAAAAAGCCTCCACTTCCTGTAAATTCTTGGGCCGTCTTGCATGAACTGCACGTTTGAGATCTCCCCAGAGTGGCTCAATGATATTGAGGTCAGGAGACTGAGATGGCCACTCAAGAACCTCCACTTTATTCTGCTGTAGCCAATGACAGGTCGACTTGGCCTTGTGTTTTGGATCATTGTCATGTTGGAATGTCCAAGTACGTCCCATGCGCAGCTTCCTGGCTGATGAATGCAAATGTTCCTCCAGTATTTTTTGAGAACATGCTGCATTCATCTTGGCATCAAATCTGACCAAATTTCCTGTGCCTTTGTAGCTCACACATCCCCAAAACATCAGTGATCCACCTCCATGTTTCACAGTAGGAATGGTGTACCTGTCATCATAGGCCTTGTTGACTCCTATCCAAATGTAGTGTTTATGGTTGTGGCCAAAAAGCTCAATTTTGGTCTCATCACTCAAAATGACTTTGTGCCAGAAGGTTTGAGGCTTGTCTCTGTGCTGTTTGTATTGTAATCGGGATACTTTGTGGCATTTGCGTAGTAATGGCTTTCTTCTGGCGACTCGACCATGCAGCCCATCTTTCTTCAAGTGCCTCCTTATTGTGCATCTTGAAACAGCCATACCACATGTTTTCAGAGAGTCCTGTATTTCACCTGAAGTTATTTGTGGGTTTTTCTTTGCATCCCAAACAATTTTCCTGGCAGTTGTAGCTGAAATTTTTGTTGGTCTACCTGACAGTGGTTTGGTTTCAACAGAACCCCTCATTTTCCACTTCTTGATTAGCATTCTCAATTCCTTTGATATCTTTTTATATTCCTTTCCTGTTTAATACAGTTTAACTACCCCTTCCCGCATATCCTTTGACAACTCTTGCTTTCCCCATGACTCAGAATCCAGAAACGTCAGTGCAGCGCTGAATTAAAGATGCAAGGGTCAGTCAGGAGTCCAGAAACTCATTGACCTTTTATATACACACACTAATTACAAGCAAACAGACCACACGTGAGAATGGTTACCTTTAATAGCCATTCAAACCACTTTGTGTCAACTTGTGTGCATGTTATCAAGCCAAATTCACCAGGGTATGTAAACTTTTGATCAGGGTCATTTGGGTAATTTCTGAATATGATTAAAAAAACACAGTTGATTAATAATAAATGGCTTCGGCCAAACACTAACCGTGAGTGAAAGAAATTTTTTTGTTATCATTCATATTCTCTGAAAAATGGCCAATTATAAATTCTGCCAGGGTGCATAAACTTATGAGCACAACAGTATGTGCACAACGGTATGTGCACAACGGTATGTGCTCCACACTCACATGTTGCCATATTAGGAGGGAGGAATGTCTCTTCCGTATGGCTAGATTCACACACAAGAGCAGAAAATTGCCCCAAGGGATTCTGCTCACTGCTTTTTTTTTTTTTTTTACATCTGGAGCCATTAAAATAAGGCTACTTTCACATTGGGGAGTTGGAGGTGTCGGCAGTAAAGCGCTGCTATTTTTAGCTGCACTTTACCGTGATTTTTGTGGCCCTTTTCAGCCACTAGCGGGGCGCTTTTAACCCCCGCCGAAAAAGGGTTAAAAGCGCCTGCAAAGTGCCGCTACAGCGGCGCTGCCCATTGTTTTCAATTGGCAGGGGTGCTTTAGGAGCAGTGTATACTCCGCTCCTACAGCGCCTCAAAGATGCTGCTTGCAGGACTTTTTTTAGCGTCCTGACAGCGCACCGCTCCAGTGTGAAAGCACTCAGGCTTTCACACTGGAGTGAGAGGAGAGGCTCTTTACAGGCGCTATAGCGCCTGTAAAGCGCCTCAGTGTGAAAGCAGCCTAATGGTATAAACTAAAAATCTTGCGAGCTACCAAAAAGTATTGAATCTGAGACTAGATATTCAGCTGCTGGTATTGCTCACATCCCATACATCCGTGCTAAACAATTTAAATATATGAAAATACCGTGCTAAGCTAGTGTCAATAAGTAATAATAAAAATAAACAGTATTGACTGTGCTAAATATAGTGCAAAAAAAATTATAAGAAGACATAAATCGATCAAATCAATATAAAATAATGTGCCAAAGTGACATAATTAATTTGGTTATTGATTTTCACAAGCACTATAGCACTTTATCATGACAGCAAAATTTGAAGCATGTTATATGGACTTTAATACAATTTTTGGTTTGTTTTATTGTATTAATTGATTATGTCACTTAGCACTTTATTTAAATTGATTTGATTGATTTATGTCATGATTGATTTTTTGGCATTATATTTAACACAGTCAATACTGTTTATTTTTATTTATTATTTGTTATTGACACTAGCTTAGCGCGGTATTTTCATACACCGTATTTATCGGCGTATAACACGCACCCCCAATTTAGGAGGAAAGTTTCAGGGAAAAAAACTTTTTAAAAAAAATAAACCCCTTTGAAGCAAAATAATGGTCAGTGAGCATCAATGCAGCCTGATTAGTGCCCATCTGCAGCCTAATCAGTGCCCACCTGCAGCATTGCTCAGTGTCCATCTGCAACCTTGCCGTTATATATGCTGCAATCGAGGGATAGGTCGCGCCCAGTCCCGCTCAGATCCTATGATGGACATAACGCCGGTCCAATGCTGGGACGTCCATGCTAGGAGCCGTTCAGGGGGTGGGACTGAACGTGACTGCGAGCCAAGCCAAGTACACAGGAGGTCCGGCTCTATTTTGGCAGCGCTCGTCCCCTCCTTCCCCTCGGTGGCAGCCTATATCGGCGTATAACACGCACACATGATTTTCCCCCTATTTTAAGGGGGGAAAAGTGGGTGTTATACGCCGATAAATACGGTATTTAAATTCATTAGAATAATGGTGTTTGGGATTTTTGAAGCCCCAGTTGGGCTTTAAGTGTTGATGTACCATGTTTATTGAACTAAGAGTGCTTGACTAAAGACATAGTATCTTCAATTCCATGTAATTGAGAGAAGCGAAAACACACCTTTTATTAGAAAACTGCAGTGTAATGACAGTGATTTTATTCTCATTTGCATGGTACACATTGGTAAATTAAAACATTTCAGATTATTGGACCTTTATGCAATACTGCAGGGAGTCCATTGTGCTTTGTAGGAAGTGTGCCATCATGAGAGGATAAAAGAATAAAAATGGTTATACCTTTCAAGGCTTCAAATTTACTAGTACAATTAACTGCATCATGCAGAGAATGAGGCTTAAAGCAGAACGCCGGGATTTTCAAAAAAGCCCCTATTAGTACGCCCCCCCCCACACACACACAAAACACTAAAAAGGTACACTACATTTGTGAAATTTCTTACCGTTTAAGAAATATGTGTGATTGAATTTTCAGGAAGTCAGCTTTGTGAATGCATCATCTTTTCTGGCAGGCAGGATCTCTTAGAACAGGGATTGTATCATATCCTCTCCTCTCTCTCTAACTGTAATCAGCCTACATTTCCCATGAATCCTTGGGATGGGAGTGAATGTGGGAGGTACACTAGGCTTGTACATGTAAGTGTGAACTCACCCACTTCAACATAAACCACACCCCTCATTCTGCAGCCATACATAACACACGGTATGATAGATTACAGCCTTATAAATACAAAGCATTTTAATATAAATGCAAACCGGTGCAATGTGTCAGGGACCCCCACCAGTGCCTGAATGCCAGGGACCACCACCAGTGCCTGAATGCCAGGGACCACCACCAGTGCAGAGCGGGGACTATTATTAGAAATCAGTTGTATGACACAGTGGGGGATCTACTGTGGTGTCAGATATTGTTCTATGAGAACACCGATCGCTGATGTTCCCCGCCGTTATTATGATTGACAGCGCACTGTGCCAATAACAGCGGGAGGCGGACATGAGCGATCAGGGACATCCCCGTTGTGTCATACAACTGATTTCTAATAATAATCCCCGCTCTGCGCAGAGAGAACAGGCTGGGGGGCTGTGCGGCGGGAACAGTGGAGGGCGGACTGCTGGCAGGGAGGAGGAGGCAGGAGGAGAGAGGAGAAGGACACCTCTTCCATGGGCGGCACAGACCGGGGGCTGTGAGACCCCATCCGCCCACTACATCTCTGCTTCCTTCCTGCTTGTTTTCAGAGGACTACAAGCTGAGGCCAAGGGTCTGGCTGCTGGAGCTGGACTGCTGGTCCTGGAGTCTGACCGCTGGAGTTGGGCTGCTGGTCTTACAAACAGGATATCACCAGGCAATAACGGTTTTTCAGCAAGTTCAGCAGCCTATTGCAGAGGAACTACAGAGCTCAGAAGAACATGGATGGCAAAGTTGGTGAAGGTAGGAGATCAGCAACAAGGACATGGAACAAATGTTTTGCCTGGAGTTCTGCATTAAACTAGGAATGTAAATGTAACATTTGATGACAAAGACAAAAAGTTAATAATTACAGATCTTTGTGACAGCGAAAAGCAGTGCCTTTACTATCCCTGCACTTCATCTATCTGCAGCCCTTTCACATCCACCCGAAAGAATTTATTGAATGTATTGAAGGAAGTCCAAGTTTCAGCCTTGTAGATCTGAGCCAAGGAGGCCTGCTGAAGCACTGCCTATGAAGCACTGAAGTTCTCAAATGAAGACCATGAGCCTGAACAATAACCTGCCAAATCTACTTAGAGATTTCGACGCTGCCTGGCCCTTTCTAGCACCTTCCGGCAGCACAAACAACGCATCAGCTTTTCATATCAGAGCAATCGCTTTCAGATAGACCTTGACTGCTCTTACTACATCAAGAGAGTGTAGCCAACTTTCTTCCGCAGAATGCAGACCCGTACAAGGACGGTAGGACAACATTTTGGTTCAGATGAAATCCTGATACCACCTTAGGTAGCAAAAAGCTGTTAATTCTGATACCCCTCTAGCAGAGGATATGACAACCAGAAACTCGATCTTCTGGTCAAAAGAATCAAAGGAATATGGCGTATTGTTCAGAAGGCTGTTTTGTAAAAACAGACCATTCAAATCCCACAGGCACAAGGGAGACTCAACTGGCGGAATTAAACACGACACCCCTTGGATAAAAAAGCCCGGACTAAGGAATGAGAGGCCGAGTGTCCTCTGAAAAAAAAAAAAAAAAAAATTGATAAGGCTGAGAACTGACCCTTGATGTGCTCAATCCCAGTTTCATTTCTACCCCTAACTGTAGAAAGGCGAAACTTCTGCCACTGGCATACCTTTGAGGATGCCAACCCCTGGATTCACGCCAGGAAACATACGCCTTCCAGGCTCTGTGATAGACGAGCCTGGAGGCCGGCCCCATAGCATTAACCAGAGTAGAGAGAACTGGACCCGAAAGCCCACGATTTTTCAGGATGAGGTATCAACAGTCAAACCATCCAAGTTAGATTCCGTAAGGAAGGATGGAAAACTAGTCCCTGCTAGGGCAGGTCTAGGCGTAGTGGAAGAATCCAGTCTTCCTACCGCCATCTTTACGATTCCAGTATACCAAGGCCTTCTGGGCCAGGCTGGAGCCACCAGAATAACCGGTTACGTCCCCGCCCCGATCCTGTGAAAAAGATGTCTGTTCCGCATGCTAGTGGACTCTTTGTTCTTGACAAAAAAATCGTCCGGCTCCATGTTGAACCTGGAGGCTAGAAGATCCATTCAGGGTACCCCATTTGTGGCATATAGCCTGAAATATATCGAGGGGTGTAGAGACCATTCTCCTGGAGGCTTAGATAATCCGCCTGCCAAATTTCCATCCTTGGAATGAAGGCTGCAAAGAACATGCCTCTCTGTCCAAACAAAGAATGGTTCACCTCCCTCTGGACATTCAGACTCCTGGTGCTTGCTTGATTGATATAGGTCACTGCTGTAATATTGTCAGATTGTATCCGGACAGAACAGCCTTGTGACCTGTAAGACCAGGCCCTGAGGGCCAAACGTACTGAATCTCCAGAATACTGACAGGCAGGAACCTTTCGGTTTGGACCACTTTCTTTGGAGCGAAAGCTCTTCTAGGACTGCACCCCAGCCTAAAAAGGCTGGTATCCGTAGATACCACTTTCCTGGTGAGTGGAATAAAGGATTTTCCTGTAGACTTTTGGCTAGCAACCACCAACTGAGGCTCTTACGTACTTCTAACGTCAGGCGCCTGGGAAAAAATTAAGGCTTGGATCCTCTTGCTCCAAGCAGACAGTATGCTGTTTAGTAACGGCGTTGAGTGAAAACTGGGCGAAAGGAACAGCCTTAAATGAGGCTACCATCTTTCCGAACAACCTCATACAAAAGACAAATGGAAGGTCTATCCCTTGCTTTGCCCACTTAGGCCAAATCTTTATGTTCTTGGCCTTTGACTCAGGTAAAAGATACGATGCTTTGGGCTATGTCCCCAAATACTCTAGCCTCCATAGGGGCTATAAAGACGATGCTGGACACACTTAGGAACAGCCATGCTACCGACTGATTTATCGGCAGCAGACTGCCTTGGTATGCCAGTACAGCTATACCCTGAGCCCTTTAGACCCGCTAGAGGTGGGCCCTAGCAGTTTATAAAAGACTTGAGCATGGTGGCAAACCACAAGGGCAAGCCTACCAACCAGAAGAGGTGCGGTTTCCCTGTGAAATGCAGACAAGTTCTGAAAACACATATGCAAACAATTCTCCATGTGTAAGTGGCAAGAGTTAATGCCATATGCCTCAAAAGAAGCGTGCGTTCATGGAAGCATGAATTTTCTACAATATGTTTAAAACATAAAAAGTGTGCGCTGAATACACGCATACCTATAGCACTGTGCTATGGAATGGGCACCTTGCAAGCAAACATGCGTCTCTGAATGTGTAATGCAAGATTACACATCATGTATACAGGCAGACAGGTATTTCTATGTGAACATAAGGAATCCTGTATAATTAAGGAGGCTAAATTAACATGCCTCATTATGCAACCATGCAAATATAGGTGATCATGCAACCTTAGGCGATCATGCATTGTTATGCAATTTAGCATCTTTTATGCGACCAAACATTCTATGCATTTTAAGCACTACTGTGTGGACAAGTACCCTTGTGAGACCAAGGACTCTTGTGTGATCAAGCACCCCTGTGCGATCCTGCATCTTTATGCAATCCAGCATCTTTATGCGATTTAAGCATTTCTGGAAAAAAATTAGCTTCTCCGCATCACCAAGTATCCTTGAGTAATCAAGGACTCTTGTGAGATCAAGCACCCCAGTGCGATCCAGCATCTTTATGCAATCAAGCATCTTTATGTGTTTTTAGGCATTTCTGTAAAAACAAGCCTCTCCGCATGACCAAGTATCCTTGCCATTTCAATGAAAACAAACCTTTCTGCGTGAGCAAATATCCCTGGGCAAACAAGGACTCTTGTGGGGTCAAGCACTTTGTGCGACCCTGTATCTTTGAGCAAACAGGCATTTATGCGATTTTAGGCATTTATTCGCATTTTTGGGCAAATAAATACTTAACGACCAAGCATTCTCATGCGACTATGTAAGTCCATCACAAACAGAAAAAAACATGTATCTCTATGTGCATTACATGTTCTGCCACATGCATCTTGTACATTCCAATACTCAGGTAATTTTTGCAAATATGTGTTCCCGCACTCATGCGTTTAGCGGTTTGTGTTAGCAACAATGTGCACAGACCCGTGTACAGCACCTGGTATTCCCAGATGGTCTCCTATCCAGGTACTAACCAGGCCCAACCCTGCTTAGCCTCTGAGATCAGACGAGATCGGGTATTTTCAGGGCGATGTGGCCGTAGGCATCTCAGCAGTTGTGCGTTTGGCTAGTTTGTAAGCAAGCACTTGCATGAGGACCTTGTGGAGGTTCTACACCTCTTTGTAGTAATGGACGTACTTGGAAAAGGTACAAGAAGCCTATGGGAATTTAAGCAAAAAACCCAAGTAGGAGACAGAGGCTTCGGCTGTCTAGGCTGAGGGTAAGTTATACGCAGCCTGAATCTCTGTAAAAAATTGCAGCTACAACTCCAGAGCTTGTGAGGCCTCGGATACCTCCGCCTCATTGGATTGCACCGGTTCCCTGTCCCCTGATGGTTATCTTTCATCATCAGATTTTTGATCCTTTTGATTGATTGACTACCCCAATTTCTGCCCTCTTGTGAGAATGCTGCGATTAAGCAGCTAACTTCTCCTGTACACCACACACTGCAAATGCAAACAACCGTCTTTAAAAGACCTAAGCAGGGCTGCAATGTTGGGAGAGGCTGCAAGCCTGACAGGGGCAATGGCTCATCTTGTGCAGCTGCCTCCAGTCTTTCAGGGGGGATAGAGCCCTTAGATCTAGGCTTTTACCTGCCCCTGAAGCCCTCTTACGGGGAGACATAGTCCTAAGCTGACAAAAGCAGCGGTACTAGTATAAATGCAATCACTGTTGTGCCTAGTCTTACAATATTATTATTAGCTAGTCTGCACAACCTGATGCCGAGTAGGTGTCTTAGATATGCCTGGATCCGAACCCACGGAGATGCTTACTGCCCACAGCACTGTGTCCCACCCCTTACAGGGCTCTGGCGTCATGGGCTTTTAAAAAACAGTGCGCAGGCACAAGGCAGCTGATGCGCCGTGCACGGCACTAGCAACTACGCCCCCCCCACCTTCCCCACCGAATAAGTGCGTCCCCTGTGCGCACGTAGGATCCTCATGGCGGCGGCCAGGGGCGAGGTGAGAGAAAGGAGACCACCTGAGGACTGCGCGGGACACCCAGACTGCGTGGGATCCCCCCTTTCAGTTTATGTGGCAGAGCCTGCAGTGGAGGAGGTGAGCGGCTTCTCAGACCAGCTTCACTGAGCATGTATCCTGGATGGCATGTAAGTATACCCACCAGGTATATCTCTTACTCCCTCTAGTGGCTGAAACCAGGTAAGACATGCAAACTACTCAAAAGAAGATAATCCATAATGTGTATACTTTAGGATTGTCTTCACCTACCTTATCCCCGCCACAGGAACTGCTGAGAACAGACAGATCCAACCTTCACCCATCACGGCAGGTAGAGTTGTGCCACCCTTCAGGGTTCTGGGTTACTACTCAAAGGATCCTCTTCCCTGAACCTGTAGAAGACTGCCAGAAACTTTTCGTACAACTTAAATTTGTGCACCAAAGCGCTGGATCCCAGAGCCCAGTCCTCAAATAGAGACATTACAGGCAAAACCTTGTTTCTTCTTTCAGGTGGCACGGGTTCCATCTTAGGCCTTTTTTTTGGCCCGAGGCATGGATCCGGTTTTATAGCTCCTAGGCCCCTGCAGAGACCATCAAAACAGCACATCTTTAACGTGACCAATCACCTTAGACACTGGTGAAAAAACAGGTACTCTCCATATGGGAGAGGTTATATAGGGGAGGAACTTGCTATGTAATTAGGGTTTGCCAGTGTCCAATCACCTGTTGGTGACTATCTAACCCACTAATTAATTAATAGAGCTCTGTGTCCCATGATGTATGAACAAGAAAGAGAGCTTCTGCATTGTGTATACTGATTTCCAGGTCAGGATCCGCTTTGCCAGCCAGCAAGAAGCCAGTCTGGTAGACAGCACACAGCACCAATGACCGATACAAAAAGGGATCTACCCATCATTGTTACAATGACATCAAATCTTAAGAAGCATTGTCTACCAACTTGGATGATTTTCATATTTAATTTGTATGTGGGGGGATGCATCAAATTGTCCATAGGGTACAAAACACAGTTCTTGTTTAAAGAGATTTTGAAGGCACTGGAACTGGTTTTAATGAAGGTGATCCAGGTGGAGTGCTGATGATGTCATCAAGAAAGCTGCAATGCTGGTCTAGTTTGGTGAGTTGGGTCATTTGGAACAAAGGTAAAGGGGAGTGCACAGTTGTAATGTCA
Source organism: Lithobates clamitans (assembly GCA_037952925.1). NCBI lineage: Eukaryota > Metazoa > Chordata > Amphibia > Anura > Ranidae > Lithobates > Lithobates clamitans. The sequence goes on from JBBGZY010000061.1 coordinate 377,153, forward strand.
AAAGGTAGGTGACTGAACAGAAATAAGGAGTTACTAGAAGTCAGAAAACACCGTTCATGTTAAGCCTCTGCATGTACAGTTGTGCTCATAAGTTTACATTTCTTGGCCATTTTTCAGAGAATATGAATAACACAAACTTTTCTTTTACTCATGGTTAGTGTTTGGCTGAAGCCATTTATTATCAATCAACTGTGTTTACTCTTTTTTTTAAAATCAAAATCAAAATCAATGGCAACGGAAACTTCCCAAATGACCCTGATCAAACGTTTACATACCCTGGTGATTTTGGCCTGATAACATGCACACAAGTTGACACAAAGGGGTTTGAATGGCTATTAAAGGTAACCATCCTCACCTGTGATCTGTTTGCTTGTAATTTGTGTGTGTGTGTGTGTGTGTGTGTGTGTGTGTGTGTGTATAAAAGGTCAATACGTTTCTAGACTCCCGACAGACCCTTGCATCTTTCATCCAGTGCTGCACTGACGTTTCTGGATTCTGAGTCATGGGGAACGCAAAAGAATTGTCAAAGGATCTGCGGAAAAAGGTAGTTGAACTGTTTAAAACAGGAAAGGAATATAAAAAGATATCCAAGGAATTGAGAAAGCCAATCAGCAGTGTTCAAACTCTAATCAGGAAGTGGAAAATGAGGGGTTCTGTTGAAACCAAACGACGGTCGGGTAGACCAACTAAAATTTCAGCCACAACTGCCAGGAAAATTGTTTGGGATGCAAAGAAAAAAAAACACAAAAAACTTCAGGTGAAATACAGGGCTCTCTTAAAACATGTGGTGTGGCTGTTTCAAGATGCACAATAAGGGGGCACTTGAAGAAAAATGGGCTGCATGATTGATTCACCAGAAGAAAGCCATTACTACACAAATGCCGCAAAGTATCCCGCGTACTATACACCAAATAGCAAAGAGACAAACCTCAAACCTTCTGGCACAGTCATTTGGAGTGATGAGACCAAAACTGAGCCACAACCATAAACCTTTCATTCGGAGAGGCGTCAACAAGGCCTATGATGAAAGGTACACCATTCCTACTGTGAAACATGGAGGTGGATCGCAGATGTTTTGGGGATGTGTGAGCTATATAAGGCACAGGAAATTTGGTCTAAATTGATGGCAAGATGAACGCAGTATGTTATAAAAAAAAAAAACACTGGAGGAACATTTGCATTCATCAGCCAGGAAGCATGGGACGTACTTGGACAGTCCAACATGACAATGATCCAAAACACAAGGCCAAGTCGGCCTGTCATTTGCTATAGCTGAATAAAGTGAAGGTTCTGGAGTGGCCATCTCAGTCTCCTGACCTCAATATCATTGAGCCACTCTGGGGAGATCTCAAAACGTGCAGTTCATGCAAGACAGCCCAAGAATTTACAGGAAGTGGAGGCTTTTTGCCAAGAGGAATGGGCAGCTTTACCATCTGAAGATAAAGAGCCTCATCCACAAAAAGACTTCAAACTGTCATTGATGTTAAAGGGGGCAATACACGGTATTAAGAACTGGGGTATGTAAACTTTTGATCAGTGTCATTTGGTTTCTGTTGCCATTACGATTTAAAAAGAGTAAACACAGGTAATTGATAATAAATGGCTTCAGCCAAACACTAACCATGAGTGAAAGAAAAGTTTTTGTGTTATTATTCATATTCTCTGAAAAATGGCCATGAAATCAAATTCTGCAAGGGTATGTAAACTTATGAGCACAACTGTATGTTACCTCTACACTGTTCTTGTGCACACCAAGCTCCGCTTTAAAGCAAAACAAACATATATTCTTTGAATATAACTTATGTCAGCTGTCATAATTTATAACTAAATAGAGTATCAGTGAGGGTTCCTCATTGTTCCATGAAGTGTGAAGGATGTTGTACTGCAACAACTCCATGAAAAGTTTAAAGATATTAGGAATTGGAAAAATTGGCTTCAAAAAGGGTCTGCTCAAAAGTTGGGGAGACGCAAATGTCAGGAGGCAAAGTACCAAATCTCCTTTGAGCTCTTCGTGCGCATGCAGCCAAATTAATTCTGTGCTACCGTTCTAGAATGATTGATAGGATTAGGAACTAGAAGTCTCATTTAAAATGTGTTTTGGGATATCATTTTTTGCACATGTTTGCAGGCATCATTACCATTACCAATAAGGTTGTGCTCCTTGTCAATTATATATATATATATATATATATATATATATATATAAAAAAAAAAGGGCGGGGGTGGGGGGCTGGGGTTGATTTACTAAAGGTTTTTTCATATATTCGTTTGAATCTGTGTTTATTTCAAACATCCAAACATGCTGGGAAAGTTCTTTTTTTTTCTTTCCTTGTTTAAATTCCAGTGCAAGTGATTGAATAAACCTTAAATTAGAATTTTTTATATGAAATTATTTAATGAGATTAAATAATGAGATCTGAACTTACAGTATCTCACAAAAGTGAGTACACCCCTCATATTTTTGTAAATATTTTATCATATCGTTTCATGTTACAACACTGAAGAAATGACACTTTGCTACAATGTAAAGTAGTGAGTGTACAGCTCATATAACAGTGTAAATTTGCTGTCCCCTCAAAATAACAACACACAGACATTAATGTCTAAACCGTTTGCAAAAAAAGTGAGTACACCCCTAAGTGAAAATGTCCAAATTGGGCCCAAAGTGTCAAGATTTTGTGTGGCCACCATTATTTTCCAGCACTGCACAGGTTGCCACTGGTGTTTTCTTTCACTCCTCCATGACAACATCACAGAGCTGGTGGGGGTTAGAGACCTTGCGCTCCTCCACCCTCTGTTTGAGGATGCCCCAAAAATGCTCAATAGGGTTTAGGTCTGGAGACATGCTTGGGAAGTCCATCACCTTTACCCTCAGATTCTTTAGCCACTGTGCTGCAGCTCAGTTTCAGGGTCTTGGCAATCTTCTTATAACCTAGGCTATCTTTATGTAGAGCAACAATTCTTTTTTTCAAAACCTCAGAGAGTTCTTTGCCATGAGATGCCATGTTGAACTTCCAGTGACCAGTATGAGGGGGGGGGGGGGGGAATTGGCTAATTTTGCCCAATTTGGACATTTTTACTTGGGGGTGTACTCACTTTTGTTGCCAGCGGTTTAGACAGTGATGGCTGTGTGTTGAGTTATTTTGAGGGGACACCAAATTTACACTGTTATACAAGCTGTACACTCGCTACTTTACATTGTAGCAAAGTGTCATTTCTTCAGTGTTGTCACATAAATACTGTCACGTACTTACTTTTGTGACATACTGTACGTAAAATACCAGATTTCTGTCATGAAGTAAATCAGAGCTAGGACTAAAGACTATATGTTGATGCCAGTTAACATTAAAGGGCTACAGGTTTGCTGTACAGTTAGATTAATAGAAAAATAGATAGACTGGGCTTGTATGTCAATGCGAGGCTCATCAGTCTATAAAAGATATTTTCCCCAGGATGAAGACCTCATTAATTCTGTATTTTTGCTGCAAGCAAAGTCATTACATAACTGTAACAAATAATCTGTTACAGCCTGCTGCTCTCTAAACACAGCAAGTGAGAAAAATAAAAAAAATTACAGCTACGTGTATAGTCTTGAAAACTGTCACTAAAATAGATTTTAATATTGGCCAGCAAGGTTTTCTGAATTTTATTCATATTCAATTTTGTACACAAAGTGTATATTGGGGATATAAGGCATCATATGAAAGATATATATGAAGATATTCTAACTCTTAGACCCGTTTCACACTGGGGCCGCCGAGCGTTAGCGGTAAAGCGTCGCTCATTTTAGCGGCGCTCTACCGCTGTTTTAGTGACGCTTTTCGGCCGCTAGCGAGGCACTTTTAACCGAAAAAAGGGTTAAAAGTGCCCGTGTTGCGGCGTTTCTAAAGCATTTTTCAGATGCTTCATAAGCGCTGCCCACTCATTTCAATGGGCAAGGGGTTTTGGGAGCACTGTATTCTGTGGCTGAATCTCACCACAGAATCTGCCTTCCTGCCTCATTGCGCCATCATCCTTGCACAAAAGGAACCAGTATTCCGTGTCTCACACTGATAACAGTCAATACATTTGACATAGCTGTTTGCATTATACTTACGGCCTCATACACACTGGACGTTATAACGTTATAAAAATGCCAGTAGTTTTGCAGTGAGTTTTAAAAAGTTTTTCAGCGTTTTTGCAATAAAGATTTTTATCAATGGGATCAAAAACATTAAACGCTGGTGAGCCGCATTTGGGGAACCACTAGCTTTGGGGGGGGGTTTACAGCCAAAAATGCCCTAGCCAAAACAGTTGATAACAGCCTATGTGTACAAGGACACATAGAAAACCTGCTGGAGAGTTTATTGACTGTAGAAAAAAAAGTCTGAAACCAAAAACAGCAGCTGTAAAAACATCCACAAACGTCCAGTGTGAATGAGGCCTAACTGTTTTGGTGTTATCAATAATGGGTGTGAGCGCTTAGAGAAACAGAGAAATAGCCTGCATGTCACCATTTACCATTTTATTAAAGTGTTACTAATCCCACAACAGTAAAATCAATCTGTATATGCAGTAAAGCATGCTCGTTATACTCACTGTGGAACCTAAGGGGTTAATCCTGCTTATTGTGTAAAAGGGCTGTTTGATCCTGTCTTCTCTGATCCTCCCCCATTTCCACTGTTCCCAATCCATCTGACACTACAGAGCCTTTGGAGCACTCTGCCCATGCTCAGTTTGGTGTATATTGCTAGAGAGTTTTTCTTTTTTCTTGGGAGGGTGCATGTGATCAGAACAGGGACAATCAGCACTGTCCAGAGAGGGTCAGGGGGCCTGCAGCCTCTTAGGACAGTCAGAGTAGAATGAAAACTCCTCCTACAAGCTTTAACCAGACACGGATAGAAGTCATAAGACTGCTATATACTGCTGATGAGAAATGGTATTTAGCAGTTCACAGTTACTAATATAATTGCATTTCCACGTTCTGTGTACTGCTGGAGACCAGATATAGTGAATGCAGGCTCCTGGGTTTAGTAATACTTTAAAGCGTAACTCCACTTTTGTTGAGAAAAAAAAAATATTCCCCCCTGGGTGATCCAAGTACATTGCAAGGATAACAAACTTTGTTGCAGATTCCCGCCTTTTGCTATTCTGAAGAAATCCATGCATGTTTCTCCGTGCCTCTGTTCTGAGTAGGTCTAATAGGAGTGGTTTCATAATTAACTGTCAGGTGTGGAGCTACTGGGCACTAATGAGGAAATCTGCTGAGCCTGCATCCCTTTAGGCGTGGTACTATTGAAAGTATCTCTCAAAAAATGACATTTTTGTTGCAAGGGATGCCTGAAATCTGACTTGTATCTTAGGCAGACTTCTGGGAAAATTGGTGAGCCAATCACACAAGCAGGAAATTATGTTTCTGGGGAATGGTTAGTACACATTCTGTGTACAGAAAACTCCAGGTAGTCATATTGCAATGTATTCTCAGAAAATTACATTGGTTGCAGATTGAAAAGGAAAGGTAATTTTTAACAACATTCAATTACAAAATGATTAGTGTCGCAATTCTATGTGCTATATTTTTTATTTGCCATTTTTTTCCCCCTGGGAATGTGGAGTTACCCTTTAAGTGAGAAATAAACCTGGATTTGTAGGTTTCCATCAACAAACCCTACAGTGAAAAATAGGTATCTCATTTTGGGTTTGTGATGACGTGGCAATATGAATTCCTGGTCTAAAAAGCAGACTACTATACTTTATGTTGGAGCAAAGGGGTATTTTAATTTTGATGGGGGTTTGAAGTACTTCTAAACTAAATGAAACTGTTAAAGCAGACATATCCTTGCCTATCCTGTGCCGCGCACATTCGCCAATACAAGTGAATGGCTGTATGCGCCAATGCTCATGAAAACAGCTTCTGTATCAGTAGAGCCATTCACTTATATTGATGTGGCACATGTGGTTTTCATGGGGCAGAAAGCACTGCAGTTTTTACTCCTCAGCAAACAGGAGCTGATAAATATTCGTGTTAACAAGGCCTTAGGTAAAGGTAAGGTAAGGTAAGGTAAAACGCTTTATGGAACGGATATATGGAATGTAAATCAATGTACTGAAATGGTATCTTTCCTGGAGAAGATGCTGCTCCAGGCTCTTTAGTGCTTGCAACAAGTTTAAAATGCTAGCCATTTCGTTATGTGATCTCTGTTGTAGGAGGGGATGATTTAAATTAGACAGCACTGGAGGCAGCCCAGATAAACCTTTTCTCTGTTAAGTTAAGCCCTGCTATTACCCCAACGTACCTATCCCTGGAAGATTAACACAGTTTAAAGTCAAAACCTGAATATTTAATTTTCATTGTTATCTAACCTTTTATTCATTTTTCCATATCTATATGTCTGTCTATATAAAACTGTATTTAATGGCAGAGATAAGGGATGGTTTTAATCCATCTCTAAAATTTTGTTTCCCTAAAACACAATCACACTATAACTGCAGTAATATGATTGCGAAAACACACCCAGTTTAACATTTTCTGAGTAGCAAATAAGTTCCAATTTATGTAAGAAACTTCAAGACAGTTTAAAACACTAGAAGAGAACATAAAACCATATTATTCCAGAACAAACACACTAAGAAATGGGAGTTCACTTTGGTAGCCTGCATGCTTCTTGAACCTTCCTGCGTGCATATGTATTTGCTAGCCATGCCAAGCTGCTCGTGTGTAGGGGATGCTGCAATCATAGGTTTGGCAGGGTTATTGAACAGAATTAATACCGGATACCTTATTATGAGCTTTAACCAGGAGGCATGGAGAATCTAGCACACTCAAGTTATTAAATGCTCTGCAGAGAAGCAGCCTATGCAAATGAAGAGAGCAATCGTTATCCTCTCTTGCTAACACCCGCTTGAAGACATCTGGCCTACCCTCAGTAGCAGCATCTGGAGATGTGTCGGGTGTCAGGTACACAAGAACATCCCCCTCACGAGTGTCCCCTAGGCTTGGAATGATGTGCAAGATCGGGGAGCCCGGATTCGAGTCGCTTGTGAGGTCAAAACCATCTGGGATGCAACACAGGAACAATTTAGAGTTTGTACAAAGCGCCTGCTCCCTTTTATTCGCTGTGGCTTGTTCAAATAAAGTTGGGATAAAGAAAAAGCTTATATCGGGGACAGATAAGTACGTTTGCAAACAAAATCAAATGACCATTAAAAATGAAAGAATTATAAAAAAATGTAAATCATAATAAGGCCACTAGAGTCTTGAGAGACTATCTTTCATGGCGTTGAAAAGTAAGGTTACATTAAAAACCAACAAAATAGTTACCAGGTGAGTTTAAAAAAAAAAAAAACAAAACAAAAAAAAAAAACAACACAGACTATGACAAAAGGAACGATAGTTTAAAAATCACAAAGGGTAGAGGAGCGGTTATGCAAAAAACAGAGTTAAAGAACCAGATACATTTCCAATGGTCTACATAAGAAGGTCTCAAAAGGCAAACATATAAAAGAACTACAAGGTTGGAAGGTCTGCTACAGTCGGAGAAACTAACAAAACTTTCACCCTTATAAATAAAATCACGGCAGACAGATTATGCACAAGAGAAGATAAAGACATACATGACAGAACAGAGATTCATGAAACAGTAAACTGATGTGGTCCATTAGCATTTGAACAAATGTAAGCATAACAAGCTGAAGGCCAAATAGGTGAAAAGACTTTCACACAGATGTGGCTAGTATAATGGTTAAGCAAATGACAACACATTGCATTTATGATATTGGAGCAGAGATAGTGGCCAGCAGAATTGAAAGAAGTCGTGACAAATGCTACTTATTATTTTTCCAAAAGTAATTCTAAGGAAGGGCTTTCTTTCCACCTCTGAAAACCTTGTTTATGAGGTCTGTTCCCAAAATGTGGTCATCTGACAGTAATTGCAAGGATGGACCACTTCATAACAAGGAAAAGATGAACTTTATTAATACAGTAACTATACAATACAGTAACTGAGGACTCTTTTTTTTAAAGACGAAAAAAAAAAAAAAAAGAACTTTGACTCGCCTATAAAATTCTATATCTTAAAGTACTGTACAGAACTCAGGCAGAATATTCATACGCCATGGGTCACTGGCATGTACCTTCAGATGATCGGACCCCGGAAAGCGTTAGAAGACACAGGCCCTGGGTGCTTCCTCTATAACCTCACCCCGCTCCATGAGTCCTCAGTTTTGCGGCAAGCAATAGAGACTAAACTAAGGAATGGAAGGGAGGGTGGCCTGGGGGCTGTGTCAAATACTGTATTCCAAGATATGGAATTAACAGATAAGTAAAACATTCTCTTATCTTAACTGTACAGTACAGGAGACAGACTGAATATTTATACACCATGAGACATCCCCAAGCAATGAATAGGAAGGGTGGGCAAGAAGGAGGTAAACAGAAGTGTGCCAAAATACCCAACAACAGGGGTCAAAAGACCCAACCTCAGAGAGCCACCGCAAGAACCTTACGTACAAAAGCTGCATCAGCAAAAGATTGGATGTCCATCTGGCAAAGCTTTGAAAAAGGATGAACAGAAGACCAGGTGATGGTCTTACACAACTGGATCACCGAGGCTTTGTGCTGAAATACCCACAAAATACCACTGACCACTGGTGGAATGAATGCGCAGAAGCAGAGGAGGTTTCTCTTTAAGAATGTAAGCTCTTGCAATCAATTTTCCTATTCATGATGCAATGGTGGATTTTGAAGCAGGATGTCTCTTGTAAGGTCCAGAGAACAGGGCAATCCGTCTGTCTGAATGGAGGAGTAGCCTTACGGTATACTCAAATAACTCTGAGTACATCTAGGCAATGCAGAGAGATTTCCTTTGGATGTTTAGGAGCTGGGCATAAGAATTGGAGGACAATGTCCTCATTGAGGTGGAATGCCGATACCTTTTTTAGAATAAATGACGGCCTTGGGCATAAGACAATCTTGTCATTGTGAAGAATGAGGAAAGGCACTTTACAGGAAAGAGCCACTAGTTCAGTAACCTGTCTGACAGATATGATAGCAACCAAAAATTCTACGTAGCCTGGGTTCACACTATAGCGATGCGGGAACCAGAATGATTCCAGCACCGGATCCCGCATCTCTCCCGCAGGCAGTTCACACTGCCCTCTGCGAACCGCTGCGAGAGTCAATAATATGTTAATGATACCCCCAGATTGGTTCACAGATCGCAGTGCGAACTGTGGATTCGTACAGGAATCAGAAAAAAGGCCCTGTGCCTTTCTTATGCAAATCCAATGTAAGTTCAGCCATACAACTGTATGGCTGAATTGCACTGCACAGACATCGCATGTGATCGGCACAGCAGTGCGGGCAAGACCTGATTGGAGGTATAGAAAGAAGGCCAGAATGCAAGGTACAGAGGTACACACTAGGCAATCTTCCTGGGAGAGGCTTTTCATGCTTTTAGCAAGGTAGTAATCACAGACTCAGAGACCCCTCTATCCTTAAACACCTGGGTTTCAACAGCCATGCCATTAAAGCCAGAGACTGGGAAGCAGGACAAAATAGAGGGCGTTGAGATAGTAGAGCTGGTCTGTTAGGAAGAGGACAGGAGTCATCTTTTTAGAAGTCTCAATATGTCTGTGTACCAAGCTCCTCTGGGTTGGATGCAATTAAATCATTAAAATCATGGTTTTCCTCTGTTGCTCTATTTACTTGAGCAGATATGGTAGAATTTGCACTAGAGGGAAGGCATAAATTAGCCTAACCTGAGACCAGGGGATGAAGGAGAGTCAATTTGCAAAATGCCAAGACTTTTGAGGACAGAGGCTTTGAGCTTATCAAGATTGGCAAGCATGCTGCGTGAAGCTCACCCCTTCCATATAGGGATGATCTGTGGGGGTAAAATCTTCCGCAGCTTAGTATTTCCTCAATATCCTTTTCATTTTTTTTCGATGTCTGCGTCCTTTAGGGCTGACATATCAGAATCTAACTCCAGTTGAGAAATAGGAGATGAGGCATGGCATTTGTGAGCCCTGGATGAAGATGGCCGTATTAAGGTCGTAGTTTGTTTGAGGAAATGTGACAAAGATGAAGAAAGTTCTAGGCTGCTTGTTTCATGCCTGAAGTAGAACCAGAATTGGATGCTGAGAACTTTTTTTCACAGGTACACATTGTCACTCTGAGGTTGCATGTTGTGCAGGTCTTCGGCAGATTGAATATTCGCCTGCGACATTAACTCCATGTTCGCTTGGTCTGCGCCATAGCTACAAGTGAGGGTATTCCCCATGGGGTACTCACGGAATAGAGTGCAGAGTATAGGGCAGTGATGGCGAACCTTGGCACCCCAGATGTTTTGGAACTACACTTCCCATGATGCTCAACTACACTGCAGAGTGCATGAGCATCATGGGAAATGTAGTTCCAAAAACATCTGGGGTGCCAAGGTTCACCATCACTGGTAAAGGATAAGCATGTCAGTAAAGGAGTACGCAGTAACCCAAGTGTAAAGCCTCCTGTAACAAATTCTTGTGGTGAATCAGTGGGAGGAAGTGACCGAGTAGCTTATAAAAGCTCTAAGCAGAAGTGTGTAACCAATAATGGTCATCCACCTGAGACTGAGGTTTGAGTGGTTGAATTTTAGCACATGCGAAGTGAATACTTGCCAGACATAGCCTTGTTTTCTTCAGTAATGGTCAGAAATACAGGGCGACCATGTCTTACCTGATGCTGAATTTTAAATAAAAATCAGGCTTCATCCATCACAGTAGGCCTACCTCCCAAAGAGGTCCACAGGGACTGGGTTCAAAAGTGATGGGCCACAGTCCTGGACCTGTAGCGCACCCTGCGGCTAACTCTGTACTTTGTACCAAGTGAGATAGTGAGGGTCCACGCAGGATCCAGTGCAATGAAGAAACATTACAGGCTGTCCTCACAGCATAGAGTCTGGGTGTACTACTCCCAAGGATTTACTGGGGTTGTGCCAATCCAGATACAATGCTTCTATGCTGGCTTAAAAAATCAACATAAGAAGAACTTGAGTGAAGAATTGGAAGTTAAAATAATAGTGAAAAATAATACACTAGTTAAGCTAAGGGTGATCAAAGGTCAATCACAAATACTAAACTGAGGCTTCACAACCTGAGGTAGTGTTATAGGGGAGGCACCCAGGGGCATGCCCTCTAAAGCTTTTCCAGTGTCCAATCACCTGAGGGCACATACCAGCGTTTCTCAAACTTTTTTGTCTTGCGGCGCACCAAAAAGATGTAAAGATTTTCACGCCACACCTGAAAAGATTTAACAATTTTTGTGGTCAGCAGTAAATACAATATAGAGTGGGGACAGAAAGTATTCAGACCCCCTTAAATTTTTTACTCTTTGTTATATTGCAGCCATTTGCTAAAATCATTTAGGTTCATTTTTTTCCTCATTAATGTACACACAGCACCCCATATTGACAGAAAAACACAGAATTGTTGACATGTTTGCAGATTTATTAAAAAAGAAAAACTGAAATATCACATGGTCCTAAGTATTCAGACCCTTTGCTCAGTATTTAGTAGAAGCACCATTTTGATCTAATACAGCCATGAGTCTTTTTGGGAAAGATGCAACAAGTTTTTCACACCTGGATTTTTTTTTTTTTTTTTTTTTTTCTCTTTTCTTTTTTTTTTTTTTTTTTTGCTACTTCAGCTTTTACAATGAGAGGGTTTAAATCACCATAATTAGGTCATTTCTTCCCATTATAACTTCACATCATGGTAGCAGAAATAGTATTGTTATTTCCTTTGAAATAAATAAAAGAAAAAGAACTTTATTATGACCCTCCAATATTATAAATATAAACTCCAACTATCCTTAACCCGAATAGAATTTTAGTAACTTAGTCCCTCCTCCCCCCTCCCACCCAAATTCACCCCCCCCAATTTCCCCTCCCACCCTAATTACCCAGCGATATCTACTCTAGTATTTGCAACCTCATATAAACTTTTCCGCATACGACCATGTTTTTTTATAGGCTAACCATTTCGCCCATTTTGTTCCCTCCCGGGCTTCCTCTGCCTCTACCGAGAGATCTTCATCATCGCCGGCCTCAAGAATATAGATTTCGTTGACTCTAATTAACCATTCTCGAATGCTTGGACCTGCTATCTCTTGCCATTTTTTGGGTATTGAACTTTTGGCCGTATTTAGGAGAATGGGCATCAGGGAAGCATTGTACTTGCTCGTCCGACCCTCCGTCCCATGAAACAAGCAAACCCAAGGATCTTCTCTGATCACTGACCCCGTTATCTCTTGTATTATCTTAAGGACTTCTTGCCAGAATTTTTTAATAGTTGGACATTCCCACCAAAGGTGTGCCATCGATCCCCTGGCGGGACATCCCCTCCAGCAATTACCAGAGACTTCTCCCTGCATCTTGTTTAGCCTATCTGGTGTCATGTACCATCTGGCCAAGCATTTAAAATTTGATTCAATTGTGCTCACATCAACTGCCGACTTGTGTGTTGCATTGAAGATATTCAGCCATGTTACGTCGCTTGGTAATGTACCCAACTCAGACTCCCATTTATTGCAGTATAACGGTTTGATACCAACGCCATCATCCCGCACTATTTGATATAATTCTTTTATTTTAATTTTATTTTTCAGAAACAATTTCTCAATAGGTCTGAGATTCTCCTTGTCCCTAATTGGTCCTGGTAGACTTTTAATAAAGGAGGCCAACTGATTGTACCTCCATATATATATGTTCTTTAGGTCCTTTAGCAGAGACAACTCCTGAAAAGAAATAATTTTACCCTTTCTTGTGATGTCTAATAACTGTATTTCGTGGTTCCCTATCCAATTCCCTCCTACCTCTTTTAACCCTGGTGGAAAAAACTTGTTTTCCTTCAAATATATGAAGGGTGAATTAAATTCCCATGCCTTCTGTCTGTGTAATTGATCCCAAACCCTGAAAGTGTACCGTGTTATTATATGTGTATTTGGACTTAATTCCCTAACATGTGGAGAGTTCCAAATTAAATATGACTTATATTTGTGTTCAAATCTCTTTCTAATTTCCCCCATCTTTTCCCTATTGATTCTTTACCCCAAACTAACATTCGTGAAAGGACTATTGCTCTGTGATAAATCTTGAAGTCTGGAAGAGCCAGACCACCCTGTGCTTTGTCCCTGCACATGACCCCAAAGGCAATCCGTGGCCTCTTGTTTTTCCAAATGAACTTGGAAATGATGTTGTTCAAAGTTCTGAAGAAAGATTGTGCTAACGGAATTGGCAATAACTGCATTTTGTATAGGATCTTCGGGGCTAGAGTCATTTTAACAAAATTGACTCGACCAAGCCAAGATAAAGGGGAATACATACTTTTCTTTGTTTCTTGCTTAATTTCTTCAAGGAGGGGTATAAAGTTCAATTGATATAATTTCTTAAGGGATTTTGTTAATACTATTCCTAAGTAGTCTATTTTTTTCCGCCACGGAAATTGAAAGTATTCTTTAAGTTTAATTATCTCTTGTTTCTCTATATTAATATTTAGGGCTGCTGATTTACTAAGGTTCACCTTATAATTTGAAAGTTCCCCGTATCTCCTCAGCGTAGCCAGGAGATTCGGGAGTGAAATCCTTGGGTTTGCTAGATAAAATAATACATCATCGGCGAACGCCGAGAGCTTGTGTTCATCGCCTTCTACTATACATCCGCGTATATCTGGATTTTTCCTGATTACCGCCAATAGGGGCTCTAAAGTTAGGGAAAACAGAAGAGGGGACAGGGGACATCCCTGTCTAGTTCCGTTTTCCATCCTAACTTCTCCTGAAAGTATGCCGTTCACTTTGACTAATGCAGATGGGGCTTTGTAAAGAGCCATGATCCAATTTACCATGGTGTCGCCCAGTCCAATCGCCCTCAAAGTCTTTATCATGAACCCCCAGTCTACTCTGTCGAAGGCTTTCTCTGCATCCAACGACAGTAGCAGACCGGGGGTCCCTTTCGCTTTCATCGCCCCCATAATCAATAGTGATCTCACACCATTATCCCTCCCCTCTCTGCCTGGGACAAAGCCCGTCTGATCGGGGTGTATCCAGTATGACATTTTATCCTTCAGCCTATTGGCTATTACCTTGGCGTATAATTTTGTATCAGTATTGAGTAAGGCGATCGGCCTATAGCTCGAACACAGTGAGCTATCTTTCGCCACCTTAGGTATTAAGGCAATCGATGCCATCAATGCTCCTTCACAAAATTCCTCCTGGCTTCCTATCTTGTTCCAGATCTGACAGAGCTTGGGGGTCAGAATATCTTTAAATTTTTTATAAAAATAATTGGTGAAGCCATCGAGTCCCGGGCTTTTCCCGGAGGGAGAAGCCTTCAAAGCCCGCTCAATCTCCTCCACCGTAATGGGTTCTTCTAATTCTTTTGCATCATTATCCGCGAGGCTTGGTAGACCTGCCCCTCTTAAAAATTCGTCTGATTTTTCTTCCTTACCCAGGATACTGTCTTCACTTTGTTTGACTTTATATAGGGCTGTGAAATATTTTTGAAACTCTACAGCTATATCGCTAGAGGTATATTTAAATATCCCATTTTTATTTTGAATCCTCTCTATAAAATTCGTATCCCTCCTTTTTAACAACTGATGCCAGGTGTTTCCCTATTTTGTTGCCCCACCTAAATCTGTTTTTTGCGCTCTTGTACAGTATGCGTTTTGATTCCAATTCTATTAGATCTTTTAGTTCTTCTCTTTTATGGACTAACTGCATTAGGGATAGGTTGTGGCCCCCATTGGCTGATTTGTGTATTTGTTCCAGCTGATGTATTTCTTCAATTAGCTCCACCCTTCTCTTCTCCCCTTCTTTTTTCTCCTTGGCTTCCAAAGAGATCAATATGCCCCTTATATAAGCTTTCAACGCCTCCCACAGAACTGAACCTGAAACCTCTCCAGTGTCATTTATCTTGAGGAAGCCCGTAATTTCCTCCTGTATCTTACTGTAAATGGTTGGATTATCTATTAATTTGTCATCTAGTTGCCATGAGAATGGTGATCTCCGGAGTCCCGGAGTCACCACCCTCATCGATACCGGCGCGTGGTCGGAGAGTGTAGCCACGCCTATCTCCGTCTCTTTGACACAATCTAATAACCTATGGTCTACCAGAAAGTAATCGAGGCGGGAGTAGGACCCATGTACAGAGGAGAAAAAAGTGTAGTCTCTACTTTTTGCGTGTTGTACCCTCCAAACATCTAGCAAATGGCAGTTATGCAGTTTCTGACTAATTTTTTTTGATAGTCTCCCACTCGTTCTCTGGTTACCGACTGTGCTATCCATCGCAGGGTCTAAACAAAAGTTCAAATCACCCGCCATTATCACCTGTCCAGCCCTGAAATCTGCCAACTTGTTTAAGATGCATAGCAAAAATTTTGCTGGGTTATTATTTGGGCAGTAGATATTCACCAGTGTAAAAACCCTTTCTCCCATTCTAATTTTCAGAAAAAGATAGCGACCGTCCCTATCCTCACATCTTTCTAATACCGTGAACCTAGTCCTTTTTGAGAACCCGATTGCAACCCCTTTGGCTCTCTTAATAGGGGAGTCGCTATAAAACCAGTTAGGGAAGCATTTAGAGAATAATCTAATGTGAGAGTCTTGTGAAAGGTGGGTCTCTTGAAGGAACACTACATCTGCCTTAAGTTGTTCTAATTCTCGCAAGACTTTATGACGTTTAAGGGGGGAATTTAGCCCCTTAACATTATAAGTAAAACATGAAAACTCTGTCATTTGATTATACATAATGCTGCTCACTAGATTCACAACTTATATTTTGCACTCTTTCCTTTAATATCTGCCGGGCCTTCCCCCTCTCTCTACCTCCCCAACCACCCTCCACCCCAATCCCCCCATCCTCCACCCCCC
Source organism: Lithobates clamitans (assembly GCA_037952925.1). NCBI lineage: Eukaryota > Metazoa > Chordata > Amphibia > Anura > Ranidae > Lithobates > Lithobates clamitans. The sequence continues at coordinate 393,036 of JBBGZY010000061.1, forward strand.
CCCATACTCCCCCCATCCCCCCCCCCTGCCTAAATCTAGCAGTGTGTCTACTGCCCAGAGATATTACTTCTCTCGGCATGCGACCGGCCATACCCTTGGGGTGTGACTCTAATGACGGATCGCCTCGGTCGCCATGCCCCCCCCCCGGTCAGAGAGGAAGGAGGGGGGGGGGACATCGCGAGCGGGCACCCATACGGCTGCCCATCCCCACATCGGGTGTCCTCCCCCTCCCACCCACGCACCCTCCCAGCCCCCCAACCCCCCCCCCCCCATGAATTCAAGATGTCTAAACCTCAGCCGTGCTTTGCACCAATTATTTGAATATGGTTGGTACAGGGATATTTAAATCATTGCAGAAATCCTGCATATTGTCTATATGTTTCAGTCTGCTTGTTCTACCCGCTTTCACTACAATCAGTGAAGTTGGGAAACCCCAACTATATTTCATGTTAGCTTTTCTCAATTCCTCCAGGAGGGGTCGCAACTGCCTTCTCCAGGCCAAAGTCTCAGCCGAAATGTCAGCAAAGCACTGGATTTCAACCCCCTCGAATTTTACTGGTTGTGCTTTCCTGAGATTACTCCATGCTTTTGCTTTATCTTCATAATGGTGGAACCTTATAATTATATCCCTGGGTTTATCCTCGCTAACATTTGGGGGTTTCCTTAATCTGTGAACCCTGTCAATCTTCAGTTCGTCGTCTGGATTTCGGTCCAAAATCGGGTTGAAGATAGCTTTTATTTTAGCATGCAGATCTTCATCTCGTTGTTCAGGGAGGGCACGCAGCCTCAAATTTTGTCTGCGATTCTGGTTTTCTTGCGCTTCTAATTTGTAACACATGTCCCGTTGGGCTAGTTGTAGGTCTTTTACCTGTTGTTTTAGGATGATTATTTCTCTGCTCTGCTTATCTGAGGCCTCTTCTGCTGATTCTACCCGCTTCAGTAAATGACCCATGTCAGTTCTGACGTTGTGAATTTCTGTTTTGATTACCACTTCCAGTTTGGCGAACATTTCTAGGAGCTCTATCTTAGTTAGTGGTGATTCCCTACTGGGGTCTTCCATCATATTTGGGGTTCCACTTTCTCCCCTAATTGATCCCCCGTTCGCCCCTTGGCTCTTCGCTTTTTCTTTCTTCTTTTCTTTCCCACTTTGCTGAATGTTATCGTGAGCAGGATTTTTTGGGCTTCCCTGATTTGTCTCCTTCAGGTACTTCTGAATAGAGCTAGTGTTCAAGCTCTCTCTAGGCTGCTTCCCCTCCGCTCCCCTTTGAGGGCGCCCTCGCATGTTTGTTATCTTCTATCTCTGCTCTACCCCCCTCCCCCCGCCCCCACCAACCCCACCCGCAACGCCACCCACTATTAAATTCCTTATATCTGTACTCCTCCCCGTATATCTGCAGCAGGAAGGAGGGGGGGGAGGGGGGCCGAAACAGGGAGACAGGGAGACAGGAGGCGAAACCGTCCCACAGTCCCCCCTTTTTTTTTTTTTTTTTTTTTTTTTACACAGCAACAGAGGTCACAATATATGCAGTCTCTCCTGGATTGATGCCTTGCAGCTGTATGGTTCCACCATTACATGTTTGCAGGATTCCTTCCTGATCCACGATTTCCGCAGTATAGTTAATGTTACATTTACTTGCCTGAGTTCACCGGAGATCCCTCATAAGCTTACCGACTCAGCCACGGATTAGACCTTGTGTCCCTGGAAATTGTGGATGCTTTTGCGATTGTTGAATGTCTTATAATCCTACCATGCACAGCGCATGGGGTCCTTCCTTCATCCAGCTTTCCAAGGATTATTGGTGTATCATTGTGGGGGGGAGGTATTGGGATGCGAGGCCGTCCGGAATCCCTAAAAGAAGCCGGTGCGTTCCCACATCAATGCAAAAAGGGCCGGGAGGGGAGCGTGGAGGCGAAAACACCGCGGGGGTCCAGGCGGTCCGAGGCGTACCGACCAACGCCGCCGCCACTGCTCTGCATGCGGCGCGATGTCAGCTCCACCTCGCAGGCAGCCTCGATCGTCAGAGCCGCTCAGCCGCCCGCTTCCTCGGCTCCGTCATCAGGCCCCTCCCCCACTACGTGCGCATCACATCACGCACCTGGCCATGACGTGTAGCGGCATTCACACCTGGATTTGGGGATCCTCTTCCATTTCTCCTTGCAGATCCTCTCCAGTTCTGTCAGGTTGGATGGTAAACATTGGTGGACAGCCATTTTTAGGTCTCTCCAGAGATGCTCAATTGCTCAATTGGGTTCAAGTCAGGGCTCTGGCCGGGCCATTCAAGAACAGTCATGGAGTTGTTGTGAAGCCACTCCTTCGTTATTTTAGCTGTGTGCTTAGGGTCATTGTCTTGTTGGAAGGTAAACCTTCGGCCCAGTCTGAGGTCCTGAGCACTCTGGAGAAGGTTTTTATCTAGGATATCCCTGTACTTGGCCACATTCATCTTTCCCTTGATTCCAACCAGTCGTCCTGTCCCTGCATCTGAAAAACACCCCCACAGCATGATGCTGCCACCACCATGCTTCACTGTTGGGACTGTATTGGACAGGTGATGAGCAGTGCCTGGTTTTCTCCACACATACCGCTTAGAATTAAGGCCAAATTCCCTGAATTCCCTCCAGCTATGGGAGTTGCAAACTACTTGAAATGGAATAAAACCGAACATACAAGATTGGTATAAGTACTTGAGAAAAGAAGGCTACCCGGGCTGCGGGAAATGGGATTGGAAAATAAGAATAAATGGCTACAATACAACCAAATACGGATATTTGTAGAGCCTAAATTACCCAAGATAAATAGACCGTTAACCAAATTTGAAAAAATATTAGTGGAACAGCAAGCCCCAATTAAGAAAATATCAAAGATATACGACGAACTTCTTCATTCTGGCCCCCTTAGAGAAATAACTATTTTTAAGAGATGGGAAACTGAAATGGGAAATTCTTTATCAGAGGAAGAATGGGAAAAAAAATCTTTGAAATTATACATAGAACAACTATAGCAAATAGATATTAGGAAAGAAAATATAAAATTGCAATGAGATGGTATAGAAGCCCAGTAATTTTAAATTTAATAAACAAAGAAAATACAGATTTATGTTGGAGATGTAAAGTAGAAAAAGGAATGATGGAACACATATGGTACCGATGTCGCCTGGTGAGAGGATTCTGGAATAAGATATTCGAAATTTATGGTAAAGTATCGGGAGTAGAGGAGGGTTCAAGTATGGAAACCTTGTTATTATCTTTAACATCAAAAATAATTAAGACAGATATTATCCACCACATGACATCTGCAGCCAGAACAATAATAGCAAGAAATTGGAAAGAAACAAGTAGCCCAACAATAGCAGAATGGATATGTGAAATGAACGAAATTCAGTACATGGAAAAACAGATAAGAGAAGAGGGGCTTATAACAAGCCATATACCAGAAATTTGGCAAAAATGGGATGAGTTTCGGTCATCAGGAGAAATGCTAGAATTTATATAAATAGAAGGAATGGGAACTTAGGGTTTTTTTTTTTTGGAATGGATGGATGTATGAATGCAGTTGTAATAGGGAAGGTAGAAAGGAAGCGAAAACGATTGAAGTCGTATGTTAATTAGAGGATAGGCATATTAAATTATTATTATAGACACTTTTTTTATATATTGGATACGATGTAAAGATGGGTATGTTTAATTGTTATATATTGGCAATTAATTACTGTTTTATAAAAATTTTGAGTGAAAACCTAATAAAGAATAATTGAAACAGAATTAGGGCCAAAAAGTTCTATCTTGGTCTCATCAGACCAAAGAATCTTATTTCTCACCATCTTGGAGTCCTTCGGGTGTTTTTTTTAGCAAACTCCATGCGGGCTTTCATGTGTCTTGCACTGAGGAAAGGCTTCCGTCGGGCCACTCTGCCATAAAGCCCCGACTGGTGGAGGGCTGCAGTGAGGGTTGACTTTCTACAACTTTCTCCCATCTCCCGAATGTATCTCTGGAGCTCAGCCACAGTGATCTTTGGGTTCTTCTTTACCTCTCTCACCAAGGCTCTTCTCCCCCGATAGCTCAGTTTGGCCAGATGGCCAGCTCTAGGAAGGGTTCAGGTCGTCCCAAACGTCTTCCATTTAAGGATTATGGAGGCCACTGTGCTCCTAGGAACCTTAAGTGCAGCAGAAATTTTTTTGTAACCTTGGCCAGATCTGTGCCTTGCCACAATTATGTCTCTGAGCTCTTCAGGCAGTTCCTTTGACCTCATGATTCTCATTTGCTCTGACATGCACTGTGAGCTGTAAGGTCTTATATAGACAGGTGTGTGGCTTTCCTAATCAAGTCCAATCAGTATAATCAAACACAGCTGGACTCAAATGAAGGTGTAGAACCATCTCAAGGATGATCAGAAGAAATGGACAGCACCTGAGTTAAATATATGAGTGTCACAGCAAAGGGTCTGAATACTTAGGACCATGTGATATTTCAGTTTTTCTTTTTTTTAATAAATCTGCAAAAATGTCAAAATTCTGTGTTTTTCTGTCAATATAGGGTGCTGTGTGTACATTAAGGAGGAAAAGAAATGAACTTAAATGATTTTAACAAATGGCTGCAATATAACAAAGAGTAAAAAATGTAATACTTTCCGTCCCCACTGTATACAAAAGCAGCAGTCTTGTGTGATTCCCAATATTATATATTACTGATATATAGTGGGGACCACACAAGACTGCTGCTTTTTGTATATATTATATTTTCCTGCTGATATAATATTGGGGATCACACAAGACTGCTGCTTATATTTACTGCCGATATAAAATCACACACTGGTCCGTCTGTCCCCATCTCTCCTTTTGTCTTACCTTCTCAGCTCCACACCATGTGGGACAGCCAGGGACTGTGAGCTCCTCTGGCAGGCAGGCCACATTCTAATTGTTTTTATGATCCGGATTGGCAGGGTCTGGTGGTTGCGAACATCAACCAATCTAATTCGCACACAGGCTCAGGCAGCAGAGATGACCGTGTCCATGTGAGGCCAGTAAGGGACAGTCAGCACTATGCTGGTGGAGCCTCACGGTGTGGCGCCGATGCGGCCACCGCCGGGCCCAGCGAACAACATGAATGATCCCACGCCACACCTGCAGATCTCCCACGGCACACTGGTACATACCTATAAACCATGGTGTATGAATATTCTCCGTGTCCTGTACTGTACAATTAGGATTTTAACTAGCGATGGAAACAAATTATATATATATATATATATATATATATATATATATATATATACACAGTCTTTTTTTTTCTACATAAAAGTCACCTGAAAATGCACATATGGCTTTTCATAATTTTTTTTTTATTTGTGTTTGCAGCCCTTTCACCCCAAATCCTTAAGGTGGTTGTAAACCCCATTCATGAAATCTGGGCACATATACAGTATCTCACAAAAGTGAATTCACCCCTCATTTTTATAAATATTTTATTATATCTTTTCATGTGACAACACTGAAGAAATTGCACTTTGCTACTATGTAAAGTAGTGAGTGTACAGCTTGTTTAACAGTGTAAATTTGCTATCCCCTCAAAATAACTCAACACACAGCCATTAATGTCTCAACTGCTGGCAACAAAAGGGAGTACCCCCCTAAAGTGAAAATGTCCAAACTGGGCCCAAAGTGTCAATATTTTGTGTGGCCACCATTATTTTCCAGCACTGCCTTAACCCTCTTAGGCATGGAGTTCACCACTGGCAAATGAAGGAAAATGATAAATGGTTTTCAACAGTTTTTACACATAAATATCTGAAAAAAGTGTTGCATAGCTTTGTATTCCCCCCCCAGTCAATAATTTGTAGAACCACCTTTCACTGCAATTACAGCTGGAAGTCTTTTTGGGTATGTCTCCAGCAGCTTTGCACATATAGGAGAATGAAATATTTGCCCTTTCTTCTTTGCAAAATAGCTCAAGCTCTGTCAGATTGGATTGAAAGCATCTGTGAACAGCAATTTTCAAGTCGCCACAGATTCTCAATTGGATTTAGGTCTGGACTTTGACTGGGCCATTCTAGAACATGAATATTCTTTGATCTAAACCATTCCTTTGTAGTTCTGGCTGTATGTTTAGGGTTGTTGTTCTAATGGAAGGTGGACCTCCCCACCAGTCTCAAGTCTTTTGCCGACTAACAGGTTTTCGTCTAAGATTGCCCTGTATTTGGCTCCATCCATCTTCACATTAACTCTGACCAGCTTCCTGTCCCTGCTGAAGAAAAGCATCCCCGCAACATGATGCTGCCACCACCATGTTTCACGGTGGGGATGGTGTGTTCAGGTGAAAAAAGTTCAATTTCGGTGTCTCTATCTGACCAGAGCACCTTCTTCCACATGTTTGCTGTGTCCCCCACATGGCTTCTCGCAAACTGCAAACGGGACATCTTATGGCTTTCTTTCAACAATGGCTTTCTTCTTGCCACTCTTCCATAAAGGCCAGATTTATGGAGTGCACGACTAATAGTTGTCCTGTGGACAGATTTTCCCACCTGAGCTGTGGATCACTGCAGCTCCTCCAAAGTTACCATGGGCCTCTTGGCTGCTTCTCTGATTAATGGCTCTCCGTGCCCAGTCTGTCAGTTTAGGTGGACGGCCATGTATTGGTAAGTTCGCAGTTGTGTCATACTCTTTCCATTTTCAGATGATGGATTGAACAGTGCTCCATGAGATGTTCAAAGCTTGGGATTTTTTTTTTTATAACCTAAAACCGGCTTTAAACTTCTCCACAACGTTATCCCTGACCTATCTGGTGTGTTCCTTGGCCTTCATGATGCTGTTTGTTCACTAACAAACTTGAGGGCTTCACAGAACAGCTGTATTTATACTGAGCTTAAATTACACATGGGTGGACTGTATTTACGAGTTAGGTGACGTCTGAAGGCAATTGGTTCCACTAGATTTTAATTAGGGGCATCAGAATAAAGGGGATGGATACAAATGCACGCAACACTTTTCAGATATTTATTAATAAAAAAAATTTCAAAACCATTTCTCATTTTCCTTCCACTTCACAATTATGTGCCACTTTGTGTTGGTCTTTTACATGACATCACAATAAAATACATTTACGTTTTTGGTTGTAATATGACAAAATGTGAACAATTTTAAGGGGTATGAGGGGAATTTAAGGGTCTGCCTCTCTTTTCCAAGGCACTGTAGATACCAACGTGTCAATCTGCTTGAACCTGTGAAACAGCGGCAAACTGTGGTACCCTAAAATTTCTATAGGTGACGGTTTAAAAGCTTCTGCAGGTCATCAGTTTAGATTCAACCATGAATAATGGCCCTAGAATTAGAACTTTCACTCTGACATACGTGGCAATATTTAAAATGTTTAGAGTAATCAATGTTTTCGTATGTAGGTCCCGTCAATGCGTGTATTTATATTCATATGTGCATGTATATGGGGGTGGGCTCAAACTATTTTGGGAGGTGCAAGGTGGTTGTATGTGCTTGAATAACTTGGTGAAAGTTTATTTTTTACACGATTTTTTCGCTCAATTTTTATTTAATTACAAAGGGGGACAAAAGTCCACTACGTGATACTTTTTTGTTGGGACAGGTTCTCTCTAATGAGCCATTTCACTTTCCCTCCACTTAAAGTGATTGTTACCCTAGAAATAAAAAATTGGATTCTGTTCCCTTATAGCAGGTTACACAGCACAGTGCTTGTGCAGTGTAATTTGTTCCCTAAAATACCTGGCTGATCCTGCCTGGTGCTGCCCTCCTCTCTGTAAACTGACCACGGTTTATCATGAATGATCACTCCCCTCTTGCAGCAAAAATGACTTCTTCCTATAATCCCCAGTGTTATATTACAGTATATAAAAGGGGAGTGTGGGACTTTAAATGAGGCTTGTGGAGGTAGAGTATTGAGTACTATGTAATTATCAATGTGTATGTGTACCTATCTTATAGCAGCTCTTTTGCATATGATGTACTACTAATGCCTGCCAATATGAAACCTCTTGTAGTATATTTATTAACATTTGCTATCTTTTATGTATTGCCAACCTAATGTATATGTATCCATTATGTTTATGCCATTGTGCATATATGAAAATACTTTCATACTATTGTCACAAATAAAAAATGATCACTATATACTCTACCTCCACAAGTCAATTGCCTCATTTAAAGCGAGGGTCCACCTATCGTTTTTTTTTTTTTTTTAGTTCATTCACAAACTTTTCTTCTCAGCATTACATACTCACATATTGTGTGTAATATGTCCGCCTGTGTCAGATTTCGTCGGAAAGAATAACTTATATTATTCACTGCAGGCGGTTTCCATCTTCATTGTGGGCATTTGAAGCCCACAAGCATTTATTTCCTGGATGCGGTAAATGCTGTGCTCCCAGCATTCACTGCTCGTTCTTGCACATGCTCAGTGGCATCCTGGAAAGCCTGAGACTAGCTCCCAGGAGTCTGGGAGAGGCTAGAAACACGCCTACTCCCACGGGAGGAGAACCAGGAAGTGCAAAGAAGAATAGAAAAATAAAAGGTAATTACGGCGATTTAAATTTTTTTAAACGGCATGTCAGCATCTAGGCAAGGAAGAGAATACATACAGATATTGTTCAAAATTTGGGTGGAACCCCGCTTTAAAGTCCCACACTCCCTTTTTATGTACTTGAACCCGGGATGGAGGCACAAATATTGTGCCTCATTTAAAGTCCCACACTCCCCCCTTTTTTGGCTATATTACAGTATATGCCCCAGTGTATGTTATTTATAAAAAGAATGCCACTTCTTACCTAATTTCAGAGCGCCAATCAGCCATTTTCAGCAGAGAGCGGGCTGGAGTCTGCTCTCTGCTGACATCACAGAGTCTGTCCAGGCTCCACATCATCACGACCATGGAATTGGGATCCGCCTAGATCCCTGGACCGACACCCGGCTCAGCCTCTCAGCGAGCTGCTGAGCCAACCACTCCCGCCCCCTCTTTACAGCTCAGCGCTCCAGTGAGCGAGGAGGGGGCAGAGCAGAGAGTGGTGACTGACAGTCACCAGCTCTCTGCTCAGGGAACTGCGAGAACCGAGAGATCGTCAGTGTTCGATTGCTCGGTTCTCAGTATAGAGGCGCTGGGGGACAGATGCTGCATCCACCTAGGTAAGTATGAATAAAAAAAAAAAACCCATACCTTTCTTTTAAGCTATTGGAAAGCAGATGTATGCCATGTCAGCAGTAGCAAAAAAGGTTAAACAAGTTCTTGCGATTCAACCATACATTCATAAAAGTAAAATGTCAAGAAAACCCTCTGCAAAGGGTTTCAAAAACAATATACCCCAATTTGCAATGTGAAAACCACAAATAGATGATTATTATAAATACAACCTAGGCTACACACTTTTTGACTCTAGTTAGAACTTATTTTATTTTTATTCATTCTATCCTTCCATCTGAAGAAGAAAAAACATCCAGTAAGGTATCTATTAAAAACTGTCGTTACCTTCTCTCCTCCACCGATGTCTACGTATAGAGGCAGTGGTGATGGCTGTTCGAGAGATACGGGGGACTGTTGGAGTCACTTCAACCTTCAATACTTTCTGCCCTTGTTGCGATGAGTCAGGAGCATCAAACGGCAAGGAATTTTTCATAGCATTTGCAACCTGAACAGAGAAAAGACCAGTTTAGCAAAACATCATCTTTGAAACAGAATTGCCTGCAACACTGCTTACATGCTGCTTACTGGCTTGACAGCCAACAATACTTCTACTTATCTTCTACCTTGCACAACAAGTATTGATCAGAGCACAGTAAATCATGAAACAATGCACTTACCAATAGGGGCTGAGAGTAGAGCTCCAGTTGGGCTCGATATATGATGTCATCAAGAACCTCCTGTCCAAGCTCCCATTCTCCATTGTATCTGTACAAGTACAAAGCAGCTAATTACATACCTGGTAAGAATCATTTACTAAAATAATATTTGCAGAAATACAATGAGAATTAAAATCCTTTGACTTTATCATGCTTTCCCAGATCTTATGAATGACCACTATTGCATATAAAATCACAATGACGTTACTGGTCTAAGGTGAACTGAAGAACTTGATTCCCAATAGGAACACTTCAACCCTAGAATCCTTCTATAAAACCTCTGCATAACATAGTGTCTTATGAAAGTAGAGACCCACGGGAGCCAGTAAGAAGTCATGTCTTGGCAGATAGAAATCTGTCTGAGTGAAAACATATTGGTTATTATACCAGTTACTGCATTCTAGACGTTTTAAAAGAAGTATGGAATTCCTGTGACACGTTTTTGGCATCTCCTGCTGAAACCAGGTCACAGGAATGCAGAAAGAACTGCACTCCTGTGACCCATAGGAGAAGTACAGCCAAAAAAGCTTGGGCTATACTTCTCCTTTAATGTTAACTGCACAATCTTGATGAATAAGTACATTAGTCAAAGTTCATGCCACTGCTGGTAAAAAACTGGATCAAACGTTTTCCATACTGCTATTGCCAAGTAAAAGTAGCCCAATCAGAACAGGTTTTTATTAGTTCATAAGTGGAATGTGCCATGCCTGCAAAGGAGAAAACATGAAGTATGCATACATATACTGTCAACAATGGCATATTTGGAAAGTAAATTAAAGATTCTGAAAGTACATTTCTCGTGTTTTGAGAAGACTTACATAGCATGATAGACACCAGTGAGAAGTTGGACCATGAAATCAGGATCAAGCACAACACGACCACACAGCTCTTTCCAGCGCTTCTCATGCTGCCGAGGAAAGCCACTAACACACAATCTGCAAAAAAGAAAGAACACAAAATACAATTTTTTTTATACAAATATCAAGGCGCGATGAACATAACCTGAAACTTCTCACATGCTAGCATGTCATCTTTAGCCCTTTGCTAGCACTGTTTCTGTTGGAAACCTGTACCTTAGAGCAATGGTCATCAACCCTGTCCTCAGGGCCCACTAACAGGCCAGGGTTTATGTATTACCTTGGGGAGATGCAGACTAGAATACTGCAATCACTGAGCAGCAAATGATATCACCTGTGATGTATTTCAGTTATCTTGCAAACCTGGCCTGTTAGTGGGCCCTGAGGATAGGGTTGATGACAACTGCCTTAGAGAATACTACAGGTTTCCATTACTGACCTCCTTTTTTGAAAAAGTTAGTTACCTAGTTGCATTTAAAGCATCATATTGAAAAGTATGTCAACAGTTTTCGGTCATATCTGTTCACATTTTTACAAATCTATATTATATTTTTCTTAAAAAATGCTATGACTTACACTTAGAAACAAATAAATGAGGCAAACATTACACAACTAATGATCGAAAATAAACAGGTTATCTATCTCAGTAAACGTTTTATTCAAACCTATACATGGGAAAAATACAGGACAGGAGCTTAATGGTTTCGTAAGTTGACACCCTCAGTGTCTGTGTGTCTGTGTCTTGGAGTCCCAAGTTTTAATGTTGTTATGATTAAAGGATCCTTAGATTTGTGGTTGTCAACTATCTGGAGACAATAGTACTCCCCCCCCCCCCCCCCCCGACCTTAAAAACCTGTTTCTTTTAATTAAGATGCTACATACTTCTAAGCTAGAGAACGATTCTATTGGTGGTACCCAGCTAAGGCTGGCCATACATTATACAATTTTCATGTCCAATTTTCCTTTAGATTTACCAAAACCGTATAGTATGAGGTCAAACCTAAACACTTTCAAATTGTATGTAGTCAGGCAGGCCCTCGCACTACATAGTTGAAGGTATATCTAAAGGAAATTGGAATCTAAAGAGAAAACTGTATAATGTATGACCAGCTTAACGCAAGTCTGGACTAAGATGAAGGAGATACAAGGATTTCAAGGACTATGCCACGTTTCCTGTAAAGACTGGGCCTTCTCTGTTCTACAGTGTTCTTTGCTAGCCTCCAGATGGTCAAGCACAGACAACATGTAGTCATACTTTGGGCAGTCCCATTTACTATGGTTAGGTTTTCCTACTTACCTGGAACCCATTCTACATAGTGACTGGTAGGAGGAAGGTGGCATGTACACAATAGCAGAGTTGTAGCACAACATGAGAAAGCTCAGAACTTCAAACCTGCAAAAACATAAAAAATATAGTTTATGACTCACGTAACTAAAGCTGGCCAAAGACTGTTAGTTTTTCTCATTCATACAGCGAGCAGAACAAAAAAAGAACTAATCAAATTCTTTATTCACATCCAGGACATTATATTCTGACAGCAAGACTTACCGCTGTCATACAAAAGATTCCCAGCATGTCTGTTCCACAAAAGTCGATCAGTCAACTTCTGTCAAGCAGGGACAGCCAAGCATTTATTAAATTTCGGCCAGTCCCTGCTAAACTGGACAAATTTTGATCCTTCTATAGCCAGAAATCATCAGTTCAGCAAGTCCTCTTCCCACTAGTCCTTCTTACCTGTTTTGTGCTGTAAAGGTTTCCCTCTGGGGGTGCAGATCACTGTAAACAACCCTGATGAGATCATGCTGACTCAAAGCTCCCTCCGTCAAAGCCATAGACCCTAATGATGATGGCTAACCAAACCAATGGAATCATGAATGAGAAGAAGATGCACAATGGAAAGAGAAAGAGAACATAACATAAAATATAAGGGTGAAAACATACATGAATTATCCATTAAGCCAAATGTAAATGATGCACTCTATCAAAAGATATTATACAGAATACAATTAAAAAAAAAAAAAAAAGAATTTTGACTTATCTGTATTCCATATGTTGAAGTACAGTAAAGGACACAGACAATTTATTCATACACCACGGTTTATAAGCTTATACCTTCTGGTAGGTCTCTTTGTAAAAGGCACATGGTGAGACGGATGAGAGTTAATTTGCACAGTGCCATGGCTTTTGCAGACTGAGACAATTGGCTTCTAAATGTTAGTAAGCATGTTGCGTGATGCTCCCTGTTCAATATAGTGACAATATGGGGGAGCAATTATTTCCATGGCTTCCTCCAACACTACCTCAACGTTCTCTTCATTGCCTTCTGATTCTGCATCCTCTAGGACTGGCATTTCAGGGTCTGCCTCTGGTTAAGAAACAGGAGTAAGAGAAAGGAGACGGGGCTTTTCTGAGCCCTGGACAAAGGTGGTTGTATTAAGGCCATAATTTGACCTAGAAATTGTGTCATGAACGCAGATTCAAAAAAAAATTCTGCTTTTGTCAAGTTGGCTGCTTATTGCATACCTAAAATAGAGCTAGAATCAGATTCTGAGGCCAGTGTTAGACTTGTTATTGATTTGGTGCAAGGGTCGCATTGCCACTCCAAGAATGAGTGTTGTGTGGGTTTTTGGCTAAACAAATGTTTGCATGCCGTTTTGAATTGGCACCCTTTCGCCTGGTCTCCATCATAGTCACAAGGGGAGGGGGGGGGGGGGGTACTCCCCCAGGGGTACAGAGAAGAGTTTTCAGAGATAAGGTAAGAATGCCCAGAAGGAGTACATGATAACCCAAGTAACCATCCTGCAACAAATCCTTGTGGCAAAAAGGCAGGAGGAAGCACACAAGTACCTTATGAGGGCTATAGGTGAAACTGGCATTAAAGTGTGTGACCCATGGTGTGATGCAACACCTGGTCATCCCTCTGGGACTGAGCTCTGAGTGGTTAAAGTTTAGTGAAAGTTTTAGTAAAAGTAAGGTTGAAAAGTTTGCACTGTGAAATGAATCATAGTCCTGTTTATACAGTATTGATCAGAGATGCAGGGTGACCCTGTCCACAACACTGGACTGCATATAAAAGTTCCGGCTTTGTCCTTCACACTGGGAACACCTCTAAAGGGGTCTTCGGGGACTGGGTTCCATGATGATGGAGCACGGGCATGGACCTATATATCACCCTCCAGCTCTCAACATATCGCAACAAGTGCCAAGGTGAGCAACTCACACAAGATTCAGTGTCCAAAGCAACATTACAAATGTCCTCACTGCATGAGGAGCAGCTTGCATCAATCCAGATACACTGCTTTTGTGTAGGTCTAAGAAGACAGTGAGGGTTGAGTGAATAATTCCATAAAGGTAACAAAGAAAAAAAAATAAACAACTGAAGCGGATTTCTCTGCAAAGAAGAGGTCCATCACCTTCAGACACTAGCAAAAACCGTGGAGTGGGGTAGGGCTGGGTGACCCAGGGTGTCTGTCCTTAAAAGATTGCCAATCTTTTAAGGACAGACAATGCCAATTGTCAAATTGCCAAGCCTAAAACCCATTGTTTATAAGTAAGTTTCCATAGTTACATAAGGGTGAAAAGAAAAAGTCCATCTAGTTTAAACAAAAAAAAAAAACCACAGGCGTGCACAAACAGAAAACCTCCATATGCACAATTCTATAATAACAGTTGATTCCCCAAGAGGCAATCAGATATTTCCTGGATCATCTACCCCTGGTATTGTCTAAAAATATTAGTATCCAGGCCTTTTTTAAAACAATGTATGGAGCCGGACAGAACCAATTCTATTCTACATTTTCACAGCTCTTACTGTGAAGAAGCCTTTCTGTATTTGGAGGTTAAATCTCTTTTCACCAGGCATATTGTCTCCTTGTCCTTTGTGATAACCTTAAAAGCGAATAACACAAAATTCACTATATTAACCTCTTATGTATTTACACATGTTGATCATATCCACCCTCACTTTCAATAGAGAATAAATTCAGTTCAGCTAATCTTTCCTCATAGCTGAGCTCCTCCGTGCCTCTTGCCCGTTTGGTTGCCCTTCTTTGCACTTTCTCCAGTTTCCCAATATCCTTTTTGTGAACTGGTGCCCAAAACTGAACATATTCCAGATGGGGTCTTGCTAATGATTTGTTCAGGGGAAAAATAGGATTTTATAACAGCTTGCCTGTAAAATCCTTTTCTTTTGAAGTCCATCACAGGGCACAGAGCCATAGTAATCACTATGTGGGTTATAGGCCACCTTCAGGTGCTGGACATTGGCAAAACCCTAAACAGGAAATTGCCTATATAACCCCTACCATACCGGGAGTACCTCAGTTTTGTAGCAAAGCAATACACGTGTATACTAGAAAGAGGGGTGGGACCTCTGTGTCCCGTGATGTACTTCAAAAGAAAAGGATTTTACAGCTAAGCCTGGACCGGCATGGTGTGAGGAGTGCAACAAGGGAGCTCCGCTCGAGGAAAGATCCGTCACTTCAAAATCCTACAAATTTAGGTGGCTTTTTTAACCCTACTAGACTGGATATCCATCTCCACACATATCGCCACCATGTTGCCTCCAAAAAAAATGGCAGAATCAATTGCTAAGCTCGACAAATACCGGCTTAAAGAGAAGGGGACTACAGGTGAAAATGGCGCCGATGCACCTTCCTCCTCTGAATCAGCGGCAGATGATACGGCCAGTGTGCTTGAGGCAATATCTGACTGCAAAGGTTCTCTAACCTGTAAGATTGAGGAAGTGAAGATCGATGTGTCCCTTATAAGACAGGACCTGCAAAAGTTAAGGGACCGTGTCACTGAAACGGAGACCCGTATCAGCAGAGTGGAAGACGAAATGCCGCCATTACAGCATGCCACTGACCATATCCAACAGCAACTCCACACTATCCTTTCAAAACAAGACGACATGGAGAACCGCCTGAGGCGCTGTAATCTCCGATTTGTAGGATTGCCGGAGGGTGCGGAGGGCACTGATCCTCCGGCATTTTTGGAAAACCTCCTCATTTCTACTTTTGGAAAACCGGAATTCTCAACATCATTTGTGGTTGAACGAGCGCACCGATTGGCGGCAAAACCCCCACCGCAAGGTGCACCCCCCCGGACATTCATAGCAAATTCTTGAATTTCAGAGACCGGGACGCTATCCTTCGTCTTACAAGACTGAAGGGCAACATCCCCTTCAGAAATGTGGAAATTAAAGTGTTCCCGGATTTCTCAGCAGAGGTCCAGAAGAAACGAGCGCTCTTCATGGAAGCGAAGCGCCAACTCCGGATTCGACATTACACATACGCCATGTTATTCCCCGCCAGGCTGCACGTGGTGGGAGATGATCGAACACACTTTTTCGACACACCAGAGGCGGTGTTTGCATGGTTGGACAACCGGGCTGCTCCTAATCGTCCACCTCCGGGAGAATAATACCGCAGGTTGACCCCCTAGCCAGAGACGTGATGAAGCCATAAGTACTTCCCCTGCATCTGATCTTCCCGAAGGACTACAGGAAAAGGTACTTTTTCAGCTCACGGCACCCCTAAGCATTTTATGTTACTCCCCCTCAAGCCCCGGGTGGTAGGGGACGATGACATTACATTCTCTGCTACACTGGAGCCGTTACTTGCCTGACTAGACCATCGCACTCTCCCCTGCAGCTCAGCGTCGGGAGAATAGCAGTTTGTTATGTCCCCCTTAGCACGGCAGTGCTGAAGACGCAGGACCCCCCCCCTTTTTTTTCTTTTTCTTCCGATCAAGATGGCAGTCTCCAATATAAGATCTATGGCCTCTCATCCCCCCCCCTTTTTTTTCCTTATCTTTCTGTTCTGTTTCTCCCACTGTGCACTCCGTTTTCACCTCCCCTGATTCTGTTTTATGCTACAAAACAATATTGTAACTGTCGAATACTAAAGTTACCCTCGGGTTACTTCCTACCAGGATGTCTAATGTTCGGGCATGCATATTCTATTTTTTATGTTTTTATCCACCACGGCCGCTCCTAAAGGTTGCTCCCCTTGCACTATCGCTGGCTTTGCAGCGGAAGTTCGTCCCCTTAGCCGCGAGAGCCTTAATGGGCCCCGCTACTTCAATACAGTATTGCACTGTTATTTCACAAGCTAAGTTTCCCTGGCCTGTCTGGGAGCACGTTCCCCGGAGGATTGTATGCGGGGGATGTGACGTGCCCAGCCAGTTCAGTGCGTTTGTTCATGGTAATGTTTTGTTTAGTATTAAGTTAATCGTTATTATTTTATTCACACTGTATGAAATTCTAAAGTGGTATATTAATTACGCAAGTGAATGTACTGACACGAGGGCCAAATATGCCCATTGGGTAATAGATTATGATGATATACTCTCCCAGCTTTGCAGTTCAAACTTGCTCCAATATCGAGACAAGTTGTTACAGACTGGGAGATTTACATATATATTACCTATAATGATATGTCCTCCATAAAATTGTACATCGCGGGACACAGAGACATAGTAATCAATATGTGGGATGTCCTATAGCAATGCCAACTGAGGGGAAGGAGACAACAGAATTAGGGCAACATGAGACTAGAGGAGTTATACTGATGCCTGCAGCACACTATGCCCAAAGGCGATATCCTTATGCCTTTTTACAGTCACCTGATAGAATCTGGTAAATGTATGGACTGAAGACCAAGTTGCGGCCTTGCAGATTTGAGCCATGGAGGCTTAGTGATGCACTGGCCGCGGAGCACTAACAGCCCGAGAGGAGTGCGTTTTGATTTGAAAGGGTGGAATCTACCCTCTTTAAACCATAAGCTTGAACGATTACTTGCTGAATCCATTTAGAAACGAACGACTACTACTTACGAACAGGAGGTAGCGTGACGTTCTGTGCATGCGTGGCCACCTCGAAAAACGACGCCTGCGCATGAGCAGCTACTTGACAGAACATCTTGGCCGTTCTGCGCTTCCGCTTCTGACTAACGAACATATCCGACTTCAGAACAAACCGGCAGTCCCTAACCCTTCGTAATTTGGGGATTGCCTGAACTACCTTTGGTAAAAAGTTAGGATGAGGACGCAATACTGCCTTATCCTTGTGAATAATAATACTATGGTTCTTTACAAGAAAGAGCAGCCAACTCTGATACCCTTCTTGCAGAAGGTATGGTTACTAGAAAAACTAGTTTCCTTGTCAAAAAAAAGGACCAAGGGAATATGTCGTAACGGCTAAAAAAAAAAAGCAGTTTTTGTAATGTCAAAAGAACTAAATTCAAGTCCCAAAGGGTTCAGGGGTGACCTAACAGGAGGATTAAGCCGCGTTACTCCCTGAATAAAGCTACGAACCAGAAAATGTGAAGCAAGTGGTCGTTGAAAAAATACAGATAAGGCAGAGACCTGTCCTTTGAAAGAACTCAAGGCCAGCTTTATTTCTAATCCCATCTGCAGAAGGTCAAGGATTCTACCTATGACCTATTTCCTGGGGTGCCAACCCCTGGTTTTATACCAGGAGACATATGCTTT
This sequence comes from Lithobates clamitans, assembly GCA_037952925.1. Lineage (NCBI taxonomy): Eukaryota > Metazoa > Chordata > Amphibia > Anura > Ranidae > Lithobates > Lithobates clamitans. The sequence goes on from JBBGZY010000061.1 coordinate 411,236, forward strand.
CCAGACTGCATAATATACGGATAATGGAGGCAGGCTTCCTTGCATTAATCAAGGTAGATGCCACTGAACCTGACAGCCCACGTTTCCTCAGATTGTGGGTCTCAATAGCCAAACCATTAAATTTAGCATTTGAAAGGTAAGATGGAATACTGGACCTAGCGAGAGAATGTCTGGACGTGGTGGTAGGGTCCATGGGACCCCTACCGCCAACCTTACGATCTCTGCATACCAAGATCTTCTGTGCCACAAGAATCAATGACTTCCCTTCCTGCTTGATCCTGCGACGAATTCGTGGATGCAGGCACAAAAGGAGGGAATGCATAAAGCAGTAAACTGATTCAACGGGAACACCAAGGCACCTGTTCCGCACGTTAGCGGATCCTTTGTTATTAACACAAAGTTGACAATCTCTTTGTTGAACCTGGGCACAAACAGATCTACGTCTGGAATCCCCCATCTTTGACCTATTGTCAGAAGATATCGGGGTGAAGGAACCATTCTTCTGGAAACAACTGCTGGCGACTCAAATGGACCGCATGCCAATTTTCTATTCCTAGAATGAAAAGCTGCCAATAGGCAAGGTACATTGTTTTCTGCCCAAGATAGGATAGGATTCACCTCTCTCTGGGCCGCACAACTTCTTGTGCCCCCTTGGTGGTTGATATAGGCCACTGCTGTGGCATTGTCAGATTGGATCCTGACTGGACAGTTCCGCAAATTAAACGTCCAGGCCCTCAGGACCAAGCGCTCTGCCCGAATCTGTAGAATGTTAATGGGCAAGGTAATTTCTGATCTGGACCACCACCTGGATTACCTCTTGAACTTGACAGTGGAAGCCGTCGTGACAGCCTGGAGGCTGATGCCCCTTGGCACTAGAGAAGCAGCTTGATTAAATGAAATACATTTACTCCTTTTCTTAAATGGATGAATTAGCCAAGATATCCCAAACAGCTGTTCACCACAAAAAGGAAAACCAGCCAGGAGTTTTTTTTTTTTTTTAAATGACGCTTCGGCTGACCAATTTTTCAACCATAGTATTCTATACATATGTACCAGCCCAGCGAAAGTCGTGAGGCCTGAAGATAGAATCTCATACAGCGTCTATTGCCAACATAAAGCTACTAGGAGCTTGCCAGAACCTGGGCCTGCTGAACAGGGATAACTGAGCACCTGTTTAAAACTGACCTCTCAAGGATTTGACATACCGTATATACTCGAGTATAAGTCGAGTTTTTCAGCACATTTTTTTGAGCTGAAAGTGCCCCCCCCTCGACTTATACTCGAGTCAAGCACTTTTCTGCAGCAAAAAATTTCATTTTCCGGACCAATTTTGGGGCCACGTATCTCAGGGCCACTAGGTGCTAGGAACCCCAAATTTGGTGTGCAAACCCAGTGGAACTGGTACCATAACATATCCAAAGCTGGGGTTCCTAGGACCAAGTGGCCCCGAGATACGGGGCCCCAAAGCCGGTTCGGAAAATGTCATTCTCTGCTGCAGAAAAGTGCTTGACATTTTCTGAACCGATTTTTGGGGCCCTGTATCTCGGGGACACTTGGTGCTAGAAACCCCAGCTTTGGATATTGTATGGTGCTAGTTCCATTGAGTTTGCACACCAAATTTGGGGTTCCTAGCACTAAGTAGCCCCAAGATAAAGTCGGTCAACTGTGTCCATCTGCAGCAATGTCATTTCGGGACCATTTGGGTTCAGGGACCCCAAATTTTGGCTGCAGCTAGGGGGCATCTAGGAACCCTTAACTACCGAGTTTGAAGTTCGGGGGACCTATGGCTGCAAATGGACACAGTGAGGCATGCAAATGGGCATTGTTGACCTTCTTTTCCACTTACAGTAGCTGTGCATTTCTCACCCTCGTCTTATACTCGGGTCACTAAGTTTTTCCCATTTTTTTGTGGAAAATTAGGGCCTCGACTTATACTCGAGTATATACGGTATACCAATTACTGTCAGCACAGGCTGAGACACTCAACCTGTCAGGAAAACTATATATATATATATATATATATTAACTCTTCATCTGTTGGATCCCTAAGTATTTCAGCATTGTCTGCCGGACAAGTCATACTTTTAATCAGAAGATATAGCAGCGTCAATTGCTAGTATCCTCCACCTTTAGAAATTTTTTTCCTTCATAGGATAAAGTGATAAAGTGTGAAAAACTTTTTAGGAGTGAAAAAATGCTTATCTGGGTGATCCCTCTCGGAATACATGAACTTTCCCAACAATGAATGGACAGGAAAGGCATGCACAACTTTGAGGAGGCTTTAGCGAACCCAAAACAAGAAGAGGACACTCAGTTAAGGGTAGCATAAAATGTGGAGCGGACCAATTCAGTAAGAAATTGCACCCACAATGTGAAGCTGATCTTCCGCATATGACCCCTCAGAAGAGGAGTCATCAGCCTCTTCACGGTCCTCTGAGAGAAAACATCTTCTCCTGCCCCCAGATCCTCAGTTTGAGGGTCCTAGAGTAATGGAATTGAATTGGTCGCATTTTATCCCAATCTGGGATGCGATTAAAGTCGCTAAACTTTTTCCCATCCTATCATGGCTGAGAAAAAACCTTTTTAGAAATATAGGCAGGGGCTGCAGTGTTGTAAACAGTTGCAAACATTCCATGGCCCCTGAAGGCTCACTCTGACCAGCCACCCCATCTCAGGGGAGGATGCCATTGCATAGGCTTTCAGAGCTTGAGGGAGATCCCTTTAGCCCTTTTTTGGGGTTTTTCTAGCCCCTCTTCCGACCATAGCCCGATGCACAAAAGCAGAGGTACCAGAAGGATCGCATCCACTGCTTGAGCAATAGTCCAGCCACTGCCGCTGCTATTAGCCCAGGAGGGGGGTGTCTGGTGGAAGCAAAAACCCCCCAAACTCACCGGAAGTCTGAGCTGTTCGCCGGAGGAAAAGAGTCTGCTGCTTCCCGACACAGCGTGATCTCTGAGGAAAGCATGAGAAGGTACGTGTTCTATACAGCCCCCAGTGGTTACACTTAGGCATGACAACATTTACTTTTTTTTTTAAAGGCGACATTTCATAAGAAAAATTAAAACATTTCTTAGAAAAACTCCACTACACCTTTCCCGCCGCAGGGTTTTCTGTGGTAAAACCAACAGACCCAATCTTCACCCTTCACGGTGGGTTCCGTTAACAAACATTCAGGAACCGGGGACCCTCAGGGAACCCACACTCTTGGACCTGTAATAGCACCCCGCCAGTAAAACTTTATGGCTTAAAATACCAAAGTACTGGATCCTGGGGTCTCTCTAAAAAGAGAAGCGTTACAGGCAAAACCTTGTTTCTTCCGCCATGAGGTCATTTAATTCAGCCTAAAAGACACTTTGAATGGATCCGGCCGCATAGCCAGCCCCAGCAAGGATTGCTCCAGTGGAGCTCAGCACAGCACATCTTCACGTGTGACCAACACCTTAGACACTGGCGAAAAAAACTTAGGTACTCCCGGTATGGGAGGGGTTATATAGGGAGGCAACTTCCTGTTTAGGGTGTGCCAGTGTCCAGCACCTGAAGGTGGCCTAAAACCCACATAGTGATTACTATGGCTCTGTGTCCCGTGATGTACGATTAAACAAATTTTATCTCACTGAAGTCTATACCTCTTTAAATACAAGAAAGAATTTTGCTTGCTTTAGGAACTGCAGCTTGACACATATGCGGTTATCACATTTATGATCTACCAGAACACCCAGATCCTTCCCCACTACTGATTTGGCTGTATGATGCATGTTTTTAGCCCCCCAAGTGCATAACTTTACATTTATTAGCATTAAACCCCGTTTGCACAGTTGTGCAACTAGTGCATTGAGGTCTGCTTTTAAGTTGGAGACATCCTGTATGGACATTATTCCATTACATAGCTTGGTGTCATCTGCAAATACTGAAATGGTACTTTTAATCCCAAACACTCAAACATTTATGAATATATTAAAAAGTAAGGGATCCAGCATTAAACCTTGGGATACACAACTAATAACCTTAGACCATTCGGAGTATGACTCATAAGCCACTAATCTCCAAATAGGGTCTTTTAGCCAGTTTTCTGTCCATTTACAATTCAAATTTTCCAAGCCTGTAGACTTTACTTTACATATTAGCCATGTGTGGGGAACTGTGTCAAATGCTATTGCAAAATCCAAGTATTCTATATCAACAGCCACTCCTTTGTCTAAGTCGGTGCTTACTTCTTCATAGAAAAAAAATCAGATTTGTCTGATAACTTCTGTCTTTTGTTAATCTATGCCAACTATTGCTTAAGATATTATTTTCCAGCAAAAACTCTAAGGTCTGAAAGGCCTTGGTTACCTACATTAGTGCTTCACCTTGATTCCCAGCCCTTGCTATTACAATGCCAAATACAGCAAAAGTTTAAAAAAAAAAAAAAAAAAAAAAAAAATCACATCGCAAAGGAAATACATTTACAAACATACACTGAGCAAAATTATAAAACACAACACTTTTGTGTTTGCCCCTATTTATCATGAGCTGAACTCAAAGATCTACAACTTTTTCTATGTACACAAAAGGCTTATTTCTCTCAAATATTGTTCAAAAACCTGTCTAAATCTGTGTTAGTGGGCACTTCTCCTTTGCCGAGATGAGCCATCCACTTCACAGGTGTGGCATATCAAGATGCTGATTAGACAGCGTGATTATTGCACAGGTGTGCCTTAGGTTGGCCACAATAAAAGGCCACTCTAAAATGTTTTATCACACACAGTACAATGCCACAGACGTTGCAAGTTTTGAGGGAGCATGCAATTTGCAGGAATGTCCCCCAGATCTGTTGCCCTTGAATTGAATGTTCATTTCTCTACCATAAGCCATCTCCAAAGGCATTTTAGAGAATTTGGCAGTACATGCAACCGGCCTCCCAACCGCAGACCATGTGTAACTGGACCAGCCCAGGATCTCCTCATCCAGCATTTTCACCTCTAAGATCGTCGGACATCAGCCACCCGGACAGCTGCTCAACAATCGGTTTGCATAGCCAAAGAATTTCTGCACAAACTGTCAGAAACCATCTCAGGGAAGCTCATCTTTATGCTCGTCGCCCTCATAGGGGTCTCGATCTGACTGCAGTTCGTTGTCGTAACTGACTTGAGTGGGCACTTTGGAGAGGTGTTCTCTTCACGGATGAATCCCAGTTTTCACTGTACTGGGCAGATGGCAGACAGCGTGTATGGCAGCATGTGGGCGAGTGATTTGCTGATGTCAATGTTGTGGATCGAGTGGCCCATGGTGGCAGTGGGTTTATGGTATGGGCAGGCGTATGCTATGGACAATGAACACAGGTGCATTTTATAGATGGCATTTTGAATACACAGAGATACCGTGACGAGAGCCTGAGGCCCATTGTTGTGCCATTCATCTACAACTATCACCTCATGTTGCAGCATGATAATGCTCTGCCCCATGTTGTAAGGATCTGTACACAATTCCTGGAAGCTGAAAACTTAAAGAGGAATGGACCAACATTCCACAGGCCACAATCAACAACCTGATCAACTCTATGCGAAGGAGAAGTGCTGCACTGCGTGAGGCAAATGGTGGTCACACCAGACACCGACTAGTTTCCAGAACCTCCCCGACCCCCCAATACAGTATAACTGCACATTTTAGAGTGGCCTTTTATTGTGGCCAGTCTAAGGCACACCTGTGCAATAATCGTGCTGTCTAATCAGCATCTTGATATGCCACACCTGTGAGGTGGATGGATTATAAAAATCGGCAAAGGAGAAGAGCTCACCAACACAGATTTGGACAGATTTGTGAACGATATTTGAGAGAAATGGGTCTTTTGTGTACATAAAAAAGGTTGTAGATCTTTAGGTTCAGCTCATGATAAATTGAGGCAAACACAAAAGTGTTGTGTTTTATAATTTAGCTCAGTGTACATCAAACTGCAATTAAAGTTGCATCATTTAACAGTGGAGGTTTGTGATAAGTGGATCATTATGTAAAAACCTTTCCAGACACCAATTTGACCAATAGTTTTGTTTTTCATGGAGGATCAATGAACCCTTTTAAAGAAGAAGTTTTTGTTGTTCTCTCCTTATCTCCTACTACTCTAACGTGGATGCAGTAAAAGCCAATTTTAGCAATCTTTTTCTTTAATCACTAACTGCCCAAGCCAATTCTGACACTTTTCTCATACATGTAAAAAAATCAAAACATTTTTTTACTAGATAAATACTTAGAACCCCCAAACATTATATATTTTCTAAAAGCAAAAACCCGGGAGAAAATGTTAGCAGTTGCAATTTTTTATGATATGATATTTCCGCTGAGCTTTTTAAACACTTTTTTTAATAATAAAAATACACACAATATAATACCCATTCTTTTGTAAAATGTAAAAAAGATGATCTTGCATCGAGTAAATAGATACCCATGTCACGCTTTAAAATTGCATATGCCCTTAGAATGGTGACAAACTACGGTATTTAAAAGTCATCTACACAGACAATGCTTTGAAAGCCTTTACAGGTTACCAGTTTAGAGTTGCATAGGAGGTCTGGCGGCAGAATTATTGCTCTCACCATGACATTCATGACAATATCTCACATGCATGGTGCGATTACCGTATATATATGTGTGCTGGGCTGACTTTTGAGTTTGTCTTTGAGCGTGAGCAAAGGGGGACGTAGGCGCTTTAACATTTTTTTTAGTTATTTAATTTTAATTTTATTTTTTTACACTTTCTCTGTCATTTTTTGTTATGAATTTTATTGCTATCACAAGGGATAAACAACATCCCTTCTGCCACATGTAAAAGCCATCCAGCAGCTCTATAGCTGCTTGGATGGCTTTTACATTTTCAGAATCGCAGGCTGAAAAAAGTTTAATAAAAAGGATAGCGGGGTCATGACTGCAGCCACGACTCTGGTATAACCAATGAAATCTGAGGACGTACAGGTATGTCCTAAATGCAGGAAGTGGTTAATCAGCAGATGTTTTTTTTAGAGATGGGGTATTGCAGTCCTATGGAAGAGGGCAGGGGCAAGGCGCAGACATCATGGCTCTGTCACAAGTGATGCGAGGTTATCAATTTTGATCATGTCTTCTCTGCTCTTTTACAGGTAAACATCTATCCATCTGTGCATCTCTACTAAACTGACTTTGCAGTAACATTTTTGGTTAATGTCTCCTGCTGCCATATCTTTAAACTTCTATATTTAATGCTAGCTCTAAACCAATCCCACTGCAATAGTAATATTACTGGTGATTGATTTTCAACCCCATTTGTCTTGAGTGATCAAGAGAGGCAATTAGCTTTACGACCATAGCCTGTGTCTGTAGCTGGTCTGGTATTGGCCATCCCCTCTCTCATATTCAGGTGTCTCAAATCAGACCCAATAATGACCAACTAAGAAAAGCATGCTTGCTTAGTCTCCCTATAAATTTAAAGCATCCTTTGGGGTGGCGCAGACAGGGGCAAGGCGCAGACATCATGGCTCTGTCACGAGTGATGCGCAGTTTCACCGACGCAGTTTAACGAAAGCTGGATGAAGATACAACAAGAACTCTGCTGCACTCTGCAAGACGACACGCAAACCAGCTTTTGACATTTAATTTATATTTTAGATAAAGTCTGTTTCCCACTCTCTATTCACTAACATGCTCCTTATTCTCTTCCTTCTCACACTGGTGTCTTCTACCCTCAAATTACCTTTACTCTACACATCCTCTCTTCCCTGCAGCATACACATATCACCCGCACTCCTACCCTCTTCCTACTATGGCACCCATCATCTCCTGCATTTGCAGCATCCACCTGCTGACAAACACCAGGGACACTAGACACGTGCGCTCATGCACATCCCACTCCCATCTTACCCTCTTCCTAGTCTCAGGTGACATTTCTCCTAATCCTGGTCCGCCATTTTCCAACTGCAAGCCACATATCCTCTGGCAACCACCGCAATCCACTCAGTTTAATTTCTATCCCCCTGCTTCCTCAAAGCAGCCCACCAATCTCATGGGCCCTTTGGAACGCCCGCTCCATCTGTAACAAGCTAACATCTGTACATGACCTCTTCATCTCTCATGGCTTTAACATACTCGCCATAACAGAAACCTGGCTTCACATTTTTGACTCAGCTTCTCCTGCTGCCCTCTCCCAGACCCAACAGACAGAAAGGAGGTGGAGTTGGCTTCCTTCTATCCCCACAAAGCACCTTCCAAGTCCTTCCTGTCCCTCCCTCTCTTCTTTCGAGATGCACTGTATTCGTCTGTTTTCTCCCATTTCGCTGAGGATTGCAGCAATTTATCGGACTCCTGGGCAAGTATCGCGCTTTCTTGATGACTTTGCTGCCTGGCTACCCTACTTTCTCTCCTCTGAAATACCCACTATCATTCTTGGGGACTTCAACATTCTTGTTAATGTTAACAGCCCAACTACAGGTAAACTTCTAGACTTAACCTCATCTTTTGACCTAACCCAATGGACACATACTTCCACTCACTCCAATGGTAATGGTAATCTCTGCAAACCTGGCAACCTCACCAACACCCCATTTCCTCTCTATGATCACAACCTCATTACTTTCACTGTATCCTTGCCTCCAACCACCCATCCCTCCAAGCAGCAAACAATTACTTGTAGAAACCTTCGCCACTTTAACCCTTCTCTTCTCTATTCTGCTACTGACCACCTATATGACAATCTCTCCCCTGTCCTGTCCTGACCTGGCCACCTCTGTCTACAACAGTTCACTCTCATCATCACTAGATGCACTTGCTCCTCTAACCACACGCAGAATCAGGCCATGACCGCTACAACCCTGGCAAACTGACAATACTTGAAATCTCAAGAGACATTGCCGTGCTCTTGAACGGCTGTGGCGTAAAACCAAATGCCTGCAAGACTTCACCCTATATAAATCTGCCCTACTAAAATACAATTCATGCCTCCATGCTGCCAAACAAGCCTACTTTGTCTCTCTTTTTAATTGCTTGTCATCCAGTCCCCGTTGGCTCTTCTCAACCTTTAACTCCCTGCTTCGTCCCCCATCTCCTCTACCCACTAACTCACACACTGCCCAAGAGATTGCCAATCACTTCAAAGACAAGATTGATGCAATTTGTGAGGATACCTCCACCGTCCGTATATCTTCCCCACCCAACATACCTTGCCTAACAGCACATTCAACACTCTCCTCTTTTGAATTGGCTACTACTGAAGAGGTTACAAAACTTTTCTCAGATGCCCACTTAACCAATTGTCCCCTGGATCCTGTTCCCTCACAACTACTACGGTCACCCTCTTCTTCTATCCTATGCTCCCTCACTCACATCTTCAATCTCTCCTTTTCTAGTGGCACCTTCCCCTGCCCTCTAAAACATGCGCAGATCACTCCCATACTTAAAAAGCCCTCACTGGACCCCACCAACCTGAACAACTTAAGACCCATCTCATTGCTCCCATTCACATCTAAACTTCTAGAACGCTTAGTCTACAACCGTCTTAGCTCCTACCTCAGTGAAAATAACCTTCTTGACCCTTTATAGTCTGGCTTTTGCTCACAGCACTCCACAGAAACTGCCTTACTAAAACTCACTAACGATTTACTAACTGCTAAAACCAACAGCCAGTACTCCATACTCCTACTACTTGACCTCTCTGCGGCCTTTGATATTGTTGACCACCCGCTCCTTCTCAATAATCTACATTCCCTTGGCCTCCGAGATTCTGCTCTATCCTGGTTCTCTGCCTATTTATCACAGCGCTCCTTCAGTGTCACCTACAACTCGGTCTCCTCCTCTCCATTGCCCCTGTGAGGGTCCCCCAAGGCTCTGTTCTTGGACCCCTTCTCTTCTCTATCTACACTTCCTCCCTTGGTCACTTGATAACCGCCCACGGCTTCTAATACCACTTATACGCTGATGACACCCAAATCTGTCTACTCCTTACCTCACTCCTTCAGTCTCCTCTCGCATTACTAACTTACTAACTGACATATCAGCATGGATGTTGCATCACTTCCTTAAACTAAATCTCTCTAAAACTGAGCAATTAATATTCCCCCCCGCCCGTGCCCCCCTCCACGACTTTTCCATCAAAATCAACAATGAAACCATCAGTCCCTCCCCTCACGCCAGGGTACTCTGTGTAATCCTAGACTCTGACTTGTCATTGCAGCCTCAAATCCAATCGTCAAGAGTTTGTAGAATTCACATCTCTAAAATTCGCCCCTTTTTAAGAAATGAAACTACCAAGCTCCTCATTCACTCCCTTGTTATCTCTCGCCTTGACTATTGCAACTCCCTTCTCATTGGCCTGCCTCTCCATAGGCTATCCCCTCTTCAGTCTATCATGAATGCTGCTGCCAGACTTATCCACCTTACCAACTGCTCAGTGTCTGTCAACCCTCTCCTCCAATCCCTACACTGGCTCCCAATCACCCAGCAAATTAAAATTCAAAATACTCACCACAACATACAAAGCCATTCACAACTCTGCCCCAAGCTACATCACCAATCTTGTCTCCAAATATCACCCAAATCGTCCTCTCCGTTCTTCTCAAGACCTCCTCCTCTCATGCTCATCTCCAGGATTTCTCCAGAGCCTCGCCCATCCTTTGGCACTCACTACCTCCACCTGTCCGGTTATCCCCTACTCTTGCTACCTTCAGGCGATCCCTGAAAACTCAAAACTCATCTCTTCAGGAAAGCCTATAACGTCTCTAACTAATCTTTTACCACTTCCATCAGCTCATTCCCCACAGTTACAACCTTTTGTACCACCTGCCCCACCCTATTAGATTGTAAGCTCTTCTGAGCAGGGCCCTCTTAATCCTCCTTAATCTTATTGTATTAGAACTGTATTGTCTCCCCTTTATATTGTAAAGCGCTGCGTAAACTGTTGGCGCTATATAAATCCTGAATAATAATTATAATAACAGAAAATATGAATAAACATCAAAATTGTATATAGGTGTTAAAAAAAGTCAAGTGACATAAATCATCACTAAACAGACAAGGGGGACACACAAAGATATTCAGAAAAGGGCAAGTTGAAAAAAATATCTATGAAAAAAAGCATCTTGGGCCAAGTGGGGCCTTAGTCAAATGTCTGGGCTCATTAAAGTGCCAGGCCTAGATGACCACAGTATTTGGCGGTTGGCATTTGCGCACTTTTTTTCATTCGTTCCCCAACATTTTTCACTTCTTGCAGAACAAAGAGACTGACTGAGGTCTGAACGTTAAAGGGGAATTTCTTTTACTTATTGATGCGGTCATCATTCACTACTCTTTGTGAAGATGCTCTTCTAAAAAAATAAAGCTATTTGGTTACGTAGAATCTGTCTAGTGTTTGAAGTGGCTAGTTTTTAGTGGACTGGTGCATGCTAGTCCACAAATCATTCTATATGACTGACAAGCTCCCAAAAGGTATCACTTAGGAGTAGTAATTCAATCACCGTCTGTAGCACCGTCTCTCCGACACAACAGCTGATCGTAAACGTATTGTTCCGTGTGGCGCATGTGCCGTTCATCCCAGGCACTTCTCGATAGAACACTGGCTCCCCACTGCATGCGCAAAAAAAAACAAAAAAAAAAAAACACTTCCAATGATGGCAGAGGAGGTGGGTGGGGGGGAGGAGAATGAGTGGAACTTTCACTTTTAAATGAATTTCCGCTTTAAATTTTCCTTTCCCATTGACTCCAATGCATTTTGCTGAAATTTGCAGGAATTAATACACTTGATTTCACTCACCCCCACTTGGGAGTTAATTTTTACAATACCTGATTATAATAAGTAATACTCAAATCAGTTGCATTGATTGTGATTCGCACCAAAGATGCGGAATGTAGGATTTTTGGTGCACTTTCAGAAAACTCGCAACCTAAGAGAAGTCAAAGCAACCACGGCTAAAACAGCATGTAAAATGCACTTAAACTGCATATATACTGTGGCCAAAACACAGCACACCAGTGTGGGCCTGGCCTAAGATAGTAGATGTACTACAAAATAACAAATCAGATCCTGGCTGTGGTGTCAATAACACTTCTGAATAAACTTAACACACAAAAACCGACAGTGTGAATGTTTCTCTTATTTACGGTAATTTAAATACATAAACAGCGGATATGCTTTGTCACACAGAACAGATATATATTGCTCTTTCCTACTTACCTCATGATATATTGAAGGCTTTGATAATGATGGTATAGTAAATGACAGTACTTTATTGTTTCCATCTTTGTCAGCAATTTCCTATAAATCAGGAAAGCAAGGTCGTTACTTACAATTAACAAGTAAGCATTGAAACATATGTATGTGCTGTATTTGTTGTTATGGGGCAATAAGACTGGCCTTACATTATGTAAATGTGTAGACTGCATATTTAATGTGCTTTTTACACAACACACAAACACAGAATTTTTAAAGTGACCCTGTCATGAGAGATGTGCGCTGCTATTACAAACCCCCCTCCAGAAAATGCTTGTTGCGTGATGTCAGTGCTTCTCGAGTCAAACCTAGAATAAATCTTCTGTAAACAAATATCAGAAAGTGATGAATTCCTTATCTCTATACTTGTTCCAGGTCAGTGACCCAGGAAATTCTGAAGCCAATCCATTGGCTGACAACCAGGAAACTGGCATTTTCAGGAGAAATATATTTTAATATATGTACAATCTTAGACACTGTTTATGGCACGTATTTTTATTATATTATTATTATTATTATTAAACAGGATTTATATAGCAGCAACAGTTTGCGCAGTGCTTTACAACATGAGGGCAGACAGTACACTTACAATACAAATCAATACAGGAGGAATCAGAGGGCCCTGCTCGTTAGAGCTTACAATCTAGAGGTAGTATTACATGATATTGGAACACTTTTAAATGATAAGTTCACCTGTCTACAAATAATAATAAATGCACATCTTTTTGCAGTTAAAAAAAAAGGTGCATTTATTATTTTTGTAGTAGGAGCCTGTAAAGCTTGCACCAGCGATCAACAGATCGCTAATGCCTAGCAGGTCTCCTGCACACTGTCAGTGTATCTGTTTGCCTATGCATCTTGTACGGTGCTGAATGTGTTTTTTTTGTTTGTTTTTTTCTATCTTGTTTTAGTGTTTGGTATATTTATATTGTAGATTTTTTACTTGTATAAAAATGATTTAAGATGTTATTTGGATAATTATATTTCAGGAAGGTTTAAAATTATATTGACATTTAACTGTAACTGAAAGATTGGATTGCACGATTTTGGTATTGTAAAAGAAAATCTAAAATCTAGTAAAAATTATTGCAGAAACAAAACACAAAGGATTTCCTGAATAGGTTATCAATTGGGCAAGATAAATGCGATAAGCATAAAAAGTGATATTTATCTCAAAAAAGGTCCTTACCAGATTGTAAATTCCCAACAAAAGAGCTTCAATACAACCATTGCTCTGCCGATCGCGGCTGGCAGTGAGGCGTAGGTAGATGGAAACCAACTCTGGCAGGAATTGCATGGTAAACCTCTTCAGTCGCACTTCTGAGCTGCGATAGAGCTCAAAAAGCTGGTGGCAGATTGGTTCCAGAAGCTGACAATATAAAACAAAAAAACAAAAAGAAAATTTGTGATACAATGAACATCTGATATAACAAAAGGAAAGTGTAGAACAGAGAAAAAAAAAATTACAAGCAGTGCACCGAAACCCCAGCTACAGATTCTACAGAATGGAGAAAAACACTGGACACTGGGCACCTGTAAAGCGCCTCTCAAGCCTCCCCAGCGTGAAAGCCCGAGTGCTTTCACGCTGGGGTGGTGCGCTTGCAGGACGGAAAAAAGTTCTGCAAGCAACGCCTATGGGCCAGTGCAGGAGCGGAGTATACACTGCTTCTAAACCGCCCCTGCCATTGAAATCAATGGGCAGCGCTGCCGAAGCGCCTGCAAAGGGCTTTGGCAGCGGCACTTTTAACCCCTCTTTGGAGTTAAAAGTGCCCCGCTCCCGCCCGCACAGCGCCGCTAAAACTAGCGGCACTTTACCATTAACGTGGCTGCGCTACCAGTGTAAAAGGGGTCTTAAATAAAAGGTAAGAATTTCACCACTCTTTTCCAATATAGGACTATAAAGTGTATCTACAGCAAACATTTTTTGTAGTTTAATTTAAAGCTGTCCACACTGGGAAGATTTGTCCTAATAACCACTGTCCCTTAGCCTGAAAGTAAAAATCCCAAATTTTGGAGTTAGAGCAGGAATATCTTCGAATGGATCTAGTTTACAGGGTGTCTTCCTCATCCTGGCTTCACTATATAGCAAATCACTAATAACATTGGATCATCATAAAATTAGATAATATGTGGCGCTACTCTACTCTCCTGTACCACACTGCAGAGAGCAAAATCACTACTGTTGTATCAATCAGTATATCTATAGTCCTTCTACTATAGATAACAGGTGTGTGGCAATACACCTTTCAACCATTATATTTTGGAAGTTGGGTGTTTTAATTGCATCTCACACTGAAGGGAATGCATGTATAATATTACTGCACTTATGTCACTTTCTGCTTAATATTATTTATATGTTGTTGCGGGAGTTTTTTCTAAATCCTTAGTTGCATTTTACCATTTATGACTATTTTTTGCACAATTGGGTTATTTTAATTGTTATATTTTGAGAAGACGAGTTCACTCTTCTTATGTTACAGCACGAAGAATTTGAATTTTCTCTTACACTTATATGTAATTCTTGCACTTAAGTAATTGGTTTGGGCTGTATTTGCAGCCACATATTTATGTCACTTTATATCATTTGATACACAACGTCATTCATTATTATGTGGTTTGGTTATTGCATCAGGGACTACATTGTGCACAAGCCACTTTATTAATTTATTTGTTACGTAGGGTTTCTACTGGGACTAATTTAAGATTTTAACACGGTGTATTTATTATCAAGGAAGTTTATGCTACTATCATTAAGATAGAAACTTGAGTTCTTCCTGGATCCTTTTGAATGGTTGGAAGGTGTATTGCCACACACCTGTTATCAATAGTAGAAGGAATATAGATATACTGATTGATACAACAGTAGTGATTTTGCTCTCTGCAGTGTGGTACAGGAGGGTAGAGTCGGGGTGAAGAGACCATTCTCCCGGGAACAACTGCTGGCGACTCAAGTAGTCCGCCTGCCAATTCTCGGAATAAAAACCGCTGACAGACAAGGGATGTTGCTTTCTGCCCAAGCTAGAACATGATGCACCTCTTTTAGGGCTGCACGACTTCTCGTGCCGCCCTGGTTATTGATGTAGGCTACCGCCGTGGCATTGTTGGATTGAATCCTGACAGGACAATTCCGCAGCCTGAACGTCCAGGATTCTAGGGCCAGACGTAGTGCCCGAATCTCTAGAATGTTGATGGATAAGGTCATCTCTGACTTGGACCATCTCCCCTGGACAGAAGCTTCTTCCAGGACTGCTCCCCACCCTAGAAGGATGGCATCTGTTGTTACCACTTTCCAGGATACTGGTAAAAAAAAGACTTCCCCTTTTGGAGGTTGCTGGATATCAACCACCAATTGAGGCTCAGAAGCACCTGGGGGGATAAGAGCATTGGAAAGTCCAAGGCCTGAACCTTCTTGTTCCAGGCTGACAGGATGGCGTTTTGTAGCAGTCTTGAATGAAACTGCGCATAAGGGATGGCCTCGAAGGAGGCCACCATCTTCCCTAACAACTTCACGCACATCCGAATGGAAAGATTTCTCTTTGTTCTGACAAGATGAATTAGTTCCTTTATGGAATGGATTCTTGCCTGGGGAAGGAATACCTTCTTTTGCACTGTATCTATGATTAGCCCCAAGCACTGTAATCTCTTTGATGGTGTCAAGGAAGACTTCTCTAGGTTGAGTATCCAACCTAGGCTTTCCAGGTAGCTTACAGCCGAGATTAGATTTTGGTTTAGACCAGAAACTGATTGATCTAGTAAAAGCAGATCGTCTAAATAGGCTAGGACCGTTATGCCCTGGGCCCTTAACCTGGCTAAGGGAGGTGCCAGGATTTTTGTGAACACCCGTGGTGCAGTGGCTAGATCAAATGGCAGAGCCACAAATTGAAAATGGCGATTTTCTACCACGAAGCGCAGAAATTTCTGATGAGCGGGAAATATCGGCACGTGGAGATATGCATCTTTGATATCAATTGATGCCAAAAACTCTTCTCCTTGTAAAATGGAAACAACCGATCGGATTGACTCCATGCGAAAGGATTGGATATTTACGTGCCGGTTCAGATCTTTGAGATCTAAAATGGGTCTTACCTCCCTGTTTGGTTTTGGAACCGTGAAAAGGTTTGAATAAAACCCTGAACCCTGTACCTCTAAAGGAACCTCTGATATCACTTTTTGGGATAAGAGATGATCCAGAGCTAAAAAGGAGAGACTTCCTTTTCTCTGGATCTTTGGGAATACTTGATTTTAGAGAACGAGGAGGCGGGAATTCTCGGAACTCTAGTTTGTAACCTAGAGAAACTAAGAAAGCCACCCATCTGTCTTGACATTATTGCTGCCAGATCCTTGAAAACTGCAGAAGCCTTCCTCCCCACCCGCGTGAGCGGGGGCGCCCCTTCACAAGGAGGCCTTAGTATTTTGTTTTGCAGGCTTTCTGCCCCAAGACCTCTTTGGGCCCTGGAACTGCCCCTGAGGTCTACCTCTTGAGCTTGATGGTGGAGGCCGTCGAGACTGCCTAGAGGCAGACATTCCTAGCACTGGAGAAGAAGCACGCTTAAAGGAGAAATGTTTGAATTTCTTCCTTACCGGTAAAAGAGAACTTTTCCCATTAGAAATCCTTTGGATATATTTATCTAGATCGTCTCCAAACAACTGTTCCCATGAAAAGGGAAACTGGCTAGAAGCTTTTTACATGGTGCTTCCGCTGACCAATTTTTCAGCCATAGGACTCTGCATGTGTGTACTAGTCCCAGCATAAGTCGTGAGGCTTGAATGATAGAATCTTTCATAGCATCCCCTGTAAAACATAGTGCATCTGATACGCCAGCCCATTGCTGGGCCTGCTGATCAGGAAGAATCTTAAGTATCTCCACAAACTGATCTTTTATGGACTGAGATACCCCAATTTCCGCAAGAACCGGCTGCACTACTGAACCTGCCAGAGACATGTTCTTAAAAAGAAGTTCCAATTTTTTATCTGTTGGATCTTTTAACATTTGTGCATTGTCTACCAGACAAGTGAGATTTTTATTCACAGAGGCGATTGCAGCATCAATTACTGGATCCCCCCCATTACTTATAGAATTCCTCCTCCATAGGATATAGTGTAGAAAATTTCCTTGGAGGAAAAAAACAGCTTATCCGGGTGTTCCCATTCCGAATACATCAGCTTTTTTAGCCAAGAATGGATAGGAAAAGCATCCCCCGACTGGGGTGGCTTTAGTAATCCCAAACCAGTGGTGGGCTCATCACTAGAATGCGCTACAGGCAGCAAAAAGGTTGAGCGAACCAATTTAGTAAGGGAGTGTACCAGCAAACTGTCTTGTGAGATTACTCCCTCCCCACGAAGATCCTCAGAAGAGGAAATATTAGTGCCTTCCAGGTCTTTTGGAAGACCTTCCAGATCCCCTGCTCCTTGTACCTCAAAAAAAGGATCCTGAGCACTAGATGGGGATCTGCTACGCTTAGACCCACTATGGAGAGTGATCATAGCATCAATCTTCTTTTCCAAACTAGAAATGGTAGAAGAAAAAACCTCCTGTGTGACATAAATAGGGGCTGAAGTGTCCAGCGCTGCTGCAACACCAGTCCCCCCTGACGGCTCATTCTGACCGACCACATCACTCTCCGAGGAGGATGACATTCTTTCGGTCATGAATTTAGGTTGTTGTAAAACACTCGGACCCTTCGAACCCTTTGAGGAGTTCCTGGTCCCTCTTCCACTCATAGCCTTATTGTACAAAAACAGAGGCGATACCAAAAAGAATGCATACACTGCTAGGTTATAGTCCAGCAATATAATGCTGCTATTAATGCCCAGCCTGAAGCAATAATAATGTGTCAAGGGAAATGCCTGTGTCACCAAACCTGAAGCAATGCCACCTCTTTGCTCTTGTGTCCCTCCACAGCCAGCAGCAGCACACAGTGTGCTTTTAAACACTTCCTGCACATGTTCCTGGCGTCTGAGAATGCTGACGCCATTAGCCCCCCCGCGTTGCCTACAGCTCTGCCCTCCCTTCAAACAAGGACGGGATTTCCCACGCAAGCGGCGGACTACAGGTACCTTCGGACCTAGAGCCAGACTGGCGAGGGGGGTAAAAAAGCCGCCAGGGGCAGCGTTTTTTTTTTTTTTTTTAATTGTATCCGGGCTTAAAACCACCCTGAGGGGGGAATCCCAACATAGGGGCCACTGATGGGGAGACAATTCGCCCTTTTTCTTACCGGAGGATCTGCTGTTTTGGCCGGAGGAGAAGGAGGAAGTGTTCGGCTCCTGACACCGTGCTGTTTCCAGCATGAGGCGTGAGTGCTCAACACAGTCCCCAGTGGTGACACATAGGCATGACAACATTATTCAGTTAAAGGAGGCTTTACATGAAAAATTTCAGAAAAAAATCTCCACTTACCTTTTCCCCGCCGCAGGGTTATCTGTGGTAAAACCATCAGACCCAATCTTCACCCTTCACGGTGGGCTCCGTAAAACCTTCAGGAACAGGGGAACCTTGAGGTATCCCACAATCCTGGACCTGCAATAGCACCCTGCCAGTAAAACTTTATTGGCCTTACTACCAAAAGTACTGGATCCCAGGGTCCAGCTCTCTAGAAAGAGAAGCATTTGCAAGCAAAAAACCCTGTTTCTTCGGATACGAGGCCTGGGTACCATTCAACCTGGTCTAAAAGACACTCTGAATGGATCCATCAGCATGGCTAGCCCCAGCAAGGATTGTTCCAGTGGAGCTCAGCACAGCACATCTTTACTTGTGACCAACACCTTAGACACTGGCGAAAAAACTGAATACTCCCAGTAGTGGGAGGGGTTATATAGGGAGTACACTTCTTAATTTAGGGCGTGCCAGTGTCCATCACCTGAAGGTGGCCTATAACCCACATAGTAATTACAAAGGCTCTGTGTCCCCTGATGTATAAAAAATAGGATTTTTTATAACAGCTCACCTGTAAAATCCTTTTCTTTCAATGGACATCACGGGACACAGAGCCACAGTAATAACTGATGGGTTATGTAGGTACCTTTAGGTATTGGACACTGGTCACACCCTAAGCAGGAAGTTCAACCCCCTATATAATCCCTCCCCTTCCAGGGATACCTCAGTTTTGTAGCAAAGCAATCTAAGTGTATTAGAAGAGGGGCGGGACCTCTGTGTCCCGTGATGTCCATTGAAAGAAAAGAATTTTACAGGTAAGCTGTTATAAAAAATCCTATTTTCTTTCTCGAACATCACGGGACACAGAGCCACAGTAATAACTGATGGGATGTCCCAAAGCAATGCCAACTGAGGGGGGGGGGGGGGGGGGGGAGTACAACCAAGTAGGGTGCAATCAGACCTGAGGACCCTGTACCGCTGTCTGCAGCACACTACGCCCAAAGGCGATATCCTTATGCCTTCTCACATCCACCTGATAGAATCTGGTGAATGTATGGACTGAAGACCAGGTTGCGGCCTTGCAGATCTGAGCCATAGAGGCCTGGTGATGCACTGCCCAAGAAGCACCAATAGCCCTTGTGTAATGTGCCTTGATCTGAAACGGAGGAATCTTCTGTTTCAAACCGTAAGCCTGAATAATCAATTGTCGAATCCATTTAGAAATGGTAGCTTTTGACGCTGCCTGTCCTCTATTGGGACCCTCTGGCAGCACGAACAAAACATCCGTTTTGCGAATCTGAGCAGTTGCTTCCAGATAGGCCTTAAATGCTCTTACTACATCCAAAGAATGTAGAGACCTCTCTTCCGGAGAACAGGGACCTGGAAAAAAGGAAGGCAGAACAATGTCTTGGTTTAGATGAAAATCTGAAACCACCTTCGGTAAAAAACTAGGATGAGGGCGCAATACCACTCTATCCTTGTGTACAATCAAATAAGGCTCCTTACAGGAAAGAGCTGCTAATTCTGATACTCTTCTAGCAGAAGAGATGGCTACCAGAAAAATTAACTTTCTTGTCAGCAAGACCAAAGGAATCTGACGTATTGGTTCAAAAGGCTGTTTCTGTAACACTGACAGAACCAAGTTCAAGTCGCAGGGGTTTAGGGGCGCCCTAACCGGAGGATTAAGACGCATCACCCCCTGCATAAAGTTCAGGACCAAAGAATGCGAAGCAAGTGGCCGTTGAAACAGTACTGATAAGGCCGAGACCTGGCCCTTGATGGTACTCAAGGCCAGCTTCATCTCTAATCCTAATTGTAGAAAATCAAGAATTCTACCTATCACATATTTTCTGGGATGCCAACCCCTGGATTCACACCAGGATACATAAGCTTTCCAGACTCTATGATAAATCATTCTGGAAGCTGGTTTTCTTGCATTGATCAAGGTAGATATGACAGGACCTGAAAGCCCACGACTCTTCAGAACGTGGGTCTCAATAGCCAAAACATCAAATTTAGCGTTTGTAAGGCAGGATGGAACACTGGACCTTGAAATAACAGGTCTGGGCGTACCGGTAGGGTCCAAGGGGAACCCACCATCATCCTTACTATTTCTGCATACCCAGTCCTTCTGGGCCAAGCGGGGGCCACCAGAAGTACTGACTTCTTTTCCTGCCTGATCCTGCGAAGGAGTCGTGGCAGTAGCAGAATAGGCGGGAATGTATAAATCAGTGAGAACCGATGCCACGGAATCACCAACGCATCCGTCCCGCATGCAAGAGGATCCCTTGTCCTTGCCACAAATCTGTCCATCTTTTTGTTGAATTGGGATGCAAAGAGATCTACATCTGGGACCCCCCATCTTTGGCATATGGCCCAAAAGACGTCGGGATGCAGAGACCATTCCCCTGGGAGTAACTGCTGGCGACTTAAATAGTCCGCCTGCAAGTTCTCTATCCCTGGAATGAAAACTGCCGATATGCATGGCACATGCATCTCTGCCCAGACTAAGATCTGGTTCACCTCCTTTTGAGCAGCTCGGCTCGGGGTGCCTCCCTGATGATTGACATAAGCCACTGCTGTGGCATTGTCGGACTGGATCCTGACCGGGCAACCCTGTAGTCTGATAGTCCAGGCTTTTAGGGCTAGGTATACTGCCCGGATCTCCAGAATGTTGATGGGTAAGGTCCTCTCGGTCTTGGACCATAGCCCCTGGATCGCAGACTGTTCCAGACCTGTTCCCCAACCCGACAGATTGGCATCTGTTGTTACCACCGTCCAGGTAACCGGTAGAAAGGATTTCCCCTTCTGCAGGTTTTCGGGTATGAGCCACCAATTGAGGTTCTGATGCACCGCATGCGACAGGTGCATCGGAAAGTCTAATGCCTGAACCTTCTTGTTCCAGGCCGACAGAATACTGTGTTGCAGTATTCTTGAATGGAACTGAGCATAGGGAACTGCTTCAAATGAAGATACCATCTTTTCTAGCAGCCTCATACAAAGGCGGACCGAAGGCCCCTTCTTGGTCCTGACTGTCAGAATCAGCTCCCTTAAAGCAGTGATTTTTGCCTGAGGAAGAAATATTTTCTCCTGGCTTGTATCTATGATCAGACCCAAATACTCCAGTCTTCTTACTGGCTTTAGGAAAGATTTTTCTAGGTTGAGGATCCAACCTAGATGTTCCAGATACTTGACCGTGGTCCTCAAGTTCCCGTTCAAGGAGGCTACCGACCGGTCTATAAAGAACAGGTCGTCTAGGTATGCTATGACAGTTATACCCTGAGCCCTTAATCTGGCCAGAGGAGGAGCCAAGATCTTCTTGAACACACAAGGTGCAGTGGCTATCCCGAAAGGCAGAGCCTCAAACTGGAAATGGCACCCTCCTATCTCGAAGGGCAGAAACTTCTGATGAGCAGGAAAAATGGACACATGTAGGTATGCATCTCTGATGTCTATTGATGCCAAAAATTCTCCTCCCTGCAGGATGGAGACTACTGCCCGAATTGATTCCATGCGGAAGGACTGTATCCTTAGGAATCGATTCAGATCCCTTAAATCCAGAATGGGTCTGACATCCCCATTTGGTTTTTGGACCGTAAAAAAGTTGGAATAGAAGCCCAATCCTTGATCCTTTGTGGGAACCACCATAATGACCTCTTGCGACAAAAGTCGCTCTAACGCATCTGCTTCTTCTCTGGGTCTCTGGGAACACTTGATTTGAGGAAACGAGGAGAGGGAAATTCTTGGAACTCCAGCCTGTACCCTAAGGTTACCGTGGAGATTACCCATCTGTCCTGGTAGTCCTCCTGCCAGAGCCTTGAGAACTGTAGCAGTCTTCCCCCCACTCGAGCGAGCGGGGGCACCCCTTCATGAAGAGGCCTTAGTGTCTTGTCTAGAAGACTTCTTCCCCCAGGACTTCTTTTGTCCCTCTTGTTTCTTGCCCCAGACGGAGGAGGCCGTCGTGACTGCCTGGAGGCTGATGCCCCTGGCGCTGGGGAAAGAGTCCGTTTGAAAGAGGGACGCTTACTCTTTTTCCTAACAGGTAAGAGAGTGCTTTTCCCACAAGAGATTCTCTTGATATAGTTATTCAAGTCTTCTCCAAACAACCTTGCACCACGAAAAGGAAACCCAGCCAAGAGCTTCTTACATGGTGCTTCGGATGACCAATTTTTCAACCATAAGATTCTACGCATATGCACCAACCCAAGTGAAAGGCGAGAGGTTTGCATGATAGAATCTCTGATGGCGTCAACAACGTAACCTTTCCGCTGGAAGGTTAGCAAACCCCTGGGCCTGTTGTTCAGGTAAAACTTTGATGACCTGCTTAACATGGTCTCTTAAGTATTGACGGACTCCAATCGCTGCTACTGCAGGTTGGGCCACTGATCCTGCTAAGGAAAAAACATCCTTTAATAAGGATTCCATCTTTTTATCCCCAGGATCCCTGAGCATCTGAGCGTTGTCTACAGGACAAGTCAGACTATTATTTACAGAGAAAATGGCCGCATCAATGGCCAGCATTCCCCACATCTTAATACATTTTTCTTCCATAGGATAAAGTGTTGAAAACTTTTTCGGCGGAAGAAATCGCTTATCTGGGTGATCCCACTCAGAATAAAGGAGCTTTTCAAGCAAATTATGAACAGGAAAAGCATGTGCTGTTTGAGAAGGTTTCAGCGACCCCAAAGAAGAGGATTCCTTAACAGATTCAGGTACGGGCAACTTAAATGTGGAGCGGACCAATCCAGTAAGGATCTGTATTAAGACTTTCTCCTCTTGGGAAGCCGAAGAGGGTCCCTCTCCACCTGATTCCTCAGAAGAGAAATCATCTGTCCCATCCTGATCCTCTGAAAGGGATTCATCTCCTTTATCCCAGAGCTCCTCTGCCTGAGGGTCTTGGGAAACAGAGGAAGGCCTAGTACGTTTTCTTCCACCGAGTGAAGCTGTAATCACGGCCATTAATCTTTCCTCTAACCCAGTAATGGTTAAGGGAAAAAACCTCTTGTGTTATGTATACAGGGGCTGAAGTGCCGGAAGCAGGTACAGCCCCTGACCCCAACGGCTCTCCCTGGCCAGCCGTCCCTGGCCCCTCAGGGGGGGGAGGATATAGCAGACAGGGGGTCCTCAGAACCTGAACGAGATCCCCTAGTGTCTCTGGTTCTGGGGGTATTTGAACCTCTTCTACCCATAGTGCAAAGCAACAAGGTGTGAGGAATCCAAAATGAACACTGACTGCTGAGCGATGTAGTCTGGCAAAAGCCTTGCTACCAAATGCCCAGTCTGGTGTTACCTTAGTAAATGCAGCCTAGGAGAATGCCTGTGTCCCACCTTACATGCGACTGTCAGCTCTGTGTCCCTCCAAGGCTCAGAGCACCTGTAAAGTGTGCTTTAAATAGCCATGCTTCTGGCACTGTGGGCGTCTGAGCACGCTGACGCATCGCCCCCCTCTGCCGCCCCCCCCCTTCGTTTTTTTCGAAAACGTGCGCTTCCCGCGCGAGCCTGACCCTTCCGGAATAAGCATGGAGGATGGCTGGGGGTGGAGGAGGAAGGAGAGAGGCCGGCAGCGATGGGGCCTGCATACATGCAATGGTGGCATGACGGCGGCGGCGGTGACAGTGCGGTGTAAAACCGCCTTACAGCCCACTTGCGGCCTCCCCCTAGCCTGGGGGGAATATCCCAGAGGAGAAAACCCCCCATGCCATCCTACCTGGAGCCGGTCGGAGGAGCTTGTACAGCGTCGAACGCTGAGACAGAAATCAGCATGAGAAGGTATGTGCTCTTGGCAGCCCCCGGTGGTCACAATAGGCATAGCATGCATCTACCTTAAAGGAGAAAACCTACTAGAATTCAAAATTCTGTGGAATCTCCTCTTACCTTATCCAGCCACAGGATTCTGTATATATAGACCCAATCTTCACCTCTCACGGTGGGGTCCGTTTGAAAAAACCGTCAGAGACTGGGGCCCCCTATGAATAGGGGGATCCACAGTTCTGGCGCTGTAAAGTATCCAGCCAGAAATAAGGTGTTAACAACCCTTTTCTGATATGCGGGGTCCAGCTCTCTAAATAGAGAAGCGTTACAGGTAAAACCTCGTTTCTTCGGACACGAGGCCCGGGTACCATCCAATTCGGCCATGAAAGGACACTTTGAATGGATCCGGTTCGCCTGGCTTGCCCCAGTATAGGATATCAGGATATTCCCTTTGGAGCTTCAGCACAGGACATCATTACACGTCCAACACCTAAGACACTGGCGTAAAAACTGAGGTATCCCTGCAAGGGGAGGGATTATATAGGGGGTTGAACTTCCTGCTTAGGGTGTGACCAGTGTCCAATACCTAAAGGTACCTACATAACCCATCAGTTATTACTGTGGCTCTGTGTCCCATGATGTTCGAGAAAGAAAGAAAGAAATATTTATTCTCTTTGTATTGCTTCCTTAATGTGAAATCCCTGGTGTTCCTGCCAGTCCCTCTGCTTTTCTAGTAAAAGCTGACCACACTAGACAGGAGAGCATAACGTAGTCAGTTCTCTAATTATGCTGGGAACTCAGTGTACTCTCCTCCAATGATCAGATTTGTCCTGACACGCCCCCCACTGCACAGCCATTCACTGGGAAGCTCAGTGTGTTGCTGCTTTTCCTCCCCCCAGCTCCTATGCAGCTGAGAACAAAGGGAATGTGATCACTTTTTTTAAAAAAAGGGGAAAAATGTATTTCTAATGTATTTTATATCTATACAAAAATGTTTCGCCTTTCATTTCTATTTTAAACTGAATGGGTTGTTTTACAAGGTAATCATTTACAATCAATCACTGTAATGCTACTTAGAAAATTAGTTATGCCGAACTGGCTCACAAACCAATTTATGTGAAAATGTATGCCACAGATGGGATTTAAAAATTGTACAATCCAAACAAAACTATATAATAGATTCACATTATGCACTATCCATGCTATGTGCTAGGAATCTGTGTCAGCCAATATCTTTCTGTGAACAGGTCAATTTAAATTATATCCACAGTGCACTCCAATGTAAGGGAACTGATAGAAGCAATTATGTTGGAGTGTAATGAGCTGTCTTTGTACAAAGTTGCCTGCTTCATCCTCAGCTTCATTGGTAAAATATCAAAGCTCTTTCATTGTCTCTGTTAATGACCCATGATCCCCCACAGGGCATCTGCAGTAGCATGTTAGATGTACAAGTAATGTAGGCTGTACGGGAGCGATCGTTTTGCAATATTCTCGTCTGCTCCTAACCCACCATCACTTCAGTTCAGTGAAGATACTAGAATAACCCCCTTTAAGAGATTATATTCAGTGTGGATGCTGGAATATTCCCACCTAGCGAGTTAAAATTTAGGTATGAAATATCCCCTGCACATCTTAACAAAATGTACTGTAGTTATACTCTATTACGAGTAACAGAGAATAAATTGAGAAACAAGCATGAAGATGTCGAGAAAAACAGGCCTCTGAAGGCAATACCCCAGGACATGAGTTGGTCATTATTAGGAGTAGTAATGCATGTCATCAGAGCAAACTACCCTAAATGTGGAAGATCACATTTTGACTGATTTACTAAATTAGTAGAGCATGTTCATGTTGTAAACTTAATTTTCACGTAGCATAATGAATAAGGTAAACCTAAGTGAGCAATCACTTTAATTATTAACTAGAAAATTCATTTCCTGGAGAAAATGAGTGGGAATGCTGAATAGCTGAATTGCTAAAGTTAACTGGATGAATAGCTTAAATCCATAAGAAAAAGTTAAAAAAGTGAGAATAGTTGGAAAAGTAGGAATGGTTTTAAAATAAACATGAATTTCATTGAAAAAAGTTTAACCCCACTAATGTATGAAATATGTGGAATATTTAAAGGTTTTTTGAAAAGATTTTTGATCATTAATCCCCACACCTAATGAGTGAGAGACAGTGTGAGAGAACCCTTCAAACAAGCCTTAATAAATCCACAACAGTACATGCTATCGAAACAGCGACTTCACCTTTAGAGACACACGGCCTTTTTGAATGTATCAATATAAAATTTGTTGATAAACTTAAAAATGTGGGCATGTCAGCGATTTAAAAAAGAAGTTGGCTGTGCGTTTCGCTGGGAAATGTGAAAAATTTTGTACAGGACAGTCAATGGAAGAAAGTGTAGAACTCTTGTCATTTGGAAGCTCAACCAGCCACAAGTAAAATGTGTATTACAAAACTGAGCACATTGCCTGAAACTAGACAAAAATACCTGTTTTGATGTATAAATTGTGTATGACAAGTAGATCTTGTGGGCGTGAGAGCAATTTATAGAGAAGGAACTAAGATAATTTTTTTAAGGCTCTGTGCTCTAGCTATGACATCATCCACTCTAAGCAGCCCAATACACTCTGTTTATTCGATAAAATTTCCTGAAATGATCACTAAACTTAAACAACTTTTTCACAAAAACTGTAAAAGATATCAAACTGAAAAGATATAGCCAGATAACTGAATATAGGTGAAAGCATGAAGGAGCTGAAACTTTTGGGAGCGGAAGAAGATTTTAAGGATTTGAAGCATGCTCTCATTCACTTCAATGTTGAAAAAAAAAAGTGTTAAAAAAGCTTAATATTTTAAATAGTATAAATAGTAAAAAAAAAGTTGAAGAAGTCCCATCATTAGCTGAAAGATCTGAACATTTTAAAAGTTGAATGGTTTTAATAGCTGAAAGTATGCAGAAGTTACGCAGAGCCAAAAAACGTGCGGAATAATAATAAAATTAAAAATTTAAAAAAACGAACAACAATAGTGGGACTGCTGAAACAGTCCCACTAATTAAAATACTATAACATGTGCAGCAGAATAAAAAAAAAATAATAGGATTTTGCTGGCACATGATTGAATGAAGTCAGAAGTTTCACTGCATTCACTAAACTAGAGAATTCACTTTGCAAAGTGCTCTACTCACTTAGTGAATCAACCCCACTGTGTTATTTCTCAATTACTTTGTATTCAGGGGTAGACAAAATCTACCCAGAGATGCCATTCTGAGTAAAACATAAAAAAAAAAAAAAAAAAAAAAAAAAAAAAGTGTCTTTTACCATGTAATGAACTTCATATTTCTAAGGGCACACGTACACACAGACTAGGTTGACCGCCGGCTGCGGGAAAACGCAAAATGCCGCAAAATCGCAGAGCGATTTGCGGCCTGTGGTCAAACCGTTCCTATCCTGAATGCGATTCTTCTGCGTTCAGGAGAGGGTGGTTGAACCTCAACTAACTGCAGCAGCTTCTAAACTCTTGTAAAAGCCCATGTGTACAATGACACATAGGGGTTGATTTACTAAAGGCATATAAACAGTGCACTTTGCAAAGTGCAGTTTCACTCTACAAGAGCAGTTGCTCCAGAGCTTATTAAATGAGCAGAAGCTCTGCTGACTTCCATCATCCAATCATGTGCAAACAAAAATGCTGTTTTTTTATTTTCCTTGCATGTGATTGGGTATTCTTTGCAAAGTGAACCTTCATCTCTTTTACCAAGCTCTGGAGCAATTGCACTTGCAGAGTGCAACTGCACTTTGCAAGGTGCACAGTATATTTGCCTTTAGAAAATCAACCTCATAGGCTTTTATGGAGTTGAGTTTAGGAGCTTTGGCAAAAAAACTCCAAAAGCTCCTAAACTAAAGTTTAGAAGCTGTAGTGTACATGAGCCCTAAGTTTATGAAGCCTGATAAACGATTAATTGGGAGTTGGTACTGGCCTGTGCAGGGTCTAGGCATTTCATTGTTAGTTGCATTTACTCTATTTTATATTACTCTACATTTACTTTCTTTTAAAGCATAGACAACACCACAGATTTCTGACACAGATGTTAGATAATCAGGCAGCATCACCAAATATTCAAACAAGTTCAATTTTGATTACAACCTATAGAAGACAGAGGTAAACTGTGGAACAAGTCATTCAATGTAGAGTGTTTTATTTAAAGAAGCTGTAAGGGCAGAATGTTTTTTATCTTAAGGCATTCTATGCCTTAAGATAAAAAATCTTTTGTGTGTGGCAGTCTCCCCAGCACCCCCCAAATTACTTATCTGAGCCCCATCTCTCTCCAGAGATGTCCACGAATGTCTAAACCAGGGGTCTTCAAACTATGGTCCTCCAGCTGTTGCGGAACTACACTTCCCATCATGCCTAGTCATGTCTGTGAATGTCAGAGCTTTACAATGCCTCATGGGATGTGTAGTTCCGCAACAGCTGGAGGGCCGTAGTTTGAGGATCCCTGGACTAAGCTGTCCGGGACACTCCTGATTGGCTGAAAAATAGCAGTAGAGCCACTGGCTCCTGCGGCTGTCAAAGTCGGTCAGCCAATCGGGGGAGAGAGGGCGGGGCTCCATGTCTGAATGGACACACAGAGCTGTGACTCAGCTCCAGTGCCCCCATAGGAAGCTACTGACTGTTGGGGCACTCGAAAGGAGGGAGGGGCCAGGAGCAGCAAAGAGGAACCCAAGAAGAGGAGGATCTGGGTTGCAAGTGCACAGAGATGGTAAGTATAACATGTTTTTTTTTTTTTTTTTTATAAATAACAAAGACTTTAGAATCACTTTAAATGGAAAACAATATATGTTTTGGGTACATAACAGTTCACTGTTCTAACAAACATGTTAATCCAACTACAGGAACACTAGCTAAACTAGCTTGTTTCTTCTGTATTGTGGAATTGGGTTATTTCACGGAAGAGTTATATCTGCAATAGTACATAATATATTGGAACACACTGTGCTTTTTTCAGCAGCAATTAAGTTATTTGAACTACAAAACTGCTGAATGCTTATTATCTGTTCAATCTGACAGCAATTTAATCATAAACATATGCTGCAACTCAGGGTGGCAGATGTCAAGCATTTGGATATTCCTCTACTTGTCAGGCTCTTCCACCATTTAATTCATTATCATTACAGATTTTTTTTTTTTTTTTTTTTTTTTTAGAAAACGGTCATCTAAATGTATTAAAGAAACAAAAAAAATAAATTAAACTGACACTGAAGAGCCATTTTATGCTACATGAATATATGGCAAAGTAAAATGTAAATGTAGTAAATTGTAAAATCAGACATTAAAAAACTAGGTAAAGTGAGCATTACTACAAAATGCAACCACCTAACATCTTCACACATTATCAAGCTTGCCCTGGGACCTTGGCAGTGTAAAAGCCAACCCAACAGCCTCTCTGCCTTTCATATCAAGCCTGCCTGTATTACTAATTGTTTAATTGAGAGTTGCAGAAGGTGGAATATAGCGGGCTGAAATCAAAACTACTAGGAAATTTAATAATGCGAGTCCCCTAGGGTTTCAGGTGGGCTCCTGGGACAAGCTTTTGAGAGAGCATGTACAAATGTATTCTACAAGTTTTCCAAGTGTTTTTTCCCTTGATAACCAGTAGTTTTTTTGACATAGTTATGTTATATGGCCACCTTCAGGAACTATACACTGATAAACAAAATAGTCATTGGCCCCCAAGTTGAGCTGATGTTGGGATGTCCCAGCCATATCAGAATGACTGATTTTATGTCCCTTAATGAAGAGTGAAGAAAACAGGCCTTTTACACGTACTGTAAAATCCATTTGATTAAAGGGACACAAGTTCCACCCCTCTGTTTTGATCCACTTCTAAGTATTGTGATTCCTGGCTGGCAATGCCATTTTGTTTCCCAGTGTCCAATTATTCCTAAGGGTGGCAGTATAATCCAACTGTATCAAACGAACTACTGATCTTGTGTTCCTTCGTGAACTCCAAGAAACAATTTTTTTTCGGTAAATACAAAATCCTGTCACAAAGCAAGGTCTGTAAAACCAGTCCTTCTTGTCCAATATCAGCCGGAACTCACAAAATGCACTTCTGGAAGAATGGTCAAACATTCCCATAGTAGACACACTCCTAAACCTTGTGGACAGCCTTCCCAGAAAAGTTGATGCATTATAGCTGCAAAGGGTGGACCAACTCAATATTGAACCCTATGGACTAAGACAGGGATGCCACTAACATTTGTGTGTGTGTGTGAGTGAGAGTGTATGAGAGTATGTATAATTTTTATTCTATATATATATATATATATATATGAAAAAGTATGAGAATTAAACAACTGGCAACTATGTCCAATACTAAGAAAAGAAAAAGTAGCATAGTACAAAATGAAAAAATGAAAACCATACATGAACAGGAATAAACAGGAAAGAGAAGCCACAAAAAGCCCATTATAAATGAAGAAAAATCCATTCTGCACATTTGCGTTTATGGTCTTGAGGAGGGTGCACAGCCCTCAGAAATCCCATGAAAATCCAAAATAATAAAAATGCCCAGCAAAGCAAAAAATAAAGACTTTAAAGTATAACTAAGGGCAAAATTTTTTATTTTTTTAAATTTTTGAATCGAGTGCAGAGGGATTAGAAAAGTCTGTTTTTATTGCTGTCTGTGGCCCCCCCCGTTAAGGAGATTCACCCTCTCTATTTTTCCTGTTTGCCATTATTATTGAAAGTAAAAGAAAATCACAATTTTTGGGTTGTCCCCAGAAAAGTAAGAGGAGAAATCTTCCAATGTGGACTCTAGTCCTGCTGATCTGGGGGTCCCCAGGGAATTCCCTTAATTTTCAGGGATTTCCTCTCACTTCCTGCGTGGCTATGGGACAGGAAGTGAAGGTAATCTCCCCAATGGGATACAGATGGTAAAAAAAAAAATCTGACAGGGATTATAACCCTCCCTTTATCTAAAATGGAAAAAAAAGGTTTTGCCTATAGTTCTACTTTAAGTCTTTACTAAGATGTCTGCTGTAATATAGCTTGTGCAATATAAAACCATCAGCATTTTGGAGACGCTATTGTCTCCTTTCTTAAGGTGATAGACAAATGAAAACATGCCATTTTACAGAAAATATTACTTTGGAGGTATGTAGGCAGAATCAGAAGACAGAAAATCTATCACATTTCATTGCAGACAATGAAATGTCTGCAATGAATGAGGTGCAGACTCACCTCATTATTTGGGTCTTGAATGACTTTATACAGAGCAGAGACTAGAGTTTTCTTACGATGAAGAGTTGCAGCATACGCGGTGAGCTGAGTTTCAGGTAATACCTGTAAAATTAGTAAGAATATAAGTAATTTTGCTATAGTCAACAATACAAGCAAAAGCTGTTGCCAACAAGCTACTGTATAATTTACCCCCTGCAGGTTGAGATTGTGTACATACCAATTGGTGTCCTCTATAGAGCATGCTCAGTTTCAAATCCCTTCTAAACTGTTAATTTCCTCCTTTTTCTTATCTGCACAGACCACATGACTATAGAGCAGGGGTCTTCAAACTGCGGCCCTCCAGGTGTTCAGGAACTACAATTCCCATCATGCCTAGTCATGTCTGTGAATGTCAGAGTTTTACAATGCCTCATGGGACACGTAGTTCGGCAACAGCTGGAGGGCCGTAGTTTGAGGATCCCTGCGGGTGTATGCACAGTGGTAAATGACACTCCCCTCCCTCCTCTTACTAAACACTATGGAGATGGGATATAGTATGGTGGTTGATTAAATTGACTAAAACTTACAAAAACTAGTCGTTTTAATATAAATCAGTATTAAATATATCACTTGTAATTGCCAATACCTTTAAAAAAATAAATAAACAAAAAGAGCCTCGGATGTCGATGCCATCTGAACAAAATGAAAACTAGGGTCAATCATCTTTGACTCTACTGACTCTACTGTAATTCTACTGAACTGGTGTTAATGATCAACAAGATAACATGTAAGGCAAATATTATTATTGAATAAAACAGAATGTAGGAAGAATTACCTGGGGACAAGACATGCTCTATGGTTCTATGTAACAAAAAAAATCTCACACAAAGGTAAGACACAGTACCAAGACACAGAGTGACCTTATTGCATGAACAAGGTCCCTCACATGCAAGAATTTAAAGAAAGACTTTTCCAAATGTGTTGTCCAGGTACTTGAAGAACAAATAAACAGGCAAAAGGAGAATTCTGGTTTGAGGTTGTGCAATGTATTATGTTGCTCACGATACATATATAACCTCCATAGAAATCTGCCGAGTCTGGTTGATTCCCTAGCTCCTACAAAGGTGATACGTACTTTGCTTACTTTATTATTTTTTTATGCTAGAAAGGTTATTCTTTTATGAAAAAAAAACAAACAAAAAAAAGTGCCCTCTTTGTCAGCCTGGAAAGGGTTAACGTTACCTTTATACAAAGCCCCATATGCCAGCAAAATTTTAAAGGTATGGGGGGGGGGGCTGATGCTTTGTTGATGGTGTCTGAATAAATATTCTGGTTGCTTTGGACTTATTGGCTGCAACATTAGGTTGTGATCACTGGGCTCTGCGTCTGCTCCTTAGTCCCCTACAGGGGTGTCCAAAGTTTTTTCAAAGAGGGCCAGATTTGATGAAGTAAACATGCGTGAGCGCCGACCATTTTGCCTGACATTCTTTGAACCATTAAAATGAAATGCAGATTAACTAATACACTACCCAACAAGAATTCTCTTGCCTTTGTGGCTGTGTATGGTGAAGAGTCTAAGGATGAGCTTGGGCGTGTTATTTGGATATACTGAATTTATCAGCGTATAACAGGCACAGGTGTATAACACACACCTTCACTTTTAGCGGGAGGTTTCAGGAAAAAAATTACATTTTAAATAAAGAACTATGAAGCAAAATAAGGGTCAGTGCCCATCAATGCAGCTTAATCAGTACCCATTTACAGCCTCACCATTGTCATGCAACAGCCTGTGAATCCAGCCTCGCCATTGACATGAATGCAGCCTCATCATTACCACAAATGCAGCCTGACCACTGCCACGAATGGGGCCTCACTCACTATTGCCACGAATGCAGCCTCACTCACTATTGCCACGAATGCAGCCTCACTCACTATTGCCACTATTGCCACGATTGCAGCCTCACCATTGCCACGATTGCAGCCTCACCATTGCCACGATTGCAGCCTCACCATTGCCACGATTGCAGCCTCACCATTGCCACGATTGCAGCCTCTAAATGCACCTCATAAGTACCATCAGTGCTGCCTGAACCATGTCTCTGCGGCCTCTTTAATACAAAGTCCCATCTCCTATGATAGACAGAACAGTCATCCAATGCCAGCCCAGGAGAAGGGACCTTCCTATTACAAAGGCCGCTGAGTAAACAGGAGATTCTCCTGTATGTAATCTGACAGCACTTGTCCCGCCCCTCCGAGGAACGATGAATACGGTATATATCTTTTGTGGTTCCCCAACCAATCCCTGAGCGTTGCGCAGGGATAGTGAATGAGTATGGGGCACATTGTACCCTAATCCATCCACCTGAAAAAAAAAAGTGTCAAAAATAAAAACACAGTACAAAGGTTTTTAAAGTAATTTATTAAGCAGCTCTGTCGTCTCTTCTCCCCTCTCCAGCTCTTCTGCCTCCTCCGCTGATGTCTTCTGCCCAGTTCTTCTCCGCTGATGTCTTCTAGTCCTCTCCGATTCTTCACCCTCTGTCCATTGTCTTCTGCCTCCGTTGGGTCTTCTCCGCTATCCTCTCACTCTTTTGCTGGGTCTTCTCCGCTGTCTTCTCCCTCTGTTCTTCTTCCGATGTCGACTCAATGCTCTCTCTCGCACTAATGCCGAGTGTGCGGTGTGCCACTACTTATATAGGCATGGGCGGGGTCACCAGAGACCTGCCGCTTATGACGTCGCCGCCCATCATGCCTCGGGCAGTAATGTCATAAGGGGAGGGGCCTCCGGATAACGTCATACTGTGACCCCGCCCCATGCCTATATAAGTTGTGGCACCCGGCATTAGAGTGGGAGAGAGCGTCGAGTCAACATCGGAAGAACAGGGAGAATAGAGCGGAGAAGACCAGGCAAAAGAGCAAGCAAAAGAGTGAGAAGACAGCGGACAGAGTGAGAAGAACTGGAGAGGGAACGAAGAAGAACCTGAGAGGGGAGAAAAAACTGGCAGAGGCAGAAGACATCATCGGAGGAGGCAAAAGAGCCGGAGAGGGGAGAAGAAGTCGGAAGAGACGCCGGAGCTGCCTTATTAAATACTTAAAAATTAAACACAGTACAAGGGTTTTCAGACACTTTTTTTAGTTGAATGGGGAGAGGTACAATGTACCCCATACTCCTTCACAAAGGGTGGGGGGCCAGAATCTGGGGGCCCCCTTGTTAAAGGGGGCTTCCAGATTCCGATAAGCCCCCCCGCCCGCAGACCCTGACAACCAACGGCCAGGACTGTCGGGAAGAGGCCCTTGTCCTCAACATGGGGACAAGGTGCTTTGGGGTAGGGGGGCGCAGGGGCCCCTTGCCCCAAAGCACTCACCCCCCCATGTTGAGGGCATGCGGCCTGGTACGGTTTAGGAGGGGGGGGGGGCGCTCACTTGTCCCCATCCCCTTTCCTGCCCTACCAGGCTGTGCGCTTGGATAAGGGTCTGGTATGGATTTTGGGGGACCCCCATGCCGTTTTTCTTGGCGTGGGGGAGTTCCCCTTATAATCCATACGGGGGAACCCATGGCGGTTTTATTTTTTAAATTTGGCGTGGAGTTCCCCTTCAAGATCATCACAGCAAAAGTTGCATGCCAAAGTCAGGTCCGTCAAGACGGTGATGCGACTTTAGTCATATTCAATGGGCTGAAGTAGGATCAATGTCGGACCAAAGAAGTGCAGGGAGAATTTTCAAAGTCGGACTGACTGTTCTGTTTTTCCATTTAAGCACTTTGTGGGTAAATGAAGGATTATAGAAAACTACAAGATAAATAGAAAACTACAAGATAAATAGTAGCTGATAAAATGTGTTCAAAAATCTAGAGTAAGCAGTAAACTGCAGGAAAAGAACAGTACTTGTCTTATAGTAGCCCTTCTAGCAAATTTATCACTGGAGCACCAACCTATTTAAAGTGGATGTAAACCGGATTCATGAAATTGGACCGAAGCACATATATCTGCAGTGTTTTCTTATCTTTCTCCAAAGCCCTGCGTCCCCTTGTCTTTCTGCTCCTCCATTCTTCTGTTATCAGCATGATAGCTTCTGACAAGTTCTCCAACAACCAAGATTAAAAAAACACCCGGAAATGTGTGTCAGAATGGGTGCTAAAAAATGGATTAGCAGAGAGCTGATCTATTCACAGCACAGCTCAGCACATGCCTTCCTTCGTCTGCCTACGTGGCGGGGGTGGGGGTGTTTCTTTCCTCCAATCAGCTATCATACAGTGTATGCCAAGAATCCACACCCACTGCTGAACAGAAAGAGAAAATCTCTAACACGATGTGCACTTTCTAAAGAATATAGCAAGCTGAAGACAGCAGATATACTTATGTAGGGAGATTTGTTACATCTCCATTAGAGCTGCACAATTAATTGTTAAAAAAAAAAAATCAATTCAACCCCCCCTCACGATCTTAAAACAGCATTTCTACATTTCAGTGCAGAGCCGTTCTCTGTTCACAGCTGACAGCTGCCAAAAAAGGCAGCAAGTTTATCACAACATTTCTCAGGTGGAAATAAAGAGAAATATTGTAACATTAAATTGGAGGAACAACCTTAAAAAAATTACATTTATAATCTTAAAAAAAATCTGAAAAAAAAAAAAATCTGAGAAAAAAAAATTTTTACTCACCAGAAACCCCTGTTGCTAGGCAGTCTTCCTAATCTGAATCTTCCTATTCCGTGGCGCTGTTTCTTCAGTTTCCTCCTCCTCGGCGAGCGGCCCCATTGTCTTCTGGGACATGTGTGTGTCCCAGAAGACAACGGGGCCATTCACAAAGCACCGCGCGGATCGCGCATGCGCAGTAGGAAATGGGCAGTGAAGCCACAAGGCTCCACTGCCCGTTTCCTTTAGTTAGGATGGCGGCGCCGGCAGGATCGGCCTCGAGGGGGGGGGGGGACAGGGGACATTGCGGGCTCGCTTGACAAGTGTCCTTATTAAAAGCCAGCAGCTACAGTGTTTGTAGCTGCTGACTTTAAAAAAAAACAAAAAAACAGCCGGAACACCCCGTTAGGTTCTTTTAGATCAAAGGGATGAACATTAGTGTGTAAATGAGGTCAGTAAAGATACACTTTATCGAATTAAAAAAAACAAAACCGAAGGCTGTTCACTTCACTGGGTATATATGAAGGTTTACCTGTACATCCACTTTAAAAGTCAACATCAGTCAGGGCAAAAAACTACAGTTGTTCATACATTTCAACAAATTATTTCCACTTTGTATCTCTTTGTGTTATATATGAGCAACAGAGGTACACTGCTTGAAGAGAAAAACTCCAATATCTCCATTTTTTACCATGTACTAATAATTACTAACATCTATTTTGGATAGGGCTAAGTGTTGCTCAGATCATTGATATCATAGACCTAAAATACACAGAAGAATGTAATGCAATAGTGGAAAAATCGGCAACAACTTACCACTGCCTAGCTATCTGGAAGACGGAGGCATCACTTCCTCACTGGCAATGGAAATTCTGTAGCATTTCAGTTAGTGGAGGACTAATCTCTTCCTGTTGCAGCCAACAAGAATGCCATAGAAGCAGGTAACTAGAAACACTAGTCGAACAATTCCTAAATCCATAGTCAAAAATATCCATGACATCTATCCAGCAGCAATTTCTTGATACAAAAAATGGTATTTATAAAAACAAACCCAAGAAGGGAAAAAGCAGCGCTCGGAAACAAAATAATGAAAATGAAAGACAAAAGAAAATCAAAAGCTGCCAGCACTCTAAAAGTCCAGTATCTAACTCCAAAACATGTGTAAAACAATGAAAAGTGCAGCGCTAAATATATAAAGTGTATAGGATCTTTAGATAGGATCCTACAATGTGACTTAACATGAATTTATAATGAGCAAAAATACAAAAGTCAAAAAATAAACAAACAGCATATATTGCAAATGCATGTGAAAAAAGAAAGAAAACTAAAAAAATCAAAACAAAAGTCCATGCAAGAATGTTCAATCCATAGGTAGATACAACAAAGCACCCATCCGGGAGAATGTGAAGAAAAATCCACCATGAAGTGAGTATATAGATTCCGCTTACCGGAGGGCGATGAAGGAATCACACTTACAATGTCGTGTAGAACATAAAGCATAATGTTCTCCACGACATTGTAAGTGTGATTCCTTTTATTTTAATAAATCCCCTTTTGTCATACGGTTTTACGCTATGGGAGTATTCTGTTTTATGTTTCCGGAAACGACCGACTGTTAAAGCTGTTGTTCCTGTGCTGTATCCTCGGTTTTGGGAGACCCTAATCCCTGTGCTGGGCGAGACTGCCGTAATAGCGGTCATCGCCGTCCGGTAAGCGGAATCTATATACTCACTTCATGGTGGATGATCTATTGGAGTTTTTTCTTCACATTTCTCTCGGATGGGTGCTTTGTTGTATCTACCTATGGTTTGAACATTCTTGCATGGACTTTTGTTTTGCTTTTTATAGTTTTCTTTCTTTTTTCACATGCATTTGCAATATATGCTGTTTGTTTATTTTTTGACTTTTGTATTTTTGCTCATTATAAATTCATGTTAAGTCACATTGTAGGATCCTATCTAAAGATCCTATACACTTTATATATTTAGCGCTGCACTTTTCATTGTTTTACAATTCCTAAATCCACCAACCAATATCAGCCTCAGAATTCATCTTATACTGGTTTGACTACAGCGGGGCAAAATCTGATGCATTCAAGAATTAGCACTGATAACTGTTTTTTGAATAAGATTTTTTTTTTTCCAGTTTTAAAAGCGACAGTCTCATGAAACATCTTCCAAGAATGAAATGAATCACCTTGTATTCCGACAGCCATTCTTCCACTACTCCACGTTCAGATCCCAGCATCTTCTTACCACGTCCACTGCTCTCTCACTACAAAAAGACCACATATCTGGTTACTGGATAGTAATACCTTAGGTCCACAGTAAATAAACTACTCAAATGACTAGCCAATTCTTAGAATACACAGATTAATAAGGGGATTTAGTGATTCTAATTTAAGAGGGAATTTTTATCATGGGTTAAAACAAATAAAATGATTCTAAAAGGTAATGTTTTCTAAAAAGGACAAACATGTTATACTTACCTGCACTGTGCAATGGTTTTGTAGAGTTACCCCGATCCTCCTCTTCTTGGGTCCACCACTGACACTCCTGGCTCCTCCCCCCACCAAGTGCCCCCATAGTAAGCCACTTGCTCTGAGAGAACTTGTGCATGTTCACTCCTGACCCAGCTCTGAGTGTTTGACACACAGAGCATGACTTGGCCCCACCCCCTGCTCCCTCCTTGGTGCCGGTTCACACTAGGGGCGGCACGACTTGCAGGTCGCCTCACCATGGCGACCTGCACATGACTGCCACGGCGACTTGCAAAACAACTTCTGTATAGAAGTCTATGCAAGTCGCCTCAAGTCGCCCCCAAAGTAGTACAGGAACCTTTTTCTAAGTCGGAGCGACGCAAGAACGGTTCCATTGTACAGAACGGGAGGAGACTTGTCAGGCGGCTAGGTCGCCTGACAAGTCGCCCCCGTGTGAACCGGCTCTTACTGGGTGTTATTGACAGCAGCAGGAGCCAATGGTTCCCCCCCTGCTGCCTCTCTGTCCAGTGAGGAGAGAGAGAGAGAGTCGAGAGAGCTGCTGCTCTCATGCACATTGCTCAGTTGAGATCGGGCTCGGGTAAGTATAAGGGTGGCTGAGCTGCATCTAGGTTTTATACCTTAATGCATAGAATGGCAGCCTGGGAGCAGGGACACTGGCTGTACAGAGGTAGCCTGAAAATGGAACCACAAGAAACAAAGGCAGTGAGAACTTAGGTAAGTTGCTGCCAATCACTGGTAAGAGAAGGGAGAGCAGCAGAGGCATGCTTTAGTGTTCTCCGGCTGCCTGTGCATGTCAATGCAGGCAGTGTCCTAACAACCACCCCAAAACTAGTAATCAGGGGAAATGACCAGCTGCTGAAAGCAACTGAAACTGGGAGAAAGGCAAGATTTAAAAAAATTAAGATGCAGCATGCAAGGTAAGCATGACTTCAACAGCTGAAATTTAGAAAACGTTAGGGTTAACCATCACTTTAATATTTTTTTATTTAAATAGTTATATGAAAGAAAATGAATGTTACAATATTGTTAGTGTATTTATAATACTTTTCCATCAATTTAATCCCACCTTGGCTAAGAAAAAAGCAACAGTTTCTAGAGATAGATTGGATGAGTAGAATTACTGTCACAAAAAAAAATTGCTTTGCTACCAAAAGTACTGAATTATTTCAGAATTCTACCCATCAATGTTACCTCTTCTGATCTGCAAAAAAAATGTTATTTTCGTATCCTAAAATTTTGTCTGGGGTCTCTAGGGGATGCAGATTTTATATAACCTCAAATCCTCAGAATGATTTGGGGTCTCATGCCTCGAAAAATATGAGGGCAACCCAACTGCTAAAAATGTATTCCACTACTTATAACCCAGACTGGATAAACAATAAATCTTGGGTGGATGCTCCTCATCCCATAGACCTAATGCGATTCTCACATTTAAAAAAAAAAAAAGCAATTTTATGCCTCAAATCCATACACTTATAGGATACGTCTGGCACGCTATTTGTTCTGAAATCCCTACTTACTCCACTAACTCAATAACCCAGCATTTGCACCAGAACTGCAATCCCAATAGCTTAAATGGCATATGGAAAAACCTTTATATAGTGGTTCTCAACCAGCACTCTGTGGCCTTCTGCCAGGCCCAGCTTTCTGTCTGCTAACAGCTACTGTCACACCATATTTGGCATAGGAAAACAGCTGTAATACCAGTCTGTAGCCACTAGATGGTACTGTCCTCACTAATGAAGTGCTTGTCTCTACACTTGACTACAGTTATTGCTCAGACTTTGCCATCTGCTGGCAAAGCTCATCTCATGCCAGTTTAAATACTTGGCAAATGCTGGAATGGGGCCATGACTGCAGAAGGCACGGTGAAGTAGACTGTGAGGGAGATGGACTTCTAGATGGGTAGGGAAAGCAGCATCTCACACAGGACAGCCTGTAACCATTATTAGTGCTGTGGAAATACAAGTTTCAGTGTGTCATAACCTAATGGTAGTATTCCTAAAATGTAAGAGCTAACCTGTATGCAGTACATGATTACTTTAGGGGCCTGTTCACACCACATGCAGTGCTTTTTTCTGCAACAAAGAAGCATGGAAAATAGGTTATATGAGTTCCAATGGCATAGTTCACACCTATACAGTGCATTCCAATGCTTTTCAGTTCCAGAAATTAATCAATAATTAATAAAGCGTTAAAAATGTGCATACGCATCTGAAACAGATCTGGAGGGCGTTTTTGTGGTGTGAACGGGTCAGGCTGAGCAGCAGACACCTATCACCTATCGTGTGGAACAACAAAAGGGTGGGTGGAGAGAACAGAAAGAAAGAAGAAGAAGGAGAAAACGTACAAAGGGAAAAGGGAAGGAGATAGATGGAGAGGGAGAGAAAGAAGGGAGGGGGGGAAATGAAAGCGCAAAAAAAACAAACAGGGAGAGTGAGAGCACCAAAGAAAAAGAAAATAAAAGCATAGAAAAGACAAAATGAGAGTGGGAGAGAATGGAGAAGGACAATAAAAGAGCGAGAATGAAAACAAACCAAAAAAAAAAGCTGCAAAAACTCATATTTTCAACTGGTTCCTCCCCTTAAAATACATTTTAAATACAAATTTTGTATTGCCATACTTCTACTGTACGAGTATAAACATTTTTTTTTTTTACTGTTGGGGCATGGAAAGTTTTGGAAGGACTTACCAGGTCTTACTCTCATCTAGGTTTAGAACCACTGGCATAGCACACTACCATGGGGAGTTTCTATTAGACCCCTTTCACACCGAGCCGCCCATAGCATCGGCGGTAAAACGCCGCTATTTTTTAATGGCGTTTTACCGTCGGATTTACAGCGCATTTTCGGCCGCTAGCAGGGCGCTTTTACCCCCTGCTAGTGGCCGAGAAAGGGTTAAAACCGCCCGTAATAGCGGCGTTTTGCTGGCGGTATCGCAGCGCTGCCCCACTGATTTCAATGGGGAGCAGCGGTGGAGGAGCGGTAAACACACTGCTTCAAAGAAGCTGCTGGCCGGACTTTTCCTGACATCCTGCCAGCGCACCGCTCCAGTGTGAAAGCCCTCGGGCTTTCACACTGGAGACAATGGAGCAGCTGTTTGAGGGCGGATTGCAGGCGCTATTTTTAACACTATAGCGCCTGCAAAACGCCCTCGGTGTGAAAGGGGTCTTAACGCTTGTAATGGAACCCATTGGGAAAGGTTTGCTTACTGCTTTCTTTTCTTTGTATCATTATTTACTTTACCTGCTTACTTATCTCAGAGTTTTGTCCCCTTTATGGTTCTACATGAATAACTAACAGTTTAAATAGCAGAAGTACTTTTATGTAGTTTCTTCTGGACAGTACACCAAGTCCATGAGAATTACCCAGATTACCAAGTCCCATCATGCCTAGATTTTGTTTGACGAGTAATGAGCCGACACATGCGGACTAGCTGTAAATGTGTTTATCTCTGTTAAAACACATTTACAGTGCATCCGGACCTTCAATGCTGCAGAAATTTTTCTGTACCCTTCCCCAGATCTGTGGCTCGATACAATCCTGTCTCAGAGGTCTACAGACAATTCCTTGAACTTTGTGGCTTGATTTGTGCTCTGACATGCACTGTTAACTGTGGGACCGTATATATAGACAGGTGTGTGCCTTTCCAAATCATGTCCAATCAACTGAATTTACCACAGGTGGACTCCAATCAAGTTGTAGAAACATCTCAAGGATGATCAGT
The DNA here is from genome assembly GCA_037952925.1 of Lithobates clamitans. Taxonomy (NCBI): domain Eukaryota; kingdom Metazoa; phylum Chordata; class Amphibia; order Anura; family Ranidae; genus Lithobates; species Lithobates clamitans. Next base: position 453,652 of record JBBGZY010000061.1, read on the forward strand.
GGAAACAGGATGCACCTGAGATCAATTTTGAGTGTCATGGCAAAGGCTGTGAATACTTATGAACATGGGATTTTTGTGATCTTTTTTTTTTTAATTTTTTTATTTTAATAAATTTTCAAAGATTTCAAACAAACTTCTTTCACATTGTCATTATTTTGAGGAAATGAATTAATTTAATGCATTTGGGAATAAGGCTGTACCATAACAAAATGTGGAAAAAGTGAAGCGCTGTGAATACTTTCCGGATGTACTATATGATATACATGTACTGTACCTATGAAAAGTCTGAGATGGAAAACAACAGGTTTGTGAAATTTACTTCACTTGTGAGATCCACACATGCCTTGCCTGCCACACTGCATAGCCAGACTTCTGATGTCACTTTGTTGAACAAGGAAATGGCAAAGTCTCCTTGGCTTCGGAGTATGACAGAGGTATGTGAAATGTGAGCTGTATGATGCTTTACTCAAATCCGAATGTGGCAGCAGTCTTGTTTCACAGGTGTGTATAGGGTCAACAGGGAGCCTTTAATGCAAAAGTCCTTTGCATACACAGGCAAATGGACTACTTCAAAGAGGATAAAACAATTCTAGGCAATGTAATTTCTTGTTTAGGTAAATAACAAGGGGTTGTAATAAATAATCTACTTTACTGTGGGAAGTACAGTTATAGCTCCCTCCAGTACAAAGGCACAAGTATTTAGTGATGTCATCTCTGCTGGAAGAGGATCAGCCAAACTCTAAAACTGGCCATACACACCTCGATGTGGATGCTGGAATCCCCCTTGCTGTGTTATTGTATTCTGACAGCAGGGAGACTCCCCCACTGTCAGAATATGGCACTGATCAAACCGAGAAAATCATCGATAGGACGGTTGAACAGAAATCAATCAGTAGATTGACTTCTATTCAACCTCAGTGGCCACACATGGTCCGAAATTTGACCGGCGTCTGCTGAATTAGCTGAATTTTGATCCATGTATGGCCAGCTTAAGTAGAAGCAATAAATCAGACAAACGCCCTTCCTTATTGTTAGAATATACAAAGTGGCAGAAAATGTTTATCTTCTAAGCAACAGGATAGAGAGCTGTATGTGAGGACATTGCCAACGTTGTACAGCATATCCGTCAAGATTATTGGAGGAAGTTGATAAAATATTGCATGTTTCCCATTATATGAGTAGCAAGAACAGAAAATTAAAGCAGACTGTCTTTTCATTATGCATCACATGTATTTTGTGTCAATGTGCTGCATCAGTATCCATGCAGATTTAAAAGACTGCTGAGAAAAAAAAATGTAAAGTCACCCATGGTATTAACAGACATAATAAAATGTATTTTCCAAAATGTTGCACATGTTCCAAAAGGATATGGACACAGGGGAGTCCCAGCACACAAGTTCAAAAGCATCTAATAGACTACAATAAGAAACGTGTCTATTTTTAAAATACATAGCAAAAAAAAATAAATCATATGTCCAGAGTCACCTACATTTAGGACTTAGCTTTCAGCACAAACCTTAAAGATCAAAGTTTTGCAAACTCCCTAGGAAAGAAAGAAAAGAAAAAGAAACAAAAGAAAAAACAGGCAGCATGCATTTTTTGCACCCCAATGTAGGTAAACACTGTGGATTCTTTATATAAATACTTGAAGACCAGGCCTATTCTGACACTTTTTGTTTACAAAGTGAAAAGCAGCATTTTTTTGCTAGAAAATTACTTAGAACCCCCAAACATTAAGACCCCTTTCACACTGGGGCCGTTTGCAGGCGTTATTGCGCTAAAAATAGCGCCTGCAAACCGACCCAAAACAGCCACTGCTGTTTGCCCAGTGTGAAAGCCCTCGGCTTTCACACTGAAGCGGTGCGGTGACAGGAGAAGAAAAAAACTCCTGTCAGCCGAATCTTTGGAGCGGTGAAGGAGCGGTGTATTCACCGCTCCTGCACATTGAAATTAATGGGACAGCGTGGCTATACCGCAGCAATACCGCGGCTATAGCCGCGCTATACGAGCGGTTTTAACCCTTTTCCGTCCGCCAGCGGGGGGTTAAAACCGCACCGCTAGCGGTCGAATACCGCGGTAAAGCAGCGCTATAAATAGCTCTGTTTTACCGCCGACGCCCCTACCACCCCAGTGTGAAAGCAGCCTAACTATACAGTTGTGCTCATAAGTTTACATACCCTGGCAGAATTTATGATTTCTTGGCCATTTTTCAGAGAATATGAATGAACACAAAAACTTTTTTCACTCATGGTTAGTATTTGGCTAAAGTCCTTATCAATCAACAGTGTTTACTCTTTTTAAATCATAATTGCAACAGAAACTACCCAGAAACGCTCCAGAACCTTCAATTTATTCTGCTGCAGCCAATGACAGGTCGACTTGGCCTTGTGTTTTGGATCATTGTCATGTTGGAATGTCCAAGTACGTCCCATGCGCAGCTTCCTGGCTGGTGAATGCAAATGTTCCTCCAGTCATTTTTGATAACATACTGCATTCATCTTGCCATCAATTTTGACCAAATTCCCTGTGCCTTTTGTAGCTCACACATCCCCAAAACATCAGCGATCCACCTCCGTGTTTCACAGTAGGAATGGTGTACCTTTCATCATAGGCCTTGCTGACGCCTCTCCAAATGTAGCATTTATGGTTGAGGCCAAAAAGCAAAATTTTGGTCTCATCACTCCAAATGACTTGGTGCAGGAAGGTTTGAGGCTTGTCTCTATGCTGTTTGACGTATTGTAAGCAGAATACTTTGGCAGAATACTGTGGCATTTTCATAGCAATGGCTTTCTTCTGGCGACTCGACCATGCAGCCCATCTTTCTTCAAGTGCCTCCTTATTGTGAACCTTGAAACAGCCACACCATGTTTCCAGAGAGTCCTGTATTTCACCTGAAGTTATTTGTGTGTTTTTCTTTGCATCCCGAACAACTTTCCTGGCAGTTGTGGCTGAAAGTTTAGTTGGTCTACCTGACCGTGGTTTGGTTTCAACAGAAACCCTTATTTGCCACTTCTTGATTAGAGTTTGAACACTGCCGATTGGCATTCTCAATTCCTTGGATATCTTTTTATATCCCTTTATTGTTATATACAGTTCAACTACCCCTTTTCCCACAGATCCTTTGACAATTCTTTTGCTTTCCCCATGACTCAGAATCCAGAAACGTCAGTGCATTGATGAAAGATGCAAGGATCTGTCAGGAGTTCAGAAACTCATTGACCTTTTATATATATACACACACACACACACACACACACACACACTAATTACAAGCAAACAGATCACATGTGAGGATGGCTACCTTTAATAGCCATTTAAACCCCTTTGTTGCAACAACTTGTGTGCATGTTATCAGCCCAAAATCTCCAGGGTATGTAAACTTATGAGCACAACTGTAAAATTATATATATATATATATATATATATATATATATATATATATATATATATATATATATATATATATATATATATATATATATATATATATATATATACACACACATACACACACACATTTGTACATTTTCTGTTTTCAAGGCATATTGCTTTAAGTTTTCTGTCTTGACGCTTTGATGTCTTCCTTGGTCTACCAGTATGCTTGCCTTTAACCACCTTCCCATGTTGTTTGTATTTGGTCCATGTTTTAGACACAACCGACTGTGAACAACCAACATCTTGTGCAACACTGCATGATGATTTACCCTCTTAAGGGTCGGTTCACACATGGGCAACACGACTTTAGCGCGACTTTGTACCGCGACTTCAACGCGGCTTCAGCGCGACTTTAGCGCGACTTCGGCAAATTACGAGGCGACTTGAAGTCGCCTCCATGACAGGCGACTTCGC